>JANZLD010000007.1:17761553-17780539 GCA_026413575.1 Erythroxylum carthagenense | reverse complement strand
ATCGAATTTCGCACTGACGATGATTTCAAAAATGTTTTTAAAAAATGCCTTATTGAGTGTCGAACGGAAATTGAGTCGGTAGCATACCATTTTCGTATGGCGCGGACTCGGATATCACCCACGATATCGGGTTCGGGTCCTACGGGAGTGGGGTGTTACATTCAACCTTCTTTGGATCAACATGTACCCCATCTTTCGAAATCACACGCCCAAGGAAAATCACTTCATGAAGCCAAAACTTACATTTGCTGAATTTGGCATATAGTTCCCTCTCCCTTAATGTCTGCAACACAATCCTGAGATGCTTCTCATGTTCCCCTTTACTCTTGGAATACACTAGAATGTCATCGATAAATTCTATGACAAACTGATCTAGATATTCTCTAAAGACCCTATTCATAAGATCCATAAAAGCAGCTAGAGCATTGGTTAATCCAAAAGGCATGACTAAAAAATCATAATGTCCATACCGTGTTCTGAAGGCTGTCTTGCTTATATCAGACTCCTTGATTATGAGCTGATGATAGCCTGACCTGAGATCAATTTTGATCCCTGAAGCTGGTCAAACAGATCATCAATCCGAGGTAGAGGATACTTATTCTTAATAGTCACCCTATTGAGTCTTCGATAATCAATGCACATGCGCCATGTTCCATTCCTTCTTCTTAACAAACATAATTGACGCTCCCCATGGTGACAAACTCGGCCTTATAAACCCCTTCTCTAGCAGTTCTTCCAACTGTTCCTTAAGTTCCTTAAGCTCAGTTGGAGCCATTCTATAAGGTGGTATCAAAATGGGTTCGATTTTGGGAATCAAGTCGATAGTGAACTCGATTTCCCTTACTGGTGGCAAACTAGGTAAATCCTCGGGAAATACATCTGGGAACTCCCTCACAACTAGAAAATCTTCCAGCTTCCATTCATTACCACCAGTGTCCACAACAGGCGCTAAAAAGGCTTCACACCCCTTTCCTATCATCCTGTCAGCTAACAAAGTAGAAATGATTCTTGGTGATGGTGTTTTCCTGACCCCCTCTGAAAATCACCTTCTCACCATTGCCCAAGTCAAATTACACTTCCTTAAGGCTACAATCTAACTTTGTATGGTATTTCTCCATAACATCCATTGCCAATATGACATCTACCCCCTTTAGGTCCAGAGGTAGTAAGTCCACTACCAGTCTAGATCCATCAATGAAGAGCTCACAACCCCTATAAACTTGACTTATAATCACATACCTCCCTAAAGGCATGAAACAATTAAAGGACTTCTTAGTGGCATCAAAATAACATCATGTAAAGTCATGCTTGTAGAAACAATTGAAAGCATGGAGCCTGAATCAATGAACACATATACAGTAGAATTAAATAACCAAGCCATATCTGTAACAACTTTGAGTGTGGCTGCAGCTTCCTCTCTGGTTATAGCGAACACCCTTGCTTGAGCCTAAGCCTGACCCCTTGGCCTTCTTCGAGGAACAACCTTCCTTGCAGCTCCAGAACTACCCATCCCAGTGACTGCCTTGGCTTCCACTATTTCTGCTCTCCTTGGTGCTTGCAATTGTGACCACTCTTGCCTTGTTACTTGGGGACAGTCCCTGATCATATGTCCGTTCTCTCCGCATCGAAAACATGCTCCAAGTAACTTAAAGCACTCTCCTCTGTGAAGCTTTCCACAATTCTCACATTGGGGGTTCATGTTTTTGCTCTTCCCCATTAAGCTATTACCTCCCATAGTTGAGGCTTGCACCGAAACTACTCTTGCTTGCTTGTTTTTAGCAGGGGTACTACTCCTTACCTCACTCTATGTGTGGGAGCTCTTCATACCTATTTCAGACATTGGAGCACTCACCCCTTTCTTGGAAAACTGCTCTCGGTTCCTCCTCTTCCTGCTCACCTCATACTTGATATTCTTCAGCTTCTCAGGTTGGAGTGCGGCATCTACCAACTGCTGGTAGTCACAAAAATTGTGGATCAGGACTTTCTCCTTGATCCTCAAATGGAGACCTCCTTTAAACTTGCGGCACTTATCTTCCTCATTTGCCACAATGTTGGTCGCATATCGAGTAAGCTGAGTGAACTTCAACTCATACTCACTCACACTCATGTCCCTCTGTGTGAGATTTAGAAACTCTCTAGCTTTCTCTTGGATATACACTCTCGAGAGGTACTTCTTTTTGAACACTTCCACAAAATCTCTCCAGGATAACACCGAAGGCATCACTTGACTGTGGGGTACTGATTCCCACCAATGAAGGGCATCTCCTTGTAGCAAGCTCACTGACTAGTCTAGTTTCTCTTCATCAGTACACTTCATCTGAATCAGGACCCTCTTTGTCCTTTTCAAACCATGCTTCATCTTTTTCGGGATTTGTAGTCCCATTGAAGTCTACAGCTCCATACTTACGGAGTTTATCATACTGTCCAATCCTCTCCATTGGAGTTGGCACCGGCAATTGGGACCCTTAGCCTATGACATAAGTGAAAGCTTGAGCAAAGGCCTGAAAGAACTACGGATCCATAGATGGCATAGAAGGAGGAGACGGTGGCACTTTATGCTGCACACTAGGTGCCTTAGGATCAGGAGTAGGGTGTGTCCCAACATCTTGTGGGACATAAGATTCATCCGTGCTTCCTTGGCAAGAGCCAGATCGAGTCAGAGCTCCTCAAGTTCTTCTTCGAGGTGGCATTTTTCACTCCTTGAATAGAACCATTTCAAATCTTTAGTTCATACAAAACAAATTTCCAATATGTAAAACGGTTTAAATTGTATAAAATAATTTCAAATCTTAAGAAACAAATTAAAACTTTCATACCTTAAGCTACCCATTTCATACGTAGGATACTCCAAAGCCTAATCCTAAACATAGACCTAAACCTAGTTTCTCTGATACCATAATATGTTAGACCTCATTTTCGGAGCCCAACTTTCGAAGTCATAAACCTTGGGCTTGCGTATTACCTTGTAGGGTTATTGGAAATAACCCTAAATAACCATCGACCTATAAGAGTGGAAAGCCCACACTAGTCAAACACCAAAATTTCAATTTGACTTCATTAAATATATTGCAGCTATGAATCTCTAGTTCATTTTGAAGTAAGAAATCATCTCAATTGGAGGCCTACAATTGAAGATAAAATTAAAAAGCTAAAGCATGTACATACCCCAATTATGCTCTCCCCACCGACCCCTCACTTTCTCTCCATCAAACTTGTTCAAGTAAACTCCAAAAGATACAAATTTTCATGGAGAGATAGGTAAAGATGTTAGAAATCCATTGCTTCAAGAATCACTTCATTTGGAGGTCGGACGAGGAAGCTATGACCATCATAATCAAATATGTTTATGCCTTTACTTGTATTGTACATGTCTTGGCGCAAATGCCATAACTTTTGGTACAGATGTTAGATTGATTTTGTTTTAAACCATTTAAAAGAGGGCCTCAAGATCTACAACTTTTATGAAGAACTCAAAGTGAGATTCAGCCTTTAAAAGGGTCAAAAATAGAACAAAAGAAGGAAGTAAAAAGTCAAACTAAAATGATGCTAACGTCATACTAAGATGATGCTGATGTCATACTAAGACGATGCTGACATCATACTAAGACTCAAAACTAAGACGAAGCGTCTTAGGTACCAAAACTAAGACGAAAGAAGACTAAGACGATGCTGACATCATTCTGAGACGTAAGACTAAGACGATGCATCTTAGGTACCAAAATTAAGACGAAAGAAGACTAAAACGATGCTGACGTCATTCTAAGACGATGCTGACGTCATTCTGAGATGCAAGACTAAGACAAAGCATCTTAGGTACCAAAACTAAGATGAAAGAAGACTAAGACAATGTTGACGTCATTCTAAGATGATGCTGACATCATTCTTAGATGCAAGACTAAGACGAAGCATCTTAGGTACCAAAATTAAGACGAAAGAAGACTAAGACAATGCTGATGTCATTTTAAGACGATGCTGATGTCACACTAAGAAGATGCAACCTTACAACTTGTAATGCTTGTATCTTTTAACTCTGATATCCAAATTTACAACCTTTATATCGTTGGAAAGCTGGTAAATCATCTACAACTTCCAAGAAGATAATTTCACCTAAATCAGCTTACATCAACCCAGAAATATCCCTAAAGTTAGTACACGAATTTTTATGTATACTTATATCCTGTACAACATCACGACTTGTAATGCTCATATCACTAAACTTCGATATCCAAAATTCACAAACTTTATATCGTTGAAAAGCTAGAAAAATCATCTACAACTTCAAGAAGACAATTTTGTTTAAATCAGCTCACATCAACCCAGAGATATCCCTGAAGCCAGTACACAAAATTTTCCCCTTACGTAACCTTGAGTAT
Source organism: Erythroxylum carthagenense (assembly GCA_026413575.1). NCBI lineage: Eukaryota > Viridiplantae > Streptophyta > Magnoliopsida > Malpighiales > Erythroxylaceae > Erythroxylum > Erythroxylum carthagenense. Next base: position 17,776,166 of record JANZLD010000007.1, on the reverse strand, counting down.
CATAGGCGAAACCAAAATCAGAAACCATTAGTATCAAAAGATTGTAGTTTTACAAAGCTTTAGTGAGCATTTCAAGTCCCCAATATATGTACGTTTCAAAAATATCTCAAATTACAAAAGACATATGAACAATAAATTGCTCAAAATACATCTAAAGCCTTGATTTATTAGATTTTTCTAAATTACAACAACATTTCAAAAGTGGAGTGATGCCTTAGTCCTTGATTACTCAATCTCTTGCTCATCACCTGGTTATGGAGAGGAAAATGAGGGGTGAGCTTGAAGCCTGTGGGAAACAATTTTATAGTTTGCAACAAGAAAAATTTTTTAAAACATTTTCCATACAGAAATTCATGGTTATGAAAATCATGAATGCATTACTCCAATCAACTTGTCATGAACACATAAACAAATCAAATGATTCGGGTGGATCCAAAATAGAACGTGCTACGCATTTCCACATAATGGTCTTACGTAGCCGTGAACTTATGGGAGTCCCTGAAGGAGCTCCATGCCACTAGCAAGCAGGTGAGAGAAGCCTTTAACTTGATCAACGTGCATGCGACATAACTTAGGGGACCACCACAAACCCAAATAACATATATTTCATAATCTTGTAAGCTTGATGCCCAAAATGGCCCTTCTCTTAAAAACTTACTTTTTCGTATACTTGCTATATTTTGAACCATTTCCAAAAGTACTTTTTCAAAATCATGCATCATTTCAAATGATCCTTCTAAAAACAACTTTTCATGAATCATCACACAAATTATGTATAATCATGTAACACAATCTTACAGCATTTAGAAAACATTAAATGCACATGAATGAGATAGTTGAAAAATCATTTACTATGATTTCTTGACAGAAACTGTATTGGCTTATTACTTAACTATGAAAGTGAAACCCACCTTGAATGTCCTGGCTTATAGCTTGCTCAAATATGCCTCTCCTCTTACTCCTCTTGTCTTTCTTGATTCCCTTTTCATAGATAAAAATTTCCAACTTCAATAGGGTTGCTAAAATGGAAACCCACAAAGTATGTTTCATAAGATGGTTCTAGAAAACTTAAACCTACGCATTTTCTAAGCTTCATGAACCAAAACCCTTCCCATATACAAAGCATTAAAATGCTCTTACCTTATATCTTCACCAAAAGAAGAGAAGCTGGGTTTAAAAGAAAGCTCTTGATTTTCTCTACCTTTTCCCCTTCTTGTATAACCTCTAAGTCTCTCTAGAAAGCTTAGAAAAGAGTAAAAGATGAAACCATAGCTCAACTCTTTTCTTTCCTCTCAACCACCGAAACCTCTCTTCTTCCTCTCTTTGGTTTTGTTATTTCACTTTTCCTCTCCCATTTTCATTTTTCCCTTCTTAAGGAAGGAAACAACACTTCTTTCTTCCTATTTTACCCTTAATGAATGATAAAAGTCCACCTTGCCCTTCCTTTCATGCCTTATGGTTTTTAAACTTAAGTGACTTGCCAAATTTGGCCTTACACTCTCCTCTCCCACTACTTTAATAGTTCAACTAATCCCTGTCATATTTTCTTTCACACATTAACATAATTATTCACTCTTGATCAATAGTTTATCTATCAAAACCTTGAAATCAATTTAAATCATGCTTATTCATTAAAAAAAATTAGGGCCAACAATCTTCGCCGCCCTCCTTTTATTTATAGTATGCTCCTAGGTCTAGGGTTTCATGTACTCATCCTTTGCAGCTGCCACGTAATAACTAAAACATTATAAGAAAATGACGAAAAAGAAGGGGATGTGTAAGTAACGACTTTGACTTACTTATCATGGACACGACTGTGACTTATACATGCATGACCATGCATGTTCACGATTGTGACTTAGATATGCACATCCATGCATATAAGTACAGACATTCATGCACGGTTGTGTATGTAAGTCACGAGCTATGACTTACACATGTGCGGTTGTGAATGTAAGTCCCGAGTTGTGACTTGCACATGCACAACCACTTACATGTAGTTCATGCCACATTCACAAAATAATCTGATTAAGGTTCTTGCAATATCCACACCAATTTCACTTAATCTATCTCACGTTTAGATCAAAACACAAGGATTTATAACCATAATCAAGATAATTAAAAACATAGAAACTAGACACAAAAATAAAATAAAATAAAATAATGGCTGGAGTAACAACATCCAGGTGTTCCTTATATTACTGTTCCCAAGAAAAAGTGCCAAAAGCTTGATTGGTTATTTGAATTAACAGTAAGTGCACAGTGTAGCTGTAATTAGCATAGACAAGTACAGGCTGATGCTATGAAGACAATAAATACTAGTAATTACTTTTTTCCTATTATCTAACCTATTAATTGGATATTGGATTTTAATTAAAACAAAAATTTTTAAAAATAAAATAAAATAGGAAACAATAAGGAATGCAGAAGACTAAGCAAATTACATGGAAAATTCAATATAAAAGATTAGTGTCTCAGTGATGAATCCCCCTAAAAATCATTAAATATTTAACCTTTTATCATATAATTATTTTTGACTATTAGACCGTGAAAATCTTATCTTATGTTAATAACTCTCTCGAGACTACTAGCCATTAATCTATAGGGTGATTAACTTAAATCTTTCTAGCTAAAGTTCCTAGGATTCTATTATTCATTTATTAATTTCATTATTAGGTTTGACCTTAATCTAGATTATTTATGTCAATCTATCTCTAGGTTTGCAATCTAATCCATTCAATTATGGTAAATCTATTCACATAAAAAAGATTTCTTAATCTCAATGTTATAAAATCAAATTATGTAATAATATTCCAGATCTATTAGAATATACATAAAACATATAATTGAATCATAATAGATAGATAAAAAATTTGTATTAAATAAAAGAATCATGAAATATTGTTATGCCAATCATTATACCTAGACACTAAATATGTTTAGTTACATCAAATAGAAAACAAAATCAATGATAAACAGGAAGAAAATTCAATAGCAAACAAAAGAATCATAATTCTAAATCTCCATTTTTTCTATTGAATTTTCTAACAAGTTCAAGGGTTGATGTTGTAATCTATTAAATCTTTTGATGATTCTTTGCATTTTATGTGTCTTTAAGTCAATATTGTCCCTTATATAAGCTTTCTACTTCTAAAATATGCTTAAAAAGTTTGCTCATTTCTATTTGTCTCTATTAACGTCCTTCTATAACAAAATTTAGGGTTTCTGGACATACATTGTCACTTGCATGACTATGTAAGAGACTGTGTATCTTTGAAACACTTAAATTTATTACTTTACCTGTTTTGAGATACTTACATGGCCATATATATGGCCATGTATCTCCAAATAGATTTAAATATTTGTTTTATGCCACAATTTCACTCTAAAGTAAAATACATCAAATATGGGTGTATAATTACAGTCAAATTAACATATATTACCGACCAACCACCCCTAGATATGGAGGAGTTCCCTCCTCTTTTAAACTCTATAACTAAACCCTAATAGCTCTACACAAGTTAAGGTAAACATCAATGCCAACTTCAAGAATTCAACTTAGAGTAAGGTTGTAGGAGTCCCAACAACTTTGGTAAGCTCCATTATATCCCTAAAAAGGCTTGGATGAGCTAGTCACTTCCCTTTTGGAGGTGCTACACTTGAGATCAAGGAAATGGAGTTCTCAATCGTAGGTTATTTCTTGGAAAAAGAATGGTATATCCAGTAGTTCAAAGATGAGCAAACTATAAATAGAAAAAGGGAGGCTTAAAGAGTGTAATATTGAGTGAAGATGATTTATTTATATTCACATTCTCTAATGAATCACAGTTGTAGAGAATTATTTATGTTAGACCTTGACATATCTAAGATTAAAAAAAAATATTCCTCAAGAAGTAGTGCATAATTATAACCATGGACAAAAAGCTTCTGAAATTAATGCTCATATGTGTTCCCTCTAGAATATTGTCTTTAGAGGGCTTAACTATGTTTCCAAAACATTGGGAAACCAATCTACATTGTTATGAATTTGATAAAGCTTAAAAGGATTGGATTTGCCTACTTCTGTATTGAAACAACCCTTAAAGATGCTATTTTAGAAACCATCAAATGTCTTAGACTTAATGAAGCTGGATCACTGGCTGAGGACTTTATTATAGTAACTTACATGTGTAAGCCAATAGTAAGAGTGGATATCAAAAGTCCCTCACTTAAAGAAGGAATAGTGGATAAGAGTAATATTGAAGCAAGTAACCAAATACATGGTTATGGATCCCCTTAAGTGGAGATAAATAATGAAAAATCCTAGAGAGGCTAGTATTAACTTAAAACAACGTAAAGGAAAAAGGCTTAATGGAGAAATAGATAAAGGGAAGAACAATGTAGAAGATGTAGAAGATTATAGTAATCAAACCAAATGATGACTATTCCTTTGGAGATTGCTCCACAATCTCCAGCTAAACCAAGTACAAGTAGCGCCAGATCTTATAGGAATTCTAAAAAGAAAAAGCAAGGTAATTCATCTTATTCCTTTCATTAATGGATATAATAGGGGATGTAACTCTATTAGAGGTTGTGAATCTTAACTCCCTATCTCCATTTTTTTAGGAAAACCAGATTGCTCCTAATGTTTCATAGACCTATTTCTAAGATTCTCAAGCTTATCTTGAGGAATCAAATATTAAGAGACACAATTTATTTCTACTAAACAACACTTCCTTCAGGCCATTTGTTCTAAAGTATCTATTCCCAGGTTTTCATGAAATGGAAAGGTGTTCTCATATCTAAGAGAAAACCTATCATTGTGGTTTCCATTATCTAGCTCCTTCTTTTAGAATACTCAATTTAGGAGATACTAATGGTTTTCCATAGGATATGTTAGGTGGATAGAAATGATTTTTTTAATTTGGGTGAGAATCTCCCACTGGATGAAGCTATATATAATTTAGTGGTTGGCTAAAGGCATCCTATAAAGGCCTAGCCTAAGAAAAGGTAGTAGTGGGGCTTTAAGTAACTACCTAAAAGGAAGGTCTGAGAGTAAGTGAGGTTTGCTTAGGAAGAGTAAGAGGTAGGGTTGGAAACGTTTATGGTTTTACTGGTGCACTTTTCAAATTTTTTCTAAAAATGGAAACAATAATAGTTCAATAAGAGAAAGAAGAAATTTGGGAAAGGTAAATCAAACAAGGTAAGAACAAGAGTAATCAAGACTACAAATCAAATTTAAGATCCTACTTCCTCTAAAAATATGAGGAGAACAAAGAACCAAAGGAAGAAGGCTAAAATGGTTGATAGTGGTAGATTGCATAATGTTTTAAGGGGTAGTTTAGTATGTGTTTAGTTTTTAAATTGAATAATTAGTGCATTTTTAGGTTAGGATTGTGTTCTTTAGTCAGACATTTATGATTTGATTGTTTTATGGGTTGGAGTATACCCTTTAGATTAAATTTGTATGTAATTGAGGTGCCTTGACGTATTTGTTAGTATTTAAGATCAAATATCAAAGAACGGAGGACAATTGGAGGAAACCAGGAACTCGAACCAAGCTCATAATTGTGGCCTATATGCCAAGATTGCGGCAAAACCAGAAGAGATGAGCCACAATCATAGTAGAAGGAGAAACAATGTGCCACAATCATAGCCTATGTGACAAATAGCTAAATGTGGATCGTTTGGTGACAATTTTCAAAATCATTGCTGAAAGGTCATTTGGTGCCGATATTTGAAAACCTTCACTAAAAGGTCCACAATTGGTGATGGTTTTCGAAAAATCATCATCAAAGGGTCCACATTTGGCCATAATTTTCAAAATAGTAGTGAAAGGGTTGCCTTTGGGATGATGAAACTTATTATTCCTTAGGCAATGATGTTCCATCGTCACCAAACTTGAACCCTTTAAATCATCACCAAATAATTATAGGAGGGAAATGATATCAACATTTTAGATGCCAAACTTCTCTATTATTCCTAATTATTCCAAATCCACTGAAGCCCCAAGATTCTCTATCGTTTCGTTCAGTTCATATAAAAATCAATCACACAACACAAATACAGAGCAAAGAAATTCAAGAAGCCACTTTGCATGGCAACTTATCTGCTCTCTCTAATGTCTGCTCTGATGACAGAACCACTCTCTGTTGGCTTCTCGAAGTCTTATTTTCTCCCCACCACCACCTTAACCAATCGGATAAAGGTGCCTAGAGCTCAAAGGAGATGGTATAGCTATAAGTCTCCTTCTACTTCTGGAAAGTCTCTTGACCACATTACCAAACAGTTCAGACAAGGGAATCTTAAGGATGAATGTACATCTCTATCTCATATCACACACTAACACAGTGCCCATGCGCTCTGTGTTTAAATTTATTGCTTCCTTGGTTGGTTTTTGGATATGGAAATTGTTTTAGTAACTTTCTTTTTGTGATTGTTTTGGGGTTTATGTTAGGAGGGAAAGAGAAAGAACATTAATCTTTCAGACATAGTAATGGCTTCAAAACACATCTCAATCTTAAGCCCCCAATAAGAAGGTAAGCCTCAATTCTTACAAAAAGCTAAACAATACATCAATTCACCTTCTCTTCTTCGATTACCTATCGTTGGGTACTTGTTATGTAAAATGCCTCCATTACCATCAGAAATAACTAGTGGTGAGGTTAATGGTGTGATTTTGATTTTCCCTTTTCTCTTTTCACCGAAATTCGTACCATACACTGGAGGAAGTATAAGTGTTGTTTTTAAGGTTCAATTAAAAGTTAGGATTTATGATAGAATAATTGTTTCCATTCTATCAATTTAAAAGGTTAAACAATTTTAGTTTAAACTGCATTATTAAAAAGAGAAATTTGGTTCCTACACATTGTCTTTGGTTTTTATTTCTACTTTTAAATGTAAAAACCAATTTAGGATTTGACTCAATATTAGCATTATCAGATTGATGAAGTAGCATCTAATCACATCAAAGAAGTTATTACATTTAGTCAATTTCTATCTGCTAATATTGGTTGTCTATATATGGACAAAGCTTATATTACAATCACATCAATTTCAAGTTATGGTGCTTTGTTACTAGTTCTTCTATGTTCTTTACTCTAGATGATGGGAATATTTTTGCAATGCTTGTAAGTTTTAAATTTGTTAACAAATGGAGCATCTATTCACACAAAATCTTTACTAGATTCCTTTAATACCGTTCAATCCTTTCATTCTTATTGTGCATGTCTATACTTTATACCACCAATCTTGGTCCTACTTATAAGTTAGATCAATATGTAAGGAGAGGGTTTAGAAGTGAAAGCATATTCATTCATGTTATAGGCTTCTAAACTTTGACATTTAATTTAAGGGCTTTAACCTTGGGAATATGGGATAGGTACAATATAGTATCATTAAACTATAGTTGAATGATGGTATCTTTAGGGTCCCTTACCATATTCTGAATATATTCAATAGACATTACTTTTTGTCCTTTTACTTTTATATGATCTCAACGGAATTCATAATCAACACAGTGATTTTTATGTTAGCTCAAGGTTTATATTTAATGATTTTGATGATAACTATATAATATTTCAAAATTCAAATTGGATTTATTTCTTTGTATAGATAACGATATTTTTTAAAGGAAATAAATTCATGGGAAAATTACTTACTTTCTTGCAGGAACCTTCTTAGTAAACTTCTTTATTAATATTTGGGAGGATCTTACCTTTTTGAACAATTAGCTCTAAAAGTTTTTGTTCTAGCATAGATGATATTGAAAATCCAAAGTCAGCTCAAAATTAAGATGAAGCAACAGGTAGTCGAAGAAATTGACTATTTAAAGAAGAGCAACAATACTTGTGAAGTAAAGAGCATACACAGACTTTCGAAACATTTGAGCAACATCTATATTCATGTGAGTCATACCATTCTTATTCTACCTTAGAAAGTAAAAGAGAGAAATTGTTATTTGAAAACTTACTTTTGATTTTACATTTTATTCTTCTCTGAGATTTTAGAAGCTTGCTATACACTTCGAGTGTGAAATGTTAGATAACCTTGAAAAATATGTACTTGTGAGCTTAGAGAGGCTCGTCAAATTTAATATTTGGATTCTTATAATGAAATACTCAAGTTGGATACTTAGGGGCTGGAAGTAGGCTTGGGTTGTAAGTTGAATCAATATAAATTGATTGAGTCCTTCTCTCTCTCTTTAACTTTTAAATTTCTGTATTATATTTTATGCATGTGTGTGTTCTTGTCAGCAAGAGGCTCCTTCGCTTTTATAAAAGGCTCCTTTTATTTTTAACTATCAAGTGGTTCCTTTCAGTTTTAACAAACACCTTCTATTTTTAAATTATTTTAATAGGATTTATTATTCAGTAGGCTCTTTTTATTTAAGCAAGGTCATTTCCCACAAAAGGCTTCTCTCACCTAATAGACTTCTGTCGCTTAAAAGACTTTATCATCTGACAAGCTCCTTTTTTTATTCATTAACTAGGGTATGTTTATTATATGAATGCAAAAAAAAAAATTACACACAATTCACCCCCCTCTTGCGTGTGTTTGCTTTAAGATTTAGTATTAGAGTGAGATTCCACACTTATTGTGTTTTACAGCACATAATAAATCATGTAAGAAGCCTTAAAAGACAATATGTCTCAAAGCCTGCTTACTTCAATGGAAACAACTACTCCTATTGGAAAGAGAGAATAGCCATTTATCTTCAATCAATGGATATCGAAATCTGGCAAGCTATCAAAGCTGGAGCTACACCTCTTACTACTAACAACATAAAAGTGTGGACTGATGCTAATAGAAGAAATGCACAGTTGAATGCTAAAGCAAGACATCATCTAATATGTGCACTATCTCTAGAACAGTACGAAAAGATGTCCTACTATTCTATAGCAAAATAAATGCAGGACGAGCTTCAAGTTACTTTTGAAGGAACAAATGGGGTAAAGAAAAATTGAATAAGTCTTTCAGTGTATCAATATAAGACTATTTGCATAATACAGGGAGAAACAATAGACGAATTCTTTTAACATTTCAACAATGCCATCACTGCCTTAAAGAACTTAGGCAAGATATATCCAAATGATGAGCTGGTATAAAAAATTCTAAGATCTTTACCAAAAGAATGGAGACCTAAAGTGACAGCTCTGGAAATTGTAAAAGATCTCGATACAATCTCACTTGACTAGCTAAAAGGAAAATTAATGATTCATGAAGTCGAGCTTAGGTGAGATGAAGGATTCTCATACAAAAGAGGAATGCCACTAAAAGCAGTTGACGAATCAAATCTATTAAATGATGATGAAAGTGATACTGAGTTGCAAATAAAAGGGGATGATGAATTCTTCATGGTTAGAAAATATGTCCACTTCTATAAAAACAAGCTCATGAAGAAAAGAAAAGGAAACAAAAAATTGGAAACGATAAGTTCCTATCAAAAGCAGTAGCAGTGCTATAGCAATACACTAAAAATCAAATTATATGTTATCACTGCAAGAAGCCTAGATACACAAGACTAGAATGTCCTCTTCTTCAAAAGGACAAGACAAAAACAAAAAACTCAAAAAAATATGTTATGACTACATCTTTGTCAAATAATGATTTTGATAATTTTAAAGAAGAAGAGCCTAAGGAAGTTAGCAACGTTTGCTTTATGGCCAAATTAGGAGATGATGAGATATATGATTATGACTCTGATATTGAAATTAATGAATTGAGAGATCCATATCATGAATTATATGATCAGTATAAAAAATTAACAATGCAGTATTTCAAAAAGGTTGAGAAATCAAAAAATAATGATGAATATTTAACAAATAAGATTAAATTATTAGAATCGGAAAACAAAGATTTGTTGTCTAAAGTCACTTCTCTTAAAAATGATAATAACAAACAGTTTATGAAAAAGAATACTTGGAACCAAAAATAATTCAATTAGAAAACTCATTACTTGAAAATGACTTTACTAAGATAAAATAATTAGAAGAGAAAGTTATGTTTTAAAACTCAAAAAAGAAAATTGTACTAAGAAAATTTTTTTCTCTTGAAAAAGAACTTACTAATTTTGTTAATGGAAGGAACAATCTTGATGCATTACTTGGGAATGGTAAAGGTGTTTTTGATAAGGTTGGAGTAAGATATAATGAAAATAACAATATTATGTCATATAAAAACCTTTTTATTAAATCCAACATAGCTATAACAAAAATAGCAGGAACCTAGTAAGTGACAAAAATCATAACAACTATCATTCATTTATTTTGTGTGATTATTATGGGAGACATGGTCATATTAGTCACTCTTGTTGCTTTCAGAAAATGAAAAAAAACCATCTCAAATGTATGTTTAGAGACCAAAAGGTAAAACTATGAACGTGAACGGACTAAGATTTGGGTAGCTAAAATGAGATAATACACTCTACAGATATGCTTTAAAATGAAGACAAAGGTTAATTGATGGATAGTTAATATCAATTGTTCAAGACACCTGACAATTGAATATAACATTTCAACTATATTGAAAGGAAAGACAGAGGTAATATTATCTTTGCTGATAAAAACAAGGCAAAGGTAACCAAAATTGGTAAAATAGGTGATTTTAACTCTGCTTCTATTGATAATGTTCTTTTTATTGATGGATTGAAACATAACTTATTTAGCATAAGCCAATTATGCGATAAAGGTTACAGAGTTACTTTCTAAGCATCACATTGTGAAATAATTGACAATCTTAATAATAATATCATTTTTGTTGGCCCTAGAAATCAGAACTTATATTGTGCTCAATTGAAAGATATATCTTCTCAAAGTGACAAGTGTTTTGTCTTAATAGAAAAGGATTCACTTATCTAACACAGAAGATTTGGACATTCTAGTACAAGCATTTTATCAAAATTGTCCAAAAATGAGTTAGTAAGAGGATTGTCGAATTTAAACTTTTGAGAGCAATCACGTTTGTGAAGCTTGTTTAAAAGAAAAACAAATCAAAAGTAGCTTCCCTCCTAAACATATTGTGACTACTAACCAGCCACTTGAACTTGTGTACATGGATTTATTTGTTCCTACTACAACTGTTGGGCCCCATTTTCGGAGCCCAACTATCCTTGAGTCCTAAAGCATGAGCCGATTTCCTTGTCTGGTTGTGTCAATGCACCCTCATAAACCATCATCAGTTCATCATCATTCTTACAACATCACAAGTAACTTCTTCAAACTTTTATCTCTTAGTCTCTAATTTATTTTGGAGAAAGAATCAACTTAATCGGAGTTCTATAGATGAAGGTATGCTTAAGAAACCAACATATGCTCATGGTCCAATCATGCTCTCCCAACCAACCCCTCAATTTCTTTCCATCAATCTTCCTGAATTTTAACACCAATGGCTATCAATTTTCATGTAAAGGTAGAAAAAGTATTAGGAATCTATTGCTTCAAGAATCAACTCAATCGGAGGTCAGACGAAGAAGTTATGGCCAAACGAATCCGACATGTTCATGTCCTTACTCGTATTGAACATGCTTTCGCGCAATTGCTATAACTCTCACTAAAGGTGTCAGATTGACTTCGTTTTTAGACTATTTGAAAGAAGACTCCTAGATCTATAGCTTTTATGAAACTTAGAAATGAGATTATGTCATTTGGAGGGTCAAAAAACATGGGCCATGTAAACCAACATGGGCAACCCGTGTGACTTTTGGGTGAAATGGTGCTCCTACGCTGGAAACACATGGCCTATGTGATTTTCCACGAGCAGGCCGTGTAACCTTCAGGAGAAACTAAAATTTCACTCTCCAAGACCCCTCCAATGGATCCCAAACCCATCCTATCATCCCTTTTACTCATAATCTTGCCAAATTCAACTCTTTCTAGTGCGATATCACTTTCTATACTCTAATTGTTCGGGATACACATCCTATACAACATCACCTACTCAACCGATCATATATCTCAACTTCGACATCCAAAAAATCACATACTTTATATCATTGGAAAGCTAGAAGGATGAGCTACAACTTCTATGAAGACAACTTGATCCAATTCATCCTATATTAGTGTAATTTTTCTCTCAAAGCCAGAACATAAATCCTACCCCTATGAAAACTTAAAATTTTCCATGCAAAGAATTGAAATGCCACAAACAACCATAATGCATAAGTATTTCATTCACATTAAAATAATAGTTTTACAATGCTTTAGTAGGCATTTCGAGCCACACTTACAACATAATCCAAAATACAAACGTTACAAGAAATACAAATTCTCAAAATGCAACTAAAACACTGTTTTACAAAAATCTAACTTAAAATACAAAATAAGCTAAGTCCAGAGTAATGCCTTTATGCTCAATCACTCGATCTCGTGCTCCTCACCTGGAGATGGGACAGAATGGGAGTGGGTGAGCTTAACACTCGTGGGCAACAGTTTTATAATGAGAAACAAGCAAAAACCCTTGAATTATCCATGTCTATAGCAAAATTCATATTGAGATCTGTGCAATATATATTTCCAAATTCGCAACATATCAAGCAATTCATAACCTCAAACATAATGAATGAATCAAACTTGTCACAAATCACAAACACAAAAACACATCGGAATAGTTTAGGTGGATCCAAAAACAGAACGTACTACACAATTTCACATTGTGGTCTTGTGTAGTTGTAAACTTAGGGGAGTCCATGAAGGAGTTCAATGCCTCTAGCGGGTAGGCGGGAGAAGCCTTTAGACAAGTGCGCTTGACATACTTAAGGGACTACCACAAACCCATATATTCATACGTTTCATATCTTGTAAAAATATTGCCCAAAATGGCACATTTCTAAAACTTGTTTGACATGTACATGGCATACTTCATGTGCATTCCCATCAACATTTCTCAATTCATTAACAACCATTCTTATACCAAGCATCACAGCCATTTCACAACTCATTCAAACACATCAATCACTACAATTATGAAGCATTTAGAATTTATTCTCAAAGTTCACAAACAACAACATTGGCACATTCTTAAGCATTTAGAAAACAATAAATACACATTCATAGGGTAGTTAGAAAGTCATTAAATTTCATTTATTTGAAGAACAATTTATGACTCATTAACTCAATTATAAAAATGTCACCCACCTTAATTTCTTGCTTGCAAACCTTGCCCAAAAAGCCTCTATTCTTGCTCCTCTTACCTCACTTGGTTTTCTTCAACATGTACAAAATCTCAAATCAATAGACATCCAAATTGAAAAACCCAAAGAACCAAATGCATGAAATTTATCCTAGAATACTTATACCCATGCATTTCCTAAGATCTTTAAACCAAAACGCCTTCCAAAATCCAAAATATTAAACATACACTTACCTTAAATCTTCACCAAGTAATGATTTTCTTGGCTCAAATTGAAGCTTTAGCCTTCCTCTTCCTTTTTCCCTTCTTGCTCACTCTCAAAATCCCTCTCGAAGGTTAAGAAAATTTAAAACCTAGCAAACTCTCCCTTTTCCTCCCAAACTCACAAAATTCTCCATCTCTTTTCTTCAATTTTGTTTCCTCTCTCTTCCCATGCAAGACAAGTCTTCTTTCTTCCTTTTTATACTCCTAATGAAGCTAAAATGTCCAAATTGCCCTTCACTTAAAGCCTTATGTCTTTACAACTTAAGTGATCTTCCCACAATGCCCCTTGTACATTCTTACCACCCTAACGCTTAATTCAAATAACCTATGCCTTTAGTCTCATTAACATTAACATGCTAATTATTTCCAAAATAAATTAATCTATCAAGACCTCAAAACTTCTTTAAATCATGCTTAATAAAATGAAAATTTTTCGGGGCTAACAACAACTCAAAGTTTTATTTTTCGGGGCTATCAAATAAAGATGATACTTTTGAAGTGAGAAGTTTTGCAAAAAAGTTCAAACTAAAAAAGGGTACTACATTATATTGATTTGAAGCGATCATGAAGGAGAATTTGATAACAAAAAATTTTAAGACTTCTAAAATGAAAATGGTATAACCCACAACTTCTCATGCCCAAAGACTCCTCAGCAAAATGGAGTTATTGAGAGAAAGAATAGGACTCTCGTAGATATGGCCAGAATAATGCTATGCGAAAGTGGCCTACCTCATAGTTACTGAGCAAAAGCCGTGCCTGTAGCACCCCACTCCCGCGAGATCCGAACCCGACATCGACGGTAATGTCCGAGCCCGTGACCCGCAAGGGTGGTATGCTAGAGCAGTCAAAACGATTTAAAACTCGGTAACGCATCTTTCTTTTAGAAAACAATTGAATGCGCAGATATCGGTAAACAATTTGGGCCACGATTCAAAACATTTTCAGTCAAAAAAACCATCCATACACACATATATTCACAGCCAATTTGGGCCCAATACAATAACGATATTTGCCTGAGAAACATACAATTTTTCACATATAACCAGAATGACTCAAATGCATACATGAGACTGATCCCGATAATAGACTCTGACCTGCTTGCGATAATCATACTCCCGTTTGTCTAACGGGGTAATCTTCGATTCCTGAAAAAAAAATTGCAATTTTGGGTGAGTTTGCGAACTCAATGAGAAACCATCATCGATGGTTCACCCAACGCATGCATATTCAAACAATTCATAT
>JANZLD010000007.1:17718706-17737653 GCA_026413575.1 Erythroxylum carthagenense | reverse complement strand
AGAATTAATAGACACAAGAGTTGATGGAATCAAACCTGCAGCATTAGCGTATGCATCAACATTACCAGATTTATTGTGATTCAGGGCATCAATTGCCTGTGCGCCAATTGTTGAATTTGTTCTGCGGTGAATCCTGGCACTCCGCCTGAAGAAGTAGAAACAGCTTGGGATTTTGCCGCATTCACTGTTGGTTGGTTCCGTTGCCCTTTAAACTATCCCGGCTTATTATTGTTCCCATTCTTCAACCGACATCTATCCTCTGTGTGACCCCTTTTGTCACAAAACTTATAGTGAAATTTGAGAGTCCGACCTTCATCAATGGTATGCCCGGGTAGTTTGCAATGATCACAGGTTTTCTGTTTTGAACTTCCTCCTTTCCGAAGATTGCGGCTGCGATGGAGAAATTTTCGACAGGCTCAGAAGAAACTTGTCAATGCATCTCTTCTTGGACAATCAGGGAGTATGCTTGACGAACATTGGGCAATGGGGACATCATCAATATATTGGATCTTACCGTCTTGTATGACTCATTCAACCCCATGAGAAATTGCATAAGGCGGTCTTCTTCCCTTTGATCAAGATGTGCTTGACATTAATTGCAAGTCAGAGGGCTGCGGTATGTCGCGAGCTCATCCCATAAAGCCTTGATCTTTGTAAAATATGCGGCCACTATCATTGTTCCTTATGATATGGTCGCAATTGATTTCTGTATTTGAAAAACGGCAGGGGCGTTCTTCTGTGAAAACTAGTCGTGCAAATCAACCCACACTTCACGCGCTGTTTTGGCATGAATGATCCCCTCGGCAATGTCTGATTCAACAGCATGAGTTAGCCAAGAAAGTATCATGCTTTTGCACTGGTTCCATTGTTCAAACAAAAAAGGATCATTCTCTTACGATGGCTCTTCGACAGTGCTGTCGACAAAACAGATTTTCTTCTTCGCGGTGAGAGCATGAATAATCGCTTTGCTCCAAGATTGGTAGTTGATGCCGTTCAATTTGATGGGAACCAAGACATGGTCTGGTTGATCTGAATGATGAATGTAGAAAGGGTGTGACGGATTGATGGCAGTGACGTTCGACCTGGAATCTTTCGCATCGTCTGCCATGGCTACGTTGATGTTTTAGAAAGTATGAAAAGTTTGATAATCAAGAGTACCAGGATCGTTGCTTTGATACCATAACAAGAATAGAAGACTTGTTGATAAATTGGATTGATTTTCTCATTGCTGCAATGTACTACATATATACACACTGATGAACATCTAAAATAATACTACAAAAAAGGCAACATATTCCTAATTATACTCCTATACAGATCATACATATAATTTCCTTAATAGCAACATATCCCTAATTATACTCCTATATAGATCATACACATAATTTCCTTAATACAATGTGATGGTGATGAGGACTGATAATGGATCTGAATTTTTGGGTAAAGATACTGAAGACATGTTCAGTAGCAGGGGTATTTTTCATCATAAAACATGTGTTTATACTCCACAACAAAATGGTGTTGTGAAGCCAAAGCATCGGCATTTGCTTCAGGTAGCACGGGTGTTATTGTTTCAATCTGGCCTTCTGAAGAGTTTATGGAGTCATAGCGTCTTACATGCTACTTTTATTATTAATCGCTTGCCGAGTAAAATGCTTAGTTAGAAGTCCCCTTATGAATTGTTATTAGGGAAGCAACCCAATTATACCGAATTGAAGAGTTTTGGTTGTTTATGTTTTACTGCTAACACTTATCCGCATAAAGATAAGTTGGCACCTCGAGCTTTACGTAGTGTGTATCTTGGTCACTCTCTCGGATAGAAGGGCTACAAGTTATATGATTTGCAAACAGGAAAATGTTTTGTTTCTCGAGATGTGTCCTTTTATGAGAATGTGTATCCATTTAAATAGCCTATGGATAGTCATGCTAATCTTGATAATTCTGTTGCGTTACCTTCTCTTGTGCAAGATGATCCTTCATTTCTGACTTATTCAGCTGATTTGGTTCCAAGTAACGCAGGTGTGTCTTCTTCTTCTACAGATTTGCTTGCTTCCCCTCTGCAGGAAACGGTTGTAACTTCTGCAGATTATGGTGTTGTTGCTTCTCCTATTTCAGCATCTCGTGCAAATCCTAGAAGGAGTATTCGAGCTCGACACAAACCATCTTGGTTAAGTGATTTTGCATCACATGTAAGCCTCACTTCTCCTTCTTTGACTTATATTCCTATGCAGCACAATACATCCTACACACCTATTACATATCCCTTTACTGTCAATCCTGGATCTAGCATTGCTTATGTTGATTTTCTGGCCAATGTATCTAAAGTTACAGAACCCACATCTTATTTTCATGCTAGTCAAGATCCTAATTGGGTTCAGGCCATGAATTCTGAGTTGGATGCTCTTGAACGAAATGGAACGTGGGAACTTACCTCTTTGCCCAAAGGCAAAAAGGCCATTGGTTCTAAGTGGGTCTACAAGATCAAGTTGAAGCCTAATGGGGAAGTTGACAAGTTTAAGGCCAGGTTAGTGGCCAAGGGGTATAACCAAGTTGCCGGGGTTGATTACCATGAAAGTTTCTCCCCAGTAGCTAAAGTGGTCACCGTGAGGATTCTATTTGCTCTAGTAGCCGCGAAGAGTTAGCCATTGCACCAGTTGGATATTAGTAATGCTTTCTTCCATGGCTTCTTGGATGAAGAGGTTTATATGCTTCCACCCGAAGGATATAATAAGGCAGCTCCAAATGTTGTTTGCAAGTTGCGAAAATCTTTATATGGCCTTAAGCAGGCTTCTCGTGGAATGCTGAATTAACTCTTTATCTTCAACGTTATGGTTTTCAGCAGTCCAAGCATGATCATTGCTTGTTTACCTTCAAGAATGCTACTTGTTTTTTACTCATCTTGGCATATGTCAATGATATGTTATTGACAGGTGATTCCGCGGAGGAAATACAGAAGGTGAAGACGTTTCTGGATAAATCTTTCACTATCAAAGATTTACTTTATGCCAAGTATTTCTTGGGTCTTGAAATTGCGCATTCCACCTCTTATATGTATATTAATCAGCGAAAATATGTGTTGGATTTGATTGCTTCCACCGGTTTAATGGGTTGTAAACCTGCATCTACACCTTTACAAAAGGGCTTAATCTTGGCAGCGTCGGATGGATCTCTCCTTGATGATCCACAACCGTATAGGCAGCTGGTTGGGAGATTGTTATATTTGGGTTATACACGCCCAGATATCACTTTTGCTATTCATCAGTTAAGCCAATTTGTTCAAGCAACCACGGTGATTCATTGGAAGGCTACTTTACATGTTTTGCGTTATCTGAAGGGTTGTCCATCTCTAGGTTTGTTTTATCCTACTGGTAACTCTTTTGTTCTTCAGGCATATTGTGATGCAGATTGGGGAGCTTGTCGTGATACTAGACGATCGATTTCTGGTTTTTGTATTTTTCTGGGTTCCTCTTTGGTTTCTTGGAAATCCAAGAAGCAAGCTACTGTGTCTAAATCTTCTACTGAGGCCGAGTATAGGAGCATGAGTTCGGTTGTTTGTGAGCTTCTTTGGATCTCTTATATTTTGCAGGATTTTCGGATACCTGTTGTTCTTCCTATCTCCTTGTGGTGTGATAATCAGGCTGCCCTCCACATTGCTGCTAATCCGGTGTTCCATGAGCAGACCAAGCATTTGGATATTGACTGCCATATTGTTTGGGAGCGGCTAAAACGGGGGTTCCTTTCTTTACTCCATACTTCTTCTTCTACACAGCTTGCGGATACTTTTACTAAGTCTCTTTCTGCTCCGTTGTTTCACGCTTTTCTCGTCAAGTTGGGCTTGCGTGATTTCTTACAAGCTCCAACTTGAGGGGGGGATGTAGACTTATTTATAACGACGTTAGTTTTATCGTTATCATTACTGTTAGTAGAGATGGTTACTGTTAGTTTAGTCGTTAATTAGTAGGTTTTCTTTTCAGCTTAAGCAGTGTATATAAGACTGACTAAGACATTTTTTAGAATAGTAACAAATACCCAAAAAGTTTCTTCGTTTTTGTGGTCTTCCACACGACAGTGGATTTGTTCAATATTCTCGAAAGCCCAAATTTAAAAATAAATAAATTCAAGTTGACATAATCCTACAGCAAGAAGACTATGGCACAACCACATGACTCCATAATTATGAAGATCATGATTATATGAAAAGTTCAAAAAGGATATCCAACTACTTATACTAGATATTAAACGGGCTTCTTCTTCTTCCAAGCTCTCTCCTCTGCCTCTTCACAAAGTTGAAGCCTTGTAACATTGTTTGCCTAAAGGGCATAGTGACACCCTCGCCTGGCACCATTCCTGAACTTAACAGCAGACGGGCGGGCCGGTCTTGTATCATCCATTCCAATGTAGTTCCCTTTCTATTTGAAATGCGAACTCTGTGAGAATGAAGGGGCTAAAAAGGTTAAACTCCATCTTCAAAATCTTCTACTACTCCTCAAGAATTCTTATTTGCTTTAATATTTGAAATTTGCTTATTTTCTATTTTGTATATTACAACTTGTAGCTATCGACTTATTGCCCATCAAGGAGTAATATTTCATATTTGCTTTGAATATTATAACCTATAGGGGTTAGCTCTACCGCTTATTAGGCTATAGTATTCAATATTTGCTTTTATTCTTTTTAATTATTACGTTGTTGTTGCTTTCCTTTCAATGCTTTATTTGTGTTTTAAAATTAATTATGACGAGGGCTCTAAAACAAGAAGATTCTTAAAGAAAAATAGTAAAGACTATAGATAAAGAATTAATTGTTATAAAAGAAGAGCATAACCAATTGATATAATTATTAGCGCGCCCTTAACTTAGAATAATATAAAGAAAAGCTTTTGATAAGGAAATAAAAGATTTGTGTCTTCATCTCAATTACACATCCAAAACATTAGGCTTTTGAACTTCATTTTTCTTAATTGGATCTTGGAACATTTAATGCTTTTTAAAAGAAGTAAACCGTTCACCTAATAAAACTTTGGTCTATTTGATAATTTTTAATAAGGATTAAAATTTTAGACGTAATCTAACCTAGTTCATTTTTAATATAATTAAAGCTTAATTCATTTAATTCGATTCAAACTACTTAAGCTTAATCGGGCTTTGGATTGCCTAAAGCTCATTTTAATTTCAAACCATACCAAGGTTTTTAAAAATATTTTGTCTAAAGTTGGACCACATGGGATCTAAAGCCCAACCAGACATTTTTGTCATTCCTGCTTATATATAAACATAAAACCCATTTTTGATAAATACAGCGTTTTAACGTCTTAGACTACTTGGAAAAGTATCATAGGAGCCAACATTTTAGCAAATATGGAATTCAGGTTGAACTCTGGCTTCTAAACCAGTATCAAAGAAAAATTAATGAAAAACTCGAAACAAATTTGGTCAAAGGCTTTCCCTTCCAGTTAGAAGTTGATATTTCAGTAGTGTTAAATAGAGTATCATAACAAGTTCGTTTAACCAGCATCATATAGAATAAGCGGGGACTGGTAACAAGGGGAGAAATACGAGATGGCGTGGCTATGGCTTGAGATAGTACGGTCATGAAGAAGAAGCAATACCAACTTCATGAAGAGCTAAATGAAGACCAAAGATTTTGCTCATAAGGACCAGAACATGTTCCCACATTGTACAAGTACAAAACTTGGTGGTAAGTTTCCTCGACAGTATGAAGCAAATCAAGCATATCAACTGCATGAAGTCATCACCAACTTTCAGTGTAGCATATGATAGGATAGGAAAATGTGCTAAGGATTTTCAGCTGTAGCCGAATTTGTTTCTGATGATCCAACCATTTCCTCCAAAGCATCCATATGGATGGTCATATCATTTTCTCCGTCAGCTTCCCCTACTTCAGTCATTTCCTCATCCCCATCAACAACCGTGGATTCCACCCCATTTTGTGTTGGGTTCGGCTGCTGATGTGATTCCTTGTTATCCTTCTCGATATTGTCAGGGCTTTGAATCACTTGTGGATATGGATCAGTGCAGATGTTTAACATAGAGGTAACCAACAAATTCTGGACATAAATTGTCAGTCAGTACTTCTAACATCGAGACATTGTGATTAAAAAGCACGCATCAAAACAAAAGCTAATAATTCAATAGTTTGCGAGGTATATTCAGTAAGATAAGAATCATTTGTTGAACAGTTATACAGTTGTCAACAGTATCCCCACTTGGGTGAGTACTTGTTCGAATTCTAACCTAAAGAAGATAGAAAACTAGCAAATCATAGGTGTATGCCCAAATTACCCACATAACATCAACAAAACAGCACCTTAAAATTTGTGAGAGACCTTGCACTATTTTTTCGAAAATTAAAAGATTTCATTAAATAAGAGACCTTGCACTATTGTTGATACAGAAGCTGAAATTTCGTTCTGTAATATAGATTAATTTTGGGCACATTTATTTTCTTATCGAAAAAATATTAGTTTTATTCAATTGTTCTATTTAGAGTAGGTTTTCTTTTTCCATAATAATGTCTGTGTCACTAGAGCAACAATTTTCTACAAACTAGGGCTGAAATTTGGGTGATTTGGGCTGCAACAGTAAGGATTATGTTTGAGAAACTCCTTATACCAGAAAAAGGAGGAAAAAAAAACTCAATGCTGCCAATTGCTGTCTCCAGGTTCTTAGAATAGGTTTCCCTACTATCTATTAGTAATACAGAATATATAGTTATTGAGAAGTCTAAAATTGAAAATACACAAGGAACTAAATCTCCCAAAATTATTCTATATGTTAAAAGAACTTAATTTCAGCTCCTCCATCAGTTGCCAGGCTGATAAGATGTATGCAGACTACTCAAACAGGGCACTACTGTCAGGTAATTAGTATATGCATTTCTAGAGCTTGAGGCTGTGCACAAATTGTACTGTAATAACTTTTCATATCTTTGTGTAGAACAACCATATTTTCAGTCTTTTAACTTATGACCTTCAACAATCACTTTATGTTAGGACTTCCATTAATGTTCTTAACAGAATCCTACAACAACCAAGTAAGGATACACTTCATTAACAACTGCATGGATAGCTTGAATTCTGATGGTGCCACATAGGACTTTTGTAAATATATAAACAAAAATAATAACGCAGAGTGATTAATAAAGTTCGAGGACTAAATTAGAAGGATTAACACTTAAGAGGACTAAAATAAGAAACATCAAATTGGAAGACTTAAAAAACTTTTGTCCCATCTTTGTGTTAAAAGTAAAGGTCCCATAAGGCTAAAGCATTAGAATATGTTTTGATATTTGAAACAACCTGAAAATTTTCTAAAAATTTGTTTCAAAAAGTTTAGAAGACCAATGTGGCAATGCAATTGACTAGTCTCATTTTAAAATATGTACCGTGAATTTGTGACCACATTGGTCAACTAATGTGGAAGAATGGTAGGCCACTGCTATTGTTATTACTCATTATAACGATTAAATTTTTTTTAACAGCCTCTCTATTATGTAAGGATAAGGCTGCATACTATCAGACCTCCTCAGACCCCGCTTTATTGCAGGACTTCGAACTGGGTGTGATGACAATGATGATAATGATTTTGAGTTGTTTTGAGTATAAATAAACCACATACGAGCTATTATAAGGATCTTGGGTATACTAGAAAGTTGCTAAAAGCCTTAAAAGGATAGAATATATGTATGCATGACATAACATATATTGAGCATTTGTTCATTAATACGATTAAAAGATGAATATTTTGAGTTAAATTATTGTGTAATTATTATAATTGGAGAAATTGTTTAGGATATATATTGTGAAGATTCCTCTTGACCTTTAACAAGATCTGTAAGAGTTTCTCTTTACCTCTGATTCCTCTTCACCCATTCAAACAAGAAGATAGTGAATTTCTAAACAAAGCTTGGGGAGCATAGACTAAGACTTTTTTGGTTGAACTATTATAAATTTTTTTAATAAGAATTCTCGAACCACTATATATCTTTCACCACTCATCTAATTTGCAAAATATTTTCACAAGAAAATAAGACATGAAATCTTCTATACATTTATAATTTCCTTATGCAGATTCAGTTTAATGTATGTATATAATTGTGTTTTATCATACTGCCTTTTGTGTATCATAAAACAATACTAATGTTGTTTACTATACTATTTCGTGGGTAATATACGTATCTATTATGTAATAATATAAGCTTTTGCTTAGTAAAAAGCTGGCGTTCAATGTTAATCAAAATCCTAAAATTAGAAACGAGCATTTTTCCCAACTAAACAGGGCATAGTATCTTGAAAAATAGGAGACGAACAAAAAATAGAAATACAAAGTGAATATATCAAAATGACTTAATTGATGGGTTTGGGCTAAAAATGTTCCAGATGTGTTCAAACCAAGTTGAAAGTACTGTTAAATTAAAATTTAACGAAGAACAAGGGGAGCTGGCAAAAGGATATAGTAATGATGGAAAAAGAAATTAAGAACAAAGTACATAATCAATGATGTATACAAACCTTTTCAAGTGCTAAGGCAAGCTTTGATAGATTTGGGTAGATGCTTCTTGCACCCAAGAGAATCTGCTGATTATAAAAGCCAACCATTAAAAGTCTTATATTGAATAAATGAACATGGTAGATCCACAATCATGAACAAATAAAAGAAATGAAATGCAGTTAATATTTATCTGAGCATAAAACCTAAAATTGAAAGCAGTTACATTTATAGATTGCCAGCTTATGACCAAGAAACTAACATCGGCTTAAGTAATGCACTGATCTTCAGTAAATGAACTCCATCAGCATCATAACAATTTTAAATCACACCTGAGTGGACAACTTCATATGTCAAGCGCTAAGCAAAATAATTATTCATCTTTCAACTTATGATTTTGTCGAGCTCAACTAGAAAGTCTGACCCAAATGGTGAGAAATGGTATAACAAGAGGATAATTGGAAGGAAAATTTAAGAATATAGTATGCATAAAAATTACCTCACAAAGCCTCTGAAGAGTAAATGGAGGACCTTCATCAAAGCTATTAAGAGCTACAAAACAAAAACAGAAAATATCACAATAGGTTCCCAAAACAAATAATTTAAAAGACATAAAAAGTACTTCCAGTATTTAAACTTACTGAATAGTTATAAATTAGTTAACAAATAATTTAAAAGACAAAAAAAGTATTTCAAATATTTAAACTTACTGAATCATTATAAATTAGTTAAGTCTTTTCATCTTTAGCTATTGATTGCAAAAGCTACGTCAAAAAGAATAGACTAGCAAAAGTTCAAGATGTTTTTACTTCCAAGGTTTTAAAAACTGTACCGGACCGGCCAGTTCAACCGGAAATATTATGAACCGGCCAGCTATCCAATTCGGTTTTATTTAATAACCCCTCTATGTAAAAAACCGGTATATATGGAAGTTCAAATTTCAGAAACCAAAACTCTTCCTCGCCGCTACTCTTTATTCTTCAGTCTTCATCATCTTCTCTTCACATATCACCTCATCTCCATAGCCACATTTGGTGACTTTGGTTGCCCCCTGCATCCCACTGGACCATTTTGTCATAAAATTTGATTGTTTCTTAGCGAGTATACCCAACCTAAAGCTTACGATAGATGTGGACGAGTTTTAGTCTAGCTCCAAGAAGCCTGGGGGAGGAGGAGGCAGGAGGCCGGGCCAAGCTGAGCTAAATGTAAATTTATGGAGGGCATGTCTGTTAATTGCACTCTGCTCCCCCTTCAAAGTAAAAACTTCATTGTCCCTATCTACTGGTTGAAGAAGAAGCCCATCTCTCTTTTCAACCCTTCTGTAATCACTGTAGAATTTTTGCTTTGCACTATTATCTACATTACACAATTATCCTCAAAACTAGCTCCATTCCATATAAACTTCTTGTTAGTCACAACTTATTCATGCGACAAATACATGAAGCTATACCCCGCCAACTAACTAGACTTGAAATATCGACCTAAACCACGAAACTCATGATACTTTTACAATGTACGTATGCCTACTTACTAATTTATTCATCAATTTGTTCACTTATCTAATATAGTAGCCAAAACTAGCTTGCGTATTTAAGATGATCACTAAAGAATGCATGCTTTGCATCACACAAAAGACTAGTATGTCCAATACAAATGAATTAGTCCCACTTTGCTCTTGAAAAACATCTCCCTTTTAACCTTCCCTTAGCAAAACCAATGACTATAACTTCATCATGGGCTACTGATGCCTCACTGTGGTTTCCATCGAAACTTAACTTGCCTAAAGAATTGTCATTATGAAACAACACAAAAGAGCAATAAAGAAAGATGACTAAAAGAATTTTTGTTTCTACTTAATTTTTTTTTTGGGTGGAAATTTATTTATGCTTAAGTTGAAGCTTCAAGAACATTATATTGCTATGCGGTGATCTTCATCGAAAACAAAGATAACATTAGCCGAAGACATGAAAAAAGTTTTCATGTATACCTAAATTTATGTTTCAAGAACATGTGTGTACTCTTTATACCTCATCCAAACAATACTCAGAATGCTTATATTTTCTTTCATTAGCTCATCATGCCCATTTACAATGACTGTATAATCGTAAATGCATTTAAGGATGATCTTTGTCATCATAAAGAAAAATCAAAGCAAGGATAACACTCAAATACCTTCATCCAACCTTTTCATGAGGTCAAAAAAAGTTTCTCCTAATGAAGCATTCTGATCTTCAATGGCCATGTTCGCCTCAGGATATTCTGATAGAACCTTCATAACCCATAAGAAAAATGGGGAATCAATGTCAAGTACATCATCTAGATGATAATGCAATTTCTTAGCATTGTTAGGCATCAAATATTATCAATGTGAACTAAAAATACATGCTATCGTACCTCCCCATACCTGCTTCAGTTGAAAAGACAGCACGCCCTTCAACTTTTCCCAATCATGCCTGAGATATAGCATGCAATATATACAAACAACATCAGAAGTTCTAACCAACCACAACAGAGGGAGTAATACTATGTTGGTCAATTACACCTACCTAAACATTGATACCACAATGCAACAAGATTGCAACCTTCTATTTGTGAAATTTCAAAAGCTAGATTGAACCAGAGCTAATTCCAAACATATAGGAAAAGCAATTTTTTGTCCTAGTCCAAAAGCTTAGATATATTACAACAAATGGTAATTTCAATAGAAAATTTGCAGCTTTCGTTTTAGTAACAACATGGGCTGCTGGATGTTCGTTAGGTTGGTGGAGTTCAAATTCCAGGCCTGAAATTCCACTATAGGCTGCTGAATTTCAGATTAAGGAAATTTAGATTGGAATTGTGGGAATCTTAGGAAAGAAAACAAACAATGGACAATTATTGGAATCACTCCAAGCCTCTACGAATTAAGGACCAAACTTTCTACTTTAAGAACCCAAAAATTGTTGAGAAAATCAGCCTTAATATCATTGAAAAGTTGATAACATATATGTAGTGAAATTCTTAGAACCGTAATCATAATAGTAAAGGGAGTTAAGATTTGCAAAATAGAATTGAATCCTACTATAATGAGGATTATTTATTTTTAAATAAATTCAAGTCCAAACAAGTTAGAACAATATAGTTACAATATTAGTTCATATCTAGCAAGGGAAAATTGAAATGAATTGAATATGATAAAATTGTCCTTGACATTATTCATAAGAACAGTTCATAAATAATGCCACCCAACTCACTCTTCAATCCTACCAAATTATAGCTTATTGATCTACCATCTTTTGTTTACTTATAGACTTTAACTTGTTCTGCATCAAAACTCTTAACAGTTTTGGATAGAGATCAGCCACACATACTTGAAGAAGGAGATGGAATTGCCACAAGGAAATGTTTATAGATATGAAGTCATATTTGTGCAATATTTCTTGTTTTCTTTTCTCAAAATCAATTGATGTCATTTAGCTTCCAATAATAATTCCATCTTGCCCTTTTCCAATGGTCAAGAAATATATGCTTCTTATCCTCATACAGGAGTATAACACTGCAGAGAAATTAGTCTCAATCCAACAAGCTTTCTTTCTAAGATTATTTCCAGCAACCCTGGTGTAGAGTTACAATTGTTTGAAATTCTTGTTTGCTTTCTCACCACCAGATAAAGCGGCAACTACATCTCGAACTCTAAATTGCTATACAATTTGCCCAGCTAAACATAACAACAAACTCTTTTCAATCTTAGCACCAAAAAATCAGATACGAAATCCATCAAAAGCACACAACTCAAACTCTAACTTCCTAGATATTCTCCTAAATTCTAAATCTTGACATTATCATCCAACCATTTCATTTCAAGCATCAAGAAGTTATAGCAATGAAACAATTTTGTAACTAGTGAGGACATGACAGCATAGCACTAATAAATACTCCCAAGCCCTAGTCACCAAACCACTTTCCTTTAGATGGAATATTTATTCTATTAATGCAGAAGAGCTTAGAATTTATAAATGGAATAAAAGAGGACAAATCACTGGACAACAATTTGGAGGAATGAATAGTGTAAGTTGGTGCAATAGCAAGGTCTGGCAATTACTTTAAGTTTTCCTTACTAGATAGGAACTAATACTAACTTACATATCTTGTCCTAACCTGTTTAGGACTTGAAATTGTTTTTATCCTTATTCGATTAGGATCCAAGTCTATTTTGGGTGTCTTAGTTGGGAAACCCTTTACTACTAGGATTATGGTACGAAGAATTTCCCATATGTATCCAAGACTTCAATGGAAGCAAGATATAATTCATCTACATTTTTTGAGTTTTCAAACTAGAAAATGTGATGCTTTCTTATAAGAGTCATTCTTAGACCCTAAGCATGATTCCTATAAATACTCATTATTTGTTTCCTTCACTAAAATTCCAACAATTCCAGCCTGAAATTCAGCAAGCCAAACCTCAAATTCCAGCAACCTATATTGAAGATCCAGACTTGACACTCAAATTCCAGCTGACCTATGAAATCCCAACAGCCAATATTTTTTAATTACTGTGAGTTTTAGCAACTAGTTGATATCTCTTCTATTCATCCTACATCACCTATTAAGTCATATTAAAAGCAGCATGAATAATAACTTGCTTTTGAGTAGAACATACGAACAAGAATAAATATTAGGACTCAGCAGTTCATATAGACTAGTAATAATTGTCTTGTTACTTTTTCTTGAATGAGTGAATGAAGTTGTTTTGGATAATAATGAACAGGCACAAATAAAAACTCGATATCATCTGTATTACATGAAAATTCAAACAAATAATGAGAAGTAGGATTCAGCAGGAACCGCACCAGAACTTCCCAGTGGAAGCAATAATTTCCAAAATGTGTCTACAATCATCTTTTTCGTCAATCTCAGGTCTCTTTTCTGTATCCCTACGACCACATTTCAAAGGCACTTCAGTATACACTATCTCAAAAAACACAAAATGTATATACTACTTCAATAAAGTAGAACTTATATCAGTGACAAAGACCAAAAGAGTAGATTCAGAAGAATACAACAAACAAGGTAATCATTAACCATAGAAAGAAAACAATTCTCACCACTAAAACAAGTAGCTAAGGCATAGAAGTAGCAAGCTTATAAAAAAGAGCTCTATATAGCCTTGAATACGGAAAGATCCATCACAATATCATGAACAATAATATCGACTTGATTCTTGGAAGTTTTCGTATACCAAGTTGCACAAGGTTTTTACTACCTAATATAATTCTTTAACATGAAAGTCTCAAAGTATTAAAAACAAGAGAAGAAAATATAAGCATAAAGACCGTTTACTGCACACGCTGAAGAACTAACTGAATAGCCAATTGTCTAACACAACTGAAAATATTTCCATCTACAAACCGAAATTATTTTTCCATTAAGATGTATCCTAAAAAAGAAAAATGAGCAATGAAATAACATTGATAAATGAATGCATGCATTACTTTGTTTTAATCTAAACAAAAGGAATGGTCTGTTAAAGAGTAGTAGTGGCAGTGGATCTGAGTATAATCAAGGGGCAAAACCAACAAGAAATCATAATCACCTGGAAAACAATATCTGCATTCTATAATGGTAACTAGGAGAAAAAATAGAATTAGCACCATTTAAACAAAAGCTACTACAGTTTACGATCAGATTAGTATCAGCAATGAGTTTCATCGTGCATTGCAATGTCACCGGAAATCCATGCCATAATTCAAAGCATGGGGGTATTTATTTCACAAATTATTTAGCTGCCACAAAAAGATTTGCATATATTCAAAGGATCAAGATTCATGGTCGAGAGGCTACATAAAGCTTCTTAGTAATTTCTAACTACAGACATGCTTACTTCCAAAGAAAAAACGCACAAATACGGATGACAACAATGAAAACCCGATCATAGTAGTACAGAATCCCTAAAATCCAAAAACTGAGACCTAAAAAGCGGGAAAAGGGAGGCCCGCTCCGAATAATCCGATGGGTTTTTTCATTTAAAGGACTCTTTGGCTTTCGTGCATCTAACATTACCAGCCGAAAATTAACCTCATCCCAAAAGAAAACCCAAAAACAGAAAAAAAAAAAAGAATTAATCACAAATATTAAATCATACGCCTAGAATCCTCTCAAATTTACACTTTCTTGAGGTATCAACATAGAGATTGGCCCACATACCCGCAATCTACTGAATAAACCCTAAATCTGAAGCTGAAGAATTTTGGAAATAAAGGGAAAGGAAAAAGCGAGGAGGGGAACAAAGTGGCTACTCATAAAATTCCTGAAAGTATGCACAAAGTTGACGAGCAACCAAGAAAAACTTCTTGAACTTAAACAAAAAACTTGGGAAACCCAATTAGAAGTACAGGGTAGTATACCCATCGTGAGGTAGCGTACTGTCCTCAACGACGTCTGATGAAAAAATTGGGTGGTCTGCATTTTCAGCCTCCATTGCAACCGCTGCAGCTATCACCAGCCACACCTACT
The DNA here is from genome assembly GCA_026413575.1 of Erythroxylum carthagenense. Lineage (NCBI taxonomy): Eukaryota > Viridiplantae > Streptophyta > Magnoliopsida > Malpighiales > Erythroxylaceae > Erythroxylum > Erythroxylum carthagenense. Next base: position 17,722,654 of record JANZLD010000007.1, on the reverse strand, counting down.
CGGACAGTAGCAGTAGAAAGAATAGACCGGCCCTACGGAGAATAATTCTATTTTTATTTGTTAAATATGTAAAAATATACAACATAAAAATTATTAAAATTAGCTGTACGTATCTTGAACATAACACATGCTGCTAACTTATCTATCTAAAAATTATTTTTATCTCATCACAATTAAAATTATAACTTTGGATTAATTGATATTTGTTCCTTTTATTAAAGGTAACTTTATATTTAATCTAGTATCTATATTCTATTGTCTTAAAATATGGTATCATTTTATTATTTATTTATTTTATATTTATATTTATATTTATATCACTATTAATAAATATATTAATTATAATTTCTGATATGAATTTAACTTAATAAAATTCACTTTTATATCATTGTCAAAATTTATCTGATCTATGATAATTTAGGGCACAACACATTAAAAATATATATTTTGATATTGTAAAATTTCATAAATTAGAAACTTATTTTTAAGTAATAAAAATTGTCATATTTATCTATAATTACATATATTCACAAAAAGATTGTATGCAAGAGATTATATTTCTTAAATTTAAATAATGTCATTTCTCACTTAACTTTACTATTATAATAACTTGTATTATTAGTATGACCATCTCTAATATGACTATTGATACTAAGACAAAGGATTAGTATATTAAAATAAATTTGATTTAAGAAACAAAATCTAAAACGAAAAAGAAGGATATAAATCAGTACAATTACAAAATAAACATGGGATAGGAGTTATGTGATCATAAGGTTGATCTTTGCTATCAAGCTAAACAAGATCATAAGTTATTAGGAGCCTAAATCAAACGTTTATCTAATAAAAAAATCTCTCAAAGTGTTTTTGATTAATCAATAATCTCCATTAATTACATTAATAAGATTACATTTTATAGGTATATAAAACCCTAGAAACTGAAGTCTTAAAAGGAATGTACATTCTTACTATAATCTAATTAGGAAATAACAAAATAAATATGAAAATTCAATCCTTATCTAATAAAAGTATAGAATTTAAAACAAAAGAAAACACCTAATTTGAAAAATCCCTTGCTAATCCATCATTGTAATCTACACAAGTTTTGTTCATAAATTTTAGGGATGCTCGACAAAACGAGTTTGATACTCGTCTTACTTTATATCTAACACTATTTTACTTCTAGAACTTCTTTTCTAAACAAACATTTCTAACATTATATAGAGTTCTTGAACACATGTCCAACATAGTTTGTTGTTGTGCCTATTGTCTAATTCCGTAGGTTAAATAGTGTTTGCTCTATCTATAATACTACATTTGAATCAACATTATGGCCTTAAATAAATCAATTGAAGAATCCTTACACAAATTTCCACCATAAAGTCATTAAAAGCTTCTTTGCCTTAATTTGCTTAACTCCTTGTAATGATTCTCCAGTGTTCTCCAAATAATCTCTAACAAATTTTGGCTATTGATATGGATTTTTTACAACCTAAAGCTTGATTACCTTAAGTAAACGCCTCATTCCCATCATTTCCACCCCTCCATAAAAGGATTTGTCCTAGAATCATCATCTTCATCTCCTCACTTGATATTTCAATCTTGTAATTGTTATTATTCACTCTTTCCATAATACGAAAATTTCCATATACTTTTGGTTGAAACTTGGACCAACATTTTCTTGTAATCTTCTCTTTCCTTAAGTGTACTCAAATCCAATCTTTGGTTTCAAATATCATTTGCTTTCTCCCCTTATAAGCTTGGGTTTATCTATTTTTGGGTCCTTTTCTCAATTTTCAACTTTACATCCTTATGTAACTTTTCTCACCAACTCGACTTCCTTTTCTACTTTCAAACTATCTCTTTCTCCTAAAGGAATTAAATCCATAAATAATCGTAAAAGAAGAATAAACTATAGCACTATATGTAATAGCCCATTCCTACATTTAGGAATTTATCTGCTATATGAAATCATATGAGAATAGATGAAGTGCATTTCATTTTCATGTATCATATTCACATACATACATGAATTATAATTTAGTACACATTGCAAAGATAGTTTCTGTACTCAATCGATTTACTCCGGGGATGAAAGATTTTAAATGTTTATGTTGTGATTTCGTGATTATGAATTGATTATGTCTTAAATTCTAGTTTAATGGACTACAATTAGTGAATTGGAATTTATTGTCACAATTAGGTGATTAATGAAGTGATAAGTGCATCTAGTATAGGAAAAATGTTGAATAGTAAGATAAATTGATACATGAAAATTTAGGTTCACTAGACCTATGAAATTGTGACACATGGCATCAACAATGGATTGACAATTCGATTGAATAAAAGATTGACAATTGGAGGTGTAGTTGAGTGACATATGGTCTAGAGATTTAATGACAAGTGAACTAGTTATGGAATGACAATTGGTAGTCTAAGAGGAAGACACATAACATAGTTCTCCATTTGACAAGTGGCATGACATGTGTCCACCTTCTCCTCCACACACCTACACCCAATTTTCACACTTAAAAGACCACCCTCTTTCATGTTTTTGGTTAGATGCCTCTTCCTCTTCTCCTCACCGCCGGCACCCTCACTTAACCTTAAATTTTGTTAAAATTTTTATAGCCTTCATCTTGTAAATTGAAACCCTTTAATCCCATCTTATTCTTAATGTATGTTTGATGCTTAGGAGACTTGCTTAGCTTGTTGATTGAGGAAATCTTGAGAGAAATAAGTAAGTATTTGATTACCTTATTGAGTTATATGTGAGCATAAAATCCATAAAGATTAGTTAGGGATGAATTGAGAAGAATTGCATGTAAGGTTGAAAATGAGATGTGCTGGAATTTGATGAATGACAGTATAGTTTCTATTTTGTTTTTGATGCTTGAAAATGGTGGATTATATGGATGGTTTAGATTGAGATTTGAAGTGTAAATGATGATGTAACTATGTAGAAAATGGATATTGAAGTGAATCACACGTTAATACAAGACTTAAGTACGATATAAGAATGCACGAGAAGGGGGGTTGAATTGTATATTTCCCTTTTTGAAAACTCTTCCAAGATCGTTTCTTAGAAATAAAGTTCCTTTACAGAACTTCCAATAGATTCTATTTAATCAAAACTTTGGAAAACTTTTGATTACGAACTGAGTAAAAATAAAACTTGAATCTTAAGAGAGATATAGAGATAGAAGTAGTCGACACAGAGATTTATCTTGGTTCACCCCAAACCGTGGGCTACATCCAGTCCTCAGAAATCTTTTTGAGATTTCACTATCTCTTCAACTTTTACAAGTATTCTTTTCTCGAGCCTCTTCAGGTCTCTACAATTAGTATTCTTTGGCACTCAACCTCTGCAGGCTATCTACACTTCTTTCTCAGAAAGTGTTTGAAAACTTGTTACAGTAATATTAGCTCTCGGCTAATTTTCACAGTAATCTCACAAGAATGCTTTTACGATTGCGTAGATGTAATTCAACAGCGTTTCAACTAACTTTGCAATCTTCGTCTTCGACTTGTATTTATAGACTTTGTCTCCAACTGCTTCTTGATTCTTGCTTCTTGAATCTTGAAAGAAACGGTTAATCAGTTGAGTTTTGTAACTAACTCGAACTGACTCTTGCGTCTGCTTTCTTTTCTTTCTTCTGCGTCTGTTTTACTATTCGCGCCTTCGTTTGTTTTACTTTGCGTCTGCTTTATGTCTGTATCTGCTTTGCGTCTGCTCTGTGTCTGCGTCTGCGTCTGCGTCTACGTCAGCTTTGCGTCTGCGTCTGCGTCTGCTTTGCGTCTGTATCTGCTTCTGCTTTGCGTCTGTGTCTGCGTCTGTGTCTGTATTGCTTCGTCTGCTTTTGTTTTTCTTCATTTGTTTTGCTGCGTCTGCTTTTCTAACTACTTTTATTTTGTCTCTTTTTGTTATACATCAAAATCATATTTAAG
>JANZLD010000007.1:17706958-17718234 GCA_026413575.1 Erythroxylum carthagenense | reverse complement strand
CGCGGGTCACGGGCTCGGATATCACTGTAAATGTCGGGTTCGGGTCTTGTCGGGAGTGGGGTGCTACATTTCCTATAGAATGATAACAATTATCATTAGAAGAAACGATTGCACGAGTTTTCTTACCTATATTAAATATAATAGAGATCATATATATTTCTTATTAATGTTTATGATTATTTGATACTAAATTTAGATTCAACATTACTATAATGTTTAAGGCATGATAAGATATAAATTGTTGAGTAAAAGTAGTTAATCAAAGTTTATGCAAATAACTTGATATGTTGGATTAAAGGAGACTTATGCTTAACATGAGTGGTAAGAATACAAAGTTAGATAACTAAGACAATTCTTTCATGCTATATTGCTTAAGTCAACATAATAAGAATTATAAACTTACATATAAGGATACATGTATCCTTTTGATTAAGAATCGTATGAAACTTGTGAAACTTGTTATGCTGAAGAATAACCGAATAAACTTTTGGTGAAAGGATGATGATGATATTGAATTGTTAAATTTATACATGTGATATATGGAATAACAATTTATGATTCTTATATTTCATTAGTATAACTAATGACATTATATGAAATACTGTCATATACGTTAAATGAAATATTGATTTAAAAACTTTGAAAAGTTAAAATTATTTAAATCTAAGTAGGAATTAAGCATTGAGAATATTGAATGACTTCAATGTGATCAATATGGTGAGTTTTAAATTCTTGTAGTTATCTATAAGGAATTAGATTCTCTAATGAATATCTCTATAATTAAGTTCATAAGAGTATGGTTTTATGTAAGAAGAAATATTTAGTATGAGATAATGTATAATGCAATATGTATTTCTTTTATAATGATATCTAGTACATTAACTTACCTTTAGTCATGCCAATTAGATCGATTATTAAAAGGGTGCTTGGTTAAGGAGTATAGGAATATATCAATAGGAAAGGAATGAATAATAATGGTTATTAGTTATTTATTATAGTTGATTGAATAGTTTTCATACCCTAGTTTTAGATAATAGTCCATACCCCCTATTTGTGGGAGGAATGGTTTTGATTCCTGCAAACACTAATGTTTTTTTTAATTTTTAATTAAATATAATTAAACTATAATTAAAATGTAATTAATTAAAATATAAAATATAATTAATTAAAATGTAATTAATTGCAATATAATTAAGTAAAATGCAATTGTTTAAAATATAATTAATTCAATATAATTAATAAATTAATTAAAATGTAATTAATTAAAAGATAATTAATTGATGAAAATATAATTAATCAGTTAATTGCAATGTAATTAATTAAAATATAACAAATTTTTATTTCTCAATATTTTTAAAAAACTAACCACTATTATGGTAATGTTAATCATTTATTCTTTTTAATCAACTATCATAATTATAATGATTATATCCATTATTATTCCTCACTATATTCATTCTCATTCTTATGACCATTCTTTTATGTGAGTAAACCAACCGCCCCTTAAGATTTCATATTAGGAATGGAATGCTAAGACTCTCAAAGAGAGTTAAAGTTAACAATTTAAGGATGTGAGCTTAGTTGAAGCATGTATTATCAACTAAGTTTAGAAATAAATTAGATAATAAAAGGTTATGAGAAATCCAAAATGTTGGACATAATCTTACAAACCAATTAAACAAATTATTTGTTTCAATGTATACTTATAGGAGAATGGTTCTCGAGATAAGTAATGAGAGTATCAAGAAATTTTAAAAGTTCAAATCTTATGACAATATATCCATTTACAACTAGTGCATTTGTTGATACATTTGATGTATAGTTAAAAGGATACAAGACATTGAAAAATTCACTTTCATGATGAATTCACATAGTTTATTTTAGAGATGATTGTGAATTTATCATGTCTACAAAATTATTAAAAATGAAAATAAAATTGAACAAGAAATTAAACATGAGAATTTGATTAGCGGCATTGTAATTCAGGAATTTAACATAAAAGGAATTAAAATTGTGCAATACAAAATTCACAATGGGAATCAATCAAGGAAAATTTCCTGATTATGGGAAAGGAGATTCTTTCTATTATTAATGCTAACCTAACTATTTATATGTTAATGGGGTGTCAGTTCTAGATTATAAAAAGGGGATTATTCTTTCTCAAGTTATAATCACGCACCCTAATTCAATAAACCTTAATTAAATTATGGAATGTGCAATTTCTCAATTAACAAAAAGAACTACAACTCTAATTAGATCTTAAGTCCTCTAATAAAAAATCGGGTCTTACATAAGATCTCTCTCCATATAATAACTGACTAGATTGATTGCGTGGTTAATTAGATCGCCTAACTCTCATTAACCCGATCTAATCATTTTTAGGGATGTCAAAAAAGATCCGACCTGTAGCCCAACAGTTATTTAAAAAATGACGTTGTTTTGTCAAAAATGATGTCGTCTTTGATGTTTTTCTTTTAAAAAATGGTGGGCCAGGAGCAGCCTGGGCTTGGCCCGTGTCAGTCCATTGAAATTTCTAATCATTTTTATTTGATTCACCCTCTCAGTTTATTATTGAAATATGCAAATACCACAATTAATCACAACACCTAATCATAATAACACAATAATAACTAAATTAACATTAAATTAAGGTCAAATCCTTAAGGATAGTTAAAACATCTTAATCAAATCCAAATCCATACATATATTCATATTAAACTTCATATTCAAAGAAAAGAACAACAAGATAAAAGAAATACATAATAGAATGGAGATCTAGATACTTAAGGAGAGCAATAGTCTCAAAGACCAGCTCTCTTCTTCTCTCTCCCTTCTTTCTCTCTCCTTGAGAGTTTTCCAAAATGGTAGAAATGAAGCTCCTTTAGGGTTTCATCATAATGCCTTTTATAGGCTTTTCTAATTTAGGTAATCCTAGGGGCTTTGTTGGGATCCAAAAGGTCCAACAAGTTTCTCGAAAACTTAAGTAGGGAAGTCTATCCGCGTTCCTATCGTGCAAGCCACGATTGTAGAGTTTTGCTTTTTATCATGATCGTGGTAGACAGGGCCATGATCGTGGCTCTTTGAAGTTACTTCTGTTACGATTGTGGCTTATTGGAGGAGATTCGAATTAAAATAAAGGCCCACGATTGTGGCCAGTAAGCCTTGAAAAACTAGCAAATTCATCAAGGCACCTTAAATACACAACATTGAAGCTCAAAAGCATGCTCTAACACATAAAACACCTAAAATACAAATATTTAATAAACCAATACAATTCTAACATAAACACACACTAAATAATCAAATTAACAACTAAACACACACCAAATTACTCACTGAAATACGATACAATCTACAACTATCAATAGTTGAGATGGACTAATTTCAAAGATGGTTTAAGGGATACGAAAAAATGATCAATATTTGAAATAAGATACAAGTTAAGACTTACATTTTATTATGTTTTATGTGTTAATTATTTTATATAACTTTATGTGATCTTAATTATCAAGAAATCAAATAAAAAATGTTTTATAATTATATCACTACATGTATATCAAATCCTGACCTAAGTTCCCAACAGATCCCACTCAAAATTATACGAAATCTAAGGGCTGATTGGTATCAAGTAGAATCTAAGAAGCAAGAAGGCAAAAACAAGACGAAGTAAGCATTGCACACGAAATCAATGTGGTCATGCAAGGAATCACAAAAAAAGCAACTATAAACAAACAACCCAATATTAAGCAAAGAGGAGAATTGCAAAGCTTATGTCCTAAATGATCACTTTGAGGGCTTGGCATTTATCCATGCGAGACTGAAGAAGACACTAGAAAATGAACAACATTCTAAATCTCAAGGCACCTAGGAGGCGGTTGTTGTTCAAGGCCTTGGAAGCTCGAGCAAGAACTAAAAAGCGGTGTATAGACCCAGATGAACATAGGTTAATCTAGGGAATCATTAACCAAGGCTTAAGATAAAAGTGGATAACGATGTGAGAAAGCCAGGCTACATGTACACTAAGAAGCATTGGTTAAACCGTAAATATTGTTTGTTATCAGCCCCTTTAGTTTTTCATGGTTGAACTTGTTAATTTCGTTTCTGTTTCTATTTCTGTGTATCACCTTGTACTTGAGGCCATTTATTAATTTATTAACATTTAATGAATGGATGGATGGTCTCAAGCACATGGTAACAAATGGAAATGAAAATAGAAATAGTCACCGGATGTCCAAGGTAGTTTCCTACCTATATGGAAATAGAATTTATTTAATTTATAAAGAAAACTTTGACATAGCGGTATAGATTTATGCAAAATATGCATAAGTGGCTGATTTATTAGATGTGTCTCTCAACATTAGGAGGCGTAGCCCATTTACTCTTGTTGGGCCAGGACGTCGCATTTAGTAGCATCGTCGATAAACCCAACACAAAAATATATAAAATACCCGCATAGCCCTGTATAGTCCCCCCAAAAGCCAAAACCCTAACAAGTCTCTTTTATAGCGCCGGCGCCACTTCTGTTACCATATCATTGTCTTCACTCCTCTTCGTGAACCCTAAATCACACTATCAGCGACCAATCCAAGCATGGCTGAGCGAGGTGGAGGCGACAGGGGATTCAGGCGCGGGTTTGGCGGAGCACCTCGCGGCGACCGTGGAGGCAGAGGCCGCCGTCGCGCACGGGGTGAGAAGAAAGAAGAACAATGGGTTCCCGTGACCAAACTGGGCCGATTGGTCAAAGAAGGAAAGATCAGAAGCGTAGAACAGATTTACCTTCATTCACTCCCAATCAAGGAGTATCAAATCATTGATTTGCTCATCGGACCAGCTCTTAAAGACGAAGTCATGAAGATCTCTCCGGTCCAGAAACAGACACGTGCCGGTCAACGTACGCGCTTCAAGGCCTTTGTCGTCGTCGGAGATGGTAACGGTCACGTGGGTTTGGGCGTAAAGTGTTCTAAGGAAGTTGCTACTGCAATTCGGGGAGCGATTATTTTGGCTAAGCTTTCTGTGATTCCTGTGAGGAGAGGTTATTGGGGTAACAAGATCGGGAAGCCACACACTGTGCCTTGTAAGGTCACCGGAAAGTGTGGCTCCGTCACCGTGAGAATGGTTCCGGCGCCACGTGGAGCTGGTATTGTTGCTGCACGTGTCCCCAAAAAGGTTCTGCAGTTCGCTGGAATCGAGGATGTTTTCACCTCCTCTCGAGGTTCCACTAAGACTCTTGGCAATTTCGTCAAGGTACTTTCCTCTTCTATAGTTATTATTATTATTATTATATCATAACTTTGATCTATTTTACAAAAAAAAAAATTCACCTTTATTTTTGGGTCAGATTTTAAGATTTGAAGCTTGGGTATAAATGGGTATCTATCATCTTTTCTTCAGCGTGAACTTGCCAATGAGTGGATGTAAAAAGAGCATTTTTGAATTCGTTCTGAGGATATCTTAAGCCTTTTGGGTAATGCTAGTGAGTTGCCTGTTGATGTTTCTGTGATCTACGTAAGGTCTCTTAGAAGCATTGTAGCATGTATTGTAATTATTAGTCAATTGCTAATAAATTATGTTACAGCTTGTATGAGTTCGGAAAATTGGACTGTTTTCTGAACATTGACTAGGGTTTAACATGATTGTTTCTTGGTTTCTTGTGAGGTTTTGTGCATGTAGTTCTTTTTTTAGGAATTGTCAGCAGAAATTTGACGATCAGGTTTGTTTATGACAAGGCAAAAAGTAAAAAGTTTCTTGTTAATAATGATTCCTTCTCTGCTATCTGTTTCCCGATGGAACTTATGGTTGCAGGCCACTTTTGAGTGTCTTCTGAAAACGTACGGATTTTTGACACCCGACTTCTGGAGGGAAACACGCTTCACAAAGTCTCCTTTCCAGGAGTACACTGATCTGTTGGGAAAGCCTACTAAAGCCCTCATTCTTGAAGAAGCAGAGAGTAATGTGCTTTGACCGTATCATTCAGGATCCAAAGAGCAGCATATTTCTTCTTGATAGGATCATGAGACTAAAGAGTAATTGTCCTATGTTCATTTCTATTGTTTTTGGCCAGAGAGCTTTGAGTTCGACTTTGTTCAACCGACTTTTCATTTGAAAGTTAATGATATTGGGGTTTTGCTATTATAATGAGTTAAATCATTTTGTTCATGCCATAGTGTTATTGACGGTGTGGTTTATTTTCTTCACAAGTTTTTCATTCACTTGATACCATAAATAACTGGTGCCCGCTTGGGTAGGCCATTAGGTTGTTCGTTTTGAAGCGTCAATAGCCCCTTTCTTTTCTTATTGTTGCCCGTTCCAAGAAGCAGGAGTAGTATTGAGGGTGGTTCTGTTGCTTGGTAAGAATTTGGGCGCAGTATTAGAATCAGTAACATCTAAACTAGAAGTTTCCGAAGTAGTGTTGTCTCAACTGATTTTCTATCGGAAGTTGCGAAACCTGATGGCATTTCCTTTTCGTCAGCTAAACGGTAAATCTGTTTTCCAGTGCCTTCCATATTATCAATACATATTAGCTTCGAACTAGCTGCTACTTTTGGATTAAAAATGGTATGAAAATTCATAATATCATACTAGAGGGAGATTTCAATTAATAGCAGTCTATCTTCAACATTATCACTGGTTTCATCCTATTTTCCCCTTTACCAATCTAGAAGTTTTCTCAAATTCTAAGTTCCTCTTTCAAAGCCCATTCTTAACCCCTGCTGTTGAAAGCAGCGAGCCTCATAAAGCGAATACTACTTAGTGTCAAGTGGTTGGGACTCACCTATTGACAAGCTATGTTACACTCTTCTTTCTTTCTCGGGCGGGACTGGCATTGTGAATAGTCAAGCTTCTTGATTGGTTTCTTTAACTAGCTTACTCTACCTGGGGTCATCAACAATGGAAAAAGATGGGGTTACATGAGATTTTTATCAACAAGGAGATCTCTTTATCATCCAAATAATTATTCAGGCTGGACTTTGGCATATCAATAACAAACTTATTTTTCTACAAAAGCAAAAACGTAGTCTTCAACTGAAAAAATTAAGAATGGAACATGTTCTAATCTAGACTAAAAATTACAATATCCCATTTGAATAATGGTCGATAGTGGGATTAAGCTATTTAACAGGTTTTATAAGTAAACCAACATGCATAAATAAAGCAAAGTTGTAATAGCTGATTTCCAAAACTTACTGAGTATTAGGATGTTAGACTTTGAGTCATATCATTTTAGAATTTATGAGGTGCATTTCATTCGCATGTATAATATGAGCATATACTATACACACATGAATGTTGGTATAGAAAATATTGCAAAGATAATATATGTACTCAATTGACATGTACTGTAGTATGAAAGGTTTAAAATGATGATGATTTGATTGTATATTGCTTATGTCTTGAATTTTGGTTTGATAGATTGTAATGAGTAATTTGGAGTTAATTGTTACAATTGAAAATTTGATGAATTAAAATATACATTTAGTCTAGGAAAAATGTCAAATGGTAAGACAAATTAATACATGAAAAATTAGGATGACTAAGCCTATAAAATGAGTGACTTTTGGCATAGAAAATTAAGTGACAATGACAGTAATGATTGAGTGACAAATGACGTAAGATATTGGTGACATTGACAGCCACATAAGAAGACATGTGGCTTACTCCATTTGTATGACTTGCGTCCTTCTAAAACAAAGACACCTTGCACCAAATGGCTTAAGCAAATGCAGAGTCATATTTCTCTCTAGTTGTTTCTTTTGCATGCTTTCTTCTTCTCCTCCCTCTCACTACTGAAACACACACATACCCTCACAGCTTTAAAATTTTGCTTTAATTCTGTTCATCGCCACTCCAAGATCCTGCACAAAATAGATATAATCTGTTATCAATTGTTTGCCCTTGTTGAAATCATTCTGCTCCCATCTTGTTTTTGGAATTGTGTTTGCATGCATGGAAAGCTAGGTTAGCTTGATAATTGAGGAGGTATTTGAGCTGATTAAAAAGGTAACATACTGATCTCTTGTGATATAAAATAATAGAACTTGATAATGATTGAATCGGGAATTGATTGATTGAAGTATTGGTGTTAAATGAACTGGGAAAATGATGCATGAAAGATAGTTTCTGTATTGTTTAGCATGTATGAAAAATAATAGTTTATGAGCTATTAAATGAATGATTTTAAGCTGGAAATTGTGATGAAATGGATGAGGAATTGAGGTATAATTAATGGACTATTATGAAGGTGTTGTGAATTTGATATGACAGAGTTTTTTTTAGATCTGGAAAAAAATGGTGATGTTAGTGTATGTGTAAGAATGATTGTTAGGGACATAAATGAATAAAATTTAGTGAGCTTTAATGTAACCAAGATGGAAGCTATATGAACATGAATTGAAGTAGCTTTTGAGAGTATGAATTCTGGAAATTTTGAAGTGTTAATGATGATCCTTAGAAGATGAAATTTGTGGAGAATTGAGAAAATTGTACATTCATATGATTGAACAACTTAGTGATGTGTAAATTATGTGTGTATTGCATGAATTTAGACACACAAGTTGATCATCAGCATCCAGACATTGCCGGATCATCAAGGTAATAGCTTTTCTAGAGCGTACTGTGAGTTAACGTAAATATGTAAATTCAATTATATGTGCTTCCGTTTGAAATGTATGTGTATCGTGGAATGCGTGAACAACTAAATGATGAATGCCATATCAAACTTAGAATTGAAGGATTTAATATATGACATGAGCACAGTACTGAAAGCATGATATGTGAATTGATGCATCTCATTATATTGAAATGCATGATCAAATAAAGGAGTTGGGATTGAAGTAGCCAATGTGTGGAAAAGAGCTTAAAGCTCATGATTGTACACAAAGAGCCACAGACTCAGATAACAATGAGCCCGGTATCCACAACAGATACAGGACAATATATGAAATGAGCCTAGTATCTGTAATAGATACGAGACAATAAATTGAGTTAATAGGCACTCGATCATAACAAAGCAAAATAAGAAAGAAATCAAATGTGCATTTGCATATACAATTATACATGTATCATATGAATGATTGTGATAAAATTATTGAATTGTTTTGAAATTGTGATATACAATGTTGGTATACAGTATTTGTTGAAATATGAAAAAATATGATGTGGCATTCGATACTAGATTTTGTAATACACTTGTTGAATTGAGATATGTAAATTATTTTGGTGTTCTAAATTGAGTGAGCACATTAATGATGATTCATTCACTAAGTTCACAAACTCATCAAAATTTCAACGTTGATTTTCAGGTTTAAGGGAGATCTAGCTTCTGAAGTGATCTCATAGAATTCTAGTACTATTATTTCGAGGACAAAAATGACTCAAAGGTCTGGTTAGCTGATATTTGTAAAGTCTAGATAGATATCTTTTGTATTAGCATTTTATGTTATGACACACATTGTCTCTAGTGTGTAATGTTTGTACTGTATGATGTACTAGGATTAAGTTCAAAACTGTCATGTATGGTTTACTTGAATTTGGAATGTTAATGACATAAATGACTTATTATGATTGTGAAAGAAATAATTATTTGGAATGCTTAAGTTATATTGATGCCTCAGACTGTATTTATGTGATTATTCTAACGTATCATTTTCGTAGAGTATATTCTTGACTATCTGTGGATAGGTTCGGGCATATGTGCTATGGGTATGGTATGTTACAAAAGTGGTCATGAATGTGGAAAACCTATTAAGAGATTGAATAAAGATGACATAATGGTTGAAGACCATGTGGTTGTATCATATATTGAAGCCATCTTTGATTCATTATGGGAAGAAATGGAAACATATTTGAACGCATTTCGAAAAAGACAATTAAGAATTGATGGCTATAGAGGAATTCTAGTAGAAAAAAAAGGTTAATCAACTGCAATTACAACCATAATTACATGAATTCCTTGCTTCATCCTAGGATTGAGGATTATCTATTAACAATTAGGTTAACGAGGAAGCTATAAAAAAAACCAACAAGTGCACTTGAAGTCACTTTGATATAAGAACAAAAATAACCACTCAAATGTTTCTCATGTGATCTTTATGTAAATTGACATCATTGGGAAAGCAATAGAGGATAGACAACATTCTATGTACTTGAGCATCATTATTCCTAAGATCATTAATACAACTCGAATCAGTAATAGTAACCCCAAAGAAGCTAACTAATTGTGATGTAGGTGTATCCTATCAAAATTATATTAAAGATCACTATACAAATACTTATATCATCATTGTAATATAGTATAGAGAGTATAAATGTCATTCCTATTAGGACTACAATTATCATTACTAACCATCTTTCTATTATCTAATATAATAAAAAATGATTAATTTTAAGGTTATAATTAACTAAACTGAAAGTTGAAATCGTAATTAATCAACTAGCACAATAGACAAGAATAAATGATAAGTGTAAATTGCATCATATTTATGGTGTAGTTTGATACGTGTTTAGCCATTAATTCAAACATTTAATATGTGTTTAGGTTATAATTGTGTTAGTTTTTTAATTGTTTGTGTTTTAAGTGTTTTATGGGCTATACAAGCTTTTGAGGTTAAGTATTATGTTTTTGAAATACCTTGATGTGCTAGTATTTTAGGGTTAGTATCGAAGAATTGAAGAATTTCGAAAGACATTCGGGTTGAAACAATAGGCCATGATTCTAACATCCCGTTACCTATGTTAAGGCAAAAATAATAAATGAGAGAAATTGCTGAGAAAGTAGGAAACACATTTCATGCTCATGCATAATATATCATACACATACACATAAATAGTGAAATTATTGCACATGAAAATAATTGTACATGCATTCATGAATAATTTAGGGTATAATTGGATTGATTTGTGTATTTTTGATAATTAAGAATGTTTTTACATTGAAAATTTTACGGGTTAGTGAAAACGTAATTTTTTTAATTTTGATGAATTGAGGAATAATTTTAGAAATTTTAGGATTTTATGAAAAATAGAAAAAATAAAATAGGAAAAAGGAATCAAAAGAATATTGGAAATAATTGGATTGTAAAGATGATAGTTGAAGTAATTAGTTCAAAAGGAACTTGGTTAGGCTTAGACTTTATAAAAGTGACAAGTATCACTGATTTAGTTAAAGGGCTTTGGTATTTTTATTTGAGAGTGAGTTTGATTTCAGAGAGTGAAAAGGGGATAAGTTATATGTTTAAGTGTTGTTTCGTAGTCACCTTCTTCGTAGCCACCTCCTTCAA
>JANZLD010000007.1:17358630-17409762 GCA_026413575.1 Erythroxylum carthagenense | reverse complement strand
ACACTTTCTCTCTTTATTTCTTGATTTTCAACTCAATTTCAATCAACTCATCCACTTTTGAATATTTCTTATTTTCATTTAAAAATCGGGGTCCAACATGAGTAACCCAGGGTATTTATGACAAGGTGTTTACTATTAAGTTAAAAGGCTAGGTGACTTTTCAAACAAGCTTCTAAATGCTCTCATGTTATTTAAATTTTGTGTTTCCAACAAGTGGCATGACAATATTTAAATGTTTTATCATTTTTATCATGTATGTTCATTTTAAACATTAAATAAAATTGCATGAATTGAGTTGAAGAAAGTAATGAAACTAGTAACGTTTTAGTGAACTTTGCAATTGAATGAATAATGGAGAGTGTTGATGGATATCTTCGATTTATTGAATGCATTTTGGGAGTTAATTATTTTCTCAAGGATAAGCAAAAGTTTAAATGTGGGGGAGTTTGATAAAAAAACAAATAGAGTACATTTCTAATCCCATATTTA
Source organism: Erythroxylum carthagenense (assembly GCA_026413575.1). Classification (NCBI taxonomy): domain Eukaryota; kingdom Viridiplantae; phylum Streptophyta; class Magnoliopsida; order Malpighiales; family Erythroxylaceae; genus Erythroxylum; species Erythroxylum carthagenense. Next base: position 17,409,273 of record JANZLD010000007.1, on the reverse strand, counting down.
GCATATTTTTCTTGTTTATTTGAGAGTTTTGAATTGTTTTTGGTAATTAATAATTTTCCATTATGTTTTGAGGTCTTAATTGCCTTCGTCGATAAAAAGGAGCAAAAATTAGATGGAAAAAAGAAAGAAAAGTGAAAGATTAAACTTATCCTTGAGGGACAAGGTCGTGTGGAGCCACACAGTTGTGTCCATAACTATGTAGCTCTCTTGGACCATATTTTCATGTCATTTTTAAAGAATTGAAGTAAGATTAAGGGACATGGTCATGAACATGACTATGTGGGTGACCATATCCACTCTAGAGACCATAATTTTAAGCTATAAAATAGCAAAATAAGGGGAAAAGAAGGAGAGTTCATAAGAGGTTTGTAGGAGGCTTAATTATGAGTCTGATTGTGATTGTGATTGTGATTTAACTTGTCTAGGAAAACAGTCATAGGTTTTGATGATTAAGTAGATTTCAATTTAATCCATTAATTTTAAGAAAGGATACTTGATTTACATTATGATACTTTATGTACAATTTGTATATATATTGAGTTATTTTTTAGCTTTCTTTATCCCACATATGAAAGAAAAACAGGACAAATGATATATATGAACAAATGAGCATAAATGCTTTCACTATACTAGCTTTATACCAATAAAAAGGTCAAACTTAAATAGTGGTGCTAGTAGCCATTTGAAATAGTGGTATAGTTGAGTAATCAAGGGTATTTATGACAAGGTGTTTACTGTCAAGTTAAAAGGCTAGTTGACTTTTCAAACAAGCTTCTAAATGCTCTCATGTTATTTAAATTTAGTGTTGCCAACAAGTGGTATGAAAATATTTAAATGTTTTATCATTTTTTATCATATATGTTCATTTTAAACATTGAATAAAATTGTACAAATTGAGTTGAAGAAAGTAATGAAATTAGTAACGTTTTAGTGAACTTTGCACTTGAATGAATAATGGAGAGTGTTGATGGATATCTTCGATTTATTGAATGCATTTTGGGAGTTAATTCTTATTAAGTTGAAAGTAATAAAATTGATTTGCTTAAGGATAAGCAAAATTTTAAATGTGGGGGAGTTTGATAAATAACAAATAGGGTACATTTCTAATCCCATATTTAGTATATTTTTCTTGTTTATTTGAGAGTTTTGAATTGTTTTTGGTAATTAAATTGTTTTTATTATGTTTTTAGTCCTAATTGCCCTCATCAATAAAAAGGAGCAAAAATTATATGGAAAAAAAGAAAGGAAAGTGAAAGATTAAACTTGTCCTTGAGGGATAAGGTCGTGTGGAGCCACACAGTTGTGTCCATAGCTATGTAGCTCTCTTGGACCATATTTTCATGTGATTTTTAAAGAATTGAAGTAAGATTGAGGGACATGGTCATGAACATGACTACGTGGGTGACCGAGACCCTAATTTTAAGCTATAAAATAGAAAAATAAAGAGAAAACAAGGAGAGTTCATAAGAGGTTTGTAGGAGGCTTAAGTTATGCTTGGGGAAATAAACATTGATGGCCTAAAACAATAGAGCAAATGAAGAAAAAGTAAGGAAGCACATTCAAATTTATAAAAAAAAACGAAGAACATTCAAAATGGATTTCCATCAATCTAAAGTGGATTTCATGAAGATCAAAAGGGATTTCATCATCTATCTTTTAGTTTTCTGGTTTTCATTTAGTTTTGATGTTACATTTTCTGTGATTATGAACTAAAATTTTTTTGGTATTTGGATTAGATGAACCCTGTGATATACCTTGTAGTGATTTTATTTTAACTTAATTCTTTCTTTAATTTTGTTAAGATTCAATTATATGTTCTTAATTATCCTTGAATGAATATTGCTAGCGTATTATTTCATGTATGGTTTCATATAATTGAGATTGAGAAATCCTTTTATATGAATAGATCTACCATAACTGGAAGGAGCCATATGCAAACCTAGAGATAGATCGACATAAGTCTTTTAGTGTGAAATCCCGTTTCTATAATAAGGGTCAGAACCCTAAATTTCTGTAATTGAGAAATAACAATGAGATTAGAATATTGCATTTCATACTCATACATAATGTTAGCATACACACACGTGAATTTGATTGTTTTGCACATATTTTGATGATTGTACATGCACTCATTTGATATTTTTCGAGTATAATTGATATTTAATGTGAATTGTAGATTATGTATCTTAAAAATTATGTTGGAGTGTATAAGTAGTGAATTAGAATTTTTTAGTGAAATATGAGAATTTTCTGGAATTAAGGGTAATTTTGGAATAGGAAAATGTCAAGTGACAGAACAATTAATAAATGGTAGTAGAAATAAGAATCAACTGATAGTGGAAAATTTTATAAATGACTTTAGGTTTTATGGACAAATGTCATTAAAAATTGAGAGACAATTGGAGTAGATATTGGAGTTGATTTTACTAGTTTAATAAGAGAACCTAGTTTAAGCTCATAGGAATTGGATATGTGGCAAGTGACAAGTGTCACTTGCCAAGCCTAGTCTTTAGTCCTACGGTTAGAATTGAAAGACAATTTAATTGTTTGAATCTTACTTACTTCTTCTTCTTCTTCATGACTTTCTCCACCCTCTACAAGCTTCTTCACTTCCACGAATTTTCTCACCCATCCACGTTAATGCTTGCTTTCACCTTTCATTTGTTACTACTATTTCGTTGTCTTCTTCATTTCTTACTAAAGATCCTAACCTATCACCCTTGAATGATGATTCACGAGTGAGAGAAGAAAGCTAGGGTTAAGAGAAAATGTGAAGAGTTGAAGATCTTAAAGTTTAAACAAGTAAGTCTTAAGCACTAATCTTCTTTATTTGTTGAATGAAGCATTGTTGATGATAGTTAACAGTTAAATGTTTACAAAAGGAGGATATATATTTACTGAAATGTGAATGAGAAACTAGGGTGTGCCGCATGTCTTACTTTTGCATATTTGATGATCAATATTTCATAAGATATTGTTGAAGTGGTTTTTGAGATTAAAAAAATCATTAAAAACGTGTATAAAAAGAGTGTAGAAAATTCATGGAAGGATGATAGGCGTGTGCTCTATTTTCACCATATATTTAAGTGAATCTCATTGGATGTTATAGAGATGGATTTAAGTGAGTAGGAGATAAGGAAAAGGGTTAGTGTAATGTGATGTTTTGAAATAGGAAGGAATAAGATGACAGTGAGAGATGAAATGAAGAAGTGCAAAAAATAGGATGAATATGAGTATATGAACTGTTCTATTTTTTATGTTTATAATTAGTCGTAGATTTTGATTTGTTTGTGAATGAGTTGAGCTAAATGGAAGTCGAAATGAAGAGAAAATAATGGAGACGTAAGCTAGAAATGTTTGATTTAGTAAAAAAGATGAAGAATAGATGAAAATCTGCAGTTTCATATGAATCTGTAGAACATCGTCTGTCATGATCGTGCAGAGGAACTCTCTGTGAAGCTAGAGAGGAAAAAGAGGCAGTGCACAATTGTGCACAAGCACGATCGTGACAAAGAGAAAGTATCTGGAAAAGCATGATCGTGACAGTGAACAATCAACTGGAATTGAACGACATGATCATGATGGTGAAAGTGCAGAGATATATGACAGTTTTGAACATCCTTCACTCTTTTGGCCATAACTTCTTCTCAGACCTCTGATTGACTTGAAATTTGGACCATGAACTCCTCACATATTTTATTTCCTCTTCGCTAAATTTCATGGTCATCTGAATTCATTAGTAAAGGTTTAGTAATGATTGATTGATGAGTTTAGGATGAAAATGATGAAGTGTGCTGGAATATTGTTAAATGGAGTGTTTTCACCGAACAAGCATTTGTATTTTGGCCATATCTTGATCTGTAGATATCCAAATGGAATGATTTTTACTTTAAATTAAACTAGAGACATATAAATTTTGTGAAGGAATAGAATTTTAATTCTGTCTCTGAGAGTTTCAAATTTTGGCTCGAAGTTGAGTACTAAGTGTTGTTGCAGTGAGAGAACAATCTGAAGTATTTTGTGTATAACTTGTATAATACTAAACTGAATTGTATGAACTTTAGTTCATTAGAAACTTAAGGCATATAAGAACATTTGTTTAGAAGAAAGTATTGCCTAAATACTTCATTTTCCTTATCTTAATGACCATGCAAAATTGGCCTAAAATTTTGAGAAAAGCTAGAATGATCGATTGATGATGTTATAACTTAGTAAATGAATTGTTGATATCAAAGTACCAAAGGCATGAGTATAATGGGAATGAAGTTGTTCATATAATAGTAGTTGTGATTTAGAAGAGATGAGCTATATGTATTAAGTAAAGGTGAATGAGAATTTGATTTTATGAGAGCATATATTGTTAGAAAAGAAATGACTAGTAATTAAATTATGGTATTAGAATAACCAAATGTTCTTGAAGTGTAAACCTAAGAATAAGTTAGACACATGCAAATGATAAGGTTTGATTGATCAAGAGTCGTGACTAAGGAAACATACCCAGAATAGTCAAATTGAGCATGCATTATACATGACACATATACATATGTGTACAATTAAATGTTTATGCAATTGTCCAATTAATAATGTGTGTGCAGTGTGTGAATTGCATAATGTTGATGTGTAGGACAAAATGTCCACATCCAAACGTTTCTGGATCATGGAAGCTAATGCTAATATGGAGCATACTGTGAGTAACCTAGATGGTCATACTTAATTAATTGTTTGTTTTAAATTATGTATTAATCTATTTTGTGAATTTGATTGTGTTGATTCTGAACATTAAATGTCCGAGGCATTTGATGCATGAATGACATATTAGAAGTATTCTTTGTATGTGAATTTGAAGAAATAAATGACTCTTAACATTTATGTTGAATACCGGACTAAGGGTCGATGATAAATGTGAACGAGAATGCGATAGTGAATATGACTGTGTAATGTTGAGCACTTTTGATTGACTGAATATATGTGATGCATTTCATTGCTTGAAAGCATGAACAGATAATGACAGTTGTGACCTGAGTAGCCACCGAAAAAGAGCTTAAAGCTCAGAATGTGATTAAGAGCCAAATGCTCGCTATGTATAATTAGCCCTGTATCTCCAACGTATAAGGGAAAATTATCAATGATCTAAGTATCCATAATAGATACGGGACAGTTATAGGCACTCGGTCACAACAACGTTAAAAACGGACATGAGTCTCATGAGCATTACATATACATTTAATATGTATGCTTCAAATGATTTAAATTGATTGTTGAATTGTATTAAATGAGAAAGTGAAAATTGTTAATAAAGAGTTATGTGATGGTACATGATGATAAATGAAATGATGTGAATTATGTGACTACATGAATTGATGTGCTATATGATATGAGTAAACCATTGAAGATGGTTAACTCACTAAGTTTGCAAAACTCACTAAAATTGCAACATTATTTTTTAGGCTTAGAGAAAATCTCCAGTTAAACAAATTGGAATCAAGCCACTGCATTCGAGTAAGAGATAGAAGTAGAGATCAGTTCGCATCTACATTTATATTTCTTTATTTTGTATTAGATTGTGCATTTCGTAATTATTATACCTTGGTTATTTGAATAATTCTATTTTGTAACAACTTTCCAAATTGGAAATGTTTGTAAATGAGATTGATCAATGAGTGTAGTAACAGTTGTGAATGAAAATGTTTATGAATAAAGCGGACCCAATTTGTTTATTGATTTCCTAAATATGCGTGTGATGTTTGAAAAATTTGTAATGAGCTTCGATTGTTTGACTATTCTAACATGCCACCTTTGCAAGGTACATACTCAGATATCACTCAAGATGTCAAGTATATGTCTTGCGATAGTGGGATGCTATATTTAGATTAAGGTCAGTCCTAATACTGAAATTCATAAATTAATTAGTGCATTCTTAGGGGTTTTAACTAGAAAGAGATTTTAGTTAATCAATCAAGGATTAGTTGTTAATAATCTTAAGAAAGATATTAACATAAGATAGGAATTTTTATGGTTCAATAAACTATAGGTTAAATTAAGTAGTTAAATCATAATTGCATGAGAAGTCCTAGGGGGATATATAGTTCAGGTACCATTGTTTTACTTTATCAATTATAAGTTAATCTTTGTTATACTTAGTCAATTGTGTTGAATCATTTTTTAATTTCACATTTAATTAATCATCTTTATAACATATTGTTAGACTATATAATAAAAAGATGGTAAGTAATGTTAATTCTAGTCCTCATGGGATCAACCCACACTCGCCAGTGCTAGCTATAGCTACACCTTGCACTTGCAGTAAAACATATCAACTATTCCTTCTAACTTGATAGTGAGGTGGGCTCATCTACTTTGGTAATAGCTACAGCCTTAATCTCTTTCTCTTTAGCTTGTTTATCTATATCTTCCTCAGGTGCATGTTCAATTGCATCTACCTCTTAGTTCGAAGTTAAGTATTGATTCATCCTCCCACAACATCTTATTGTCATTTATTTAGTGTACATATAAACTCCAACATGAGCTCCCTATACACTAATTACCAAATGTTGAAGAACTTGAGCCATCTGTCAAAAGAGATGATCTCCCTCACTTTGTTTTATCACCTTTACTAGGCCTCTATAGTGAGGTGAAATAGTGGATAATTTGACTGCTACTATGTCTCTTAGTGCACAACTAGAGGTGCTAATGGTGGGACCATTAGACTTTGGGTCCTAGGAGCAGTAACTTATGATGTGAAGGCATGGGCATCAACCGTAGGCCCTTTATATAGAGGCTAGTCTATCTTCCTTTTAATGGTTATGGTGTTCCTTACCTCACCATTCTAAAAACAAGTAAAACATTGATTAACAATAGAAATCCTTCATTTGCACCTCCATGGTGTTCATGCGCTCCACCATAAGCTTATTGTTTTTAGATACCAAATTGAAGACCTTCCCCCAGCCTTCCTCTTCATTATCCTCTGTTTATTTACTTGATGAGACTTGGTGGTACGCTGGTGCAAAACTAATGCTAGCTTGTCTTGTCCTGTATTTCACATAAGTTTTGGAATTAATATCTCAAAATTCTATACGATGGACCATCAAGATCCCAACTCACCTTAAATAAGTATGATTAAAAAACTTAGGAAAAACCATAGTTAATCCCACAATAAATACATCATGATAAACAATAAGCACGGTAACAAGATATTTCATGCCAAGATAATTGCTTTTCTTTTTAAGAGAAGTAGCTATTGTACTAAAAATATAGGTAGAAGTACAAGCTTTGACATTATTGCCCATACACTAAAGTATGAATAAGTCTTTAATAGAACATTTGTTACTTTCAGATTTATCAAACATAGTATGACACATAAATTTATGCAGTAACAGATGCTTAGGACTAAAAATGACATTATTATAGGCATTTCTAGTAACCAAGTTATCCAACCCCATTAATTACTTCCAATATCTCTTAGCACAAATATCATCATGTTTTTATAATTATGTTGCGACCTAAGAAATCCACTAATTTCTTCCACAATATCATAATTCAAATTATATAGGTGACTCTTTAATCAAAACCAAAATTCATCCCCTTTTAAGATGTTTCTAAATTAATGGATTTTCTTTCATTGATAAAATCTGTAGGAAGTATAATTAAGCCTTAGAAAAGAAGTATTTGTCCAATGCTAGAAGATTACAGTTGATTATTTCCATTTTGAGGAGTATTCATATACAATGGAGTGCCCACCTTGTTCATAAAGAATTTGAGAAGATCATTAAGAACTTTTTATGTTTAAGTAAATTTAAGAATTCTGGAGGTGCTAAAATTAAGTGGAAGGGTTTATTTCTTCTTAAGAAAAAAAGAGGTTCAATGATTGCTCCCTTGCTTACTATAAATTTAAATTTACTAAATAAAAAGGTATAAAGGCTTTTTAATATCAAAGAGTCAATACTACTTGTCCAAAAAAAGTTTTTAGTATTTTAGTGAGCATTTATGGAGGCTAATGCAAATGCTTAAACTAAGAGATAAGCTTCACTCCTTCAAGAATTTGATAGGGAATGGTAAGCTTACCTGATTTTGGTTTGACAATTGGTGCAATGCGGGATGAGATGTGTTTAACTGATTATGAATTTATTCCATAACGCTTAGTAATTATTGCTTAAGCATTTATGAATTTATTCCATAACACTTTAGTAATTATTGCTATAAAAATGCTTAAGATACTCATTTTGACTCATATATGATTTTAGGCATAACTCAGAAACAAAGAAGTTAAAGTAATTCGAAAGCACGATATTTGAGCCATTTTTTGAAGATTAATATTCACTTTTCTTCATGGAGTAAGGAAAAGAAAATTAAAAGACAAGAAGAAAACAAGAAAAAAATTAAAACATAAAGAAGTAGAAAATCTACACTGTGCATGCCATACAAGTAACGTGTATTTCAGCAAGTAAAATGGCAGTAAATTGAGACCAAACGATAGAAGAAAATGAAGAATACACATGCAAAAGGTAAATAAAGGAATAAAGCAAAATGACAGTAGCCCAAAACATAAAGGAGCTAAACGGCAAGACGCATAACAACGTCTAAGAAGCAGCGCACGCCAAGACCGAAATGACTGTAGTAAAGAAGAAAAATCAAGGTAGCAGGTTGGATCCAGAAGCAAAAACACAGATGTACAACCAAAAATGCAATGCAAAAGCAAGACACAGTTGAAATGAAATGCAGTCGTTGGACACAAGAGCTAAAAATGCATAGTAGCATGAGAATAAAAAGCAAAAGTAGAACAAGGGTTAGGGTGTATGTTTTAAAAGAAAGAAGAGAATATCAGGGGTGTTCTTCATTTTAGGAGTCTTCATTTCGGAGGCATTGTATAGCGAGGGATGGGTTCAACTGGGAACGTTTTTATAGGCTAAAGCATTTTTTTTGTGAGCTAAAGCAATTTCTCTTCAGGAGCTTCGAGATAGCATGAAGAGAAGGGGCAAAGCTCTTAACCATGAGACACCCATAGAGGGGTAGCTTCCCGACGCCAGTTCAGAGGTGACATTGACACTGACAAGCCGGTTAAGCATTCCTTCACTATTTTTGTTATTTCTTTCTCTCTTTAGAAATTGTTTATGTTATCCTATGTGTATGGATTTAGGTATTGTGAAGAGATGATTTTAATGCATTCATTGGATCATTTATTTACAATCCTACTGCTAGAATTTTGATATAATCCGTAATTGTTATATTTGAAATTCATATGTAGCGACTAACAATTCGTAATCAATAAGAATAACAAAACCTAGGTTAAATGATACATCGTATGTAGTTGTTGCCTTCATTAATCGGTTTTCCTAAATTGTAATGCTACTGCCTAATTAAATCTCAAGATCGTATCCTAAGTTATTCGATGGTTAGGTTTAATTAACGATTGTATCTTGATTAAACACTACCTAAGGGAAAACTCGAGTTAATTATTAACCCACGATTAATAATTGTTATGAGAGATTTGAGAACAACAAATCAATAAAATATGTTTAATTATGGTATAGACCAAGAATGAACCAAAGAACTGGGTCCCTATGGAATTCTCCACCTTTATCATTTTTTTACATGTTTTCTTTAAATTGCTTTTGTTAGTTAGTTTAGTTTTATTATATTTTCTTATTTTTAAAATCCAAAACCCCCATCACCTAAACATCAAATAATTTCTTTTCAAAAGCTAACTAACACTTTTTATGGGATCGGCCTAGACTCACCACTGCTATAGTAGTAGTTTAGCTTTTATTTTGACTAGCATTATGACGTGCTGTTAATTTTGGCGTCATTGTCAGGGTGTATGATGCTTTTGATTTTGTTTGTAATTTTAATTGGTGTTTTGTATATATTTTTTAGTAATTGGTTTACTTTCAGTTATTTCATGATCTTTTCTTTTTTATTTCATGTTTGTGATTATAAAAAAATTTGACATGGATGGAAGTAATTTCTTTTATAACGTTTATTCTCAATCTTATAACCAAAGTTGGATTGATCAATCTAACTTTAGTTATGAATGGGATAATCAACAAAATTACTTTCATGATAATTTGCAAGATACACAGCAATTATCGTACAAACCAGAAGTTTCTTATCACAATTCAGGAACACCTCTGAAAGAATTGATTAATATTATGATTGCTAATTATTTACAATTCCAGTAGGATATACAACAATAGTTCTAGCAGTTCCAACAGGATATACAGCAATAGCTTCAATAGGGTATGCAACAACTCCAATAGGATACAACGTCTAAACTCCACAATGAGGCAAGCCAATGGGTGAGATGGTAGTGAGGACCAACTACCTAGAATCACATATGGAAGAGAAGCAGTCATATCAACCTGAGATATACCCATTAGATGTTAGTGTGAAAACCTTACAAAGTGATGAGAAGCTTGAGAATCTTGAGTGTAATACTAAAGTAATTACTTGTGCTGAAGAAATGGAGGAGGAGCTCGAAGCTGAAAAGGATACATCTTTTGGCTTCAAGGTAAATACTGAGTTCCAATTTGTTGTTAAGACTGACTCTTTACTTTTACCTAATAGTTTAAAAAAATTAAACAAGAATGAACAAGGTGAAAAGTCATTCGAGATATTTCCCGAAAGTATGGACTCAGTAAAGATTGAGAGTTTGAAGACAGGGCATGTGCTGAATATAATAGATTATCAACCAAGAACCCATCCTGAAACACCTTACGTGGAAGTGGCTCAAACTGTAACACCCGAAGATCACAATTTTGTCATATGAGGGAAGTGTGGAGTTGAGCGAGCGACCCTAAACTGTAATAGCCAATTTCTAAACCAGCTGAAGGATTAAAGTGTTAGATTACTGAATTATATTATATTAGAATGAATTTGGTGCATTTAGAATATGATTTTTATGATTTCATTCACATGTATAATATGGGCATACACACACAAATTTTGATTTAGAAAAATTACACTCAATTGTAACATGATTGTGCATTTCTAATGTCTTGTATTTTGATTTGTCAATAAAAAGAATTGATGGATTATAATTAGTAATTTGGAGTTATTTGTCACAAATGAAAAATTAATGGATTAATATGTACATTTAGACAAGGAAAAAGTTCATGTAGCAAGACAATTGACATGTGAAAATTTAGGATGACTAAGCCTATAAATTAAGTGACATATGACAGTAGAATTAAGTGACAAATGGCCTAGGAACTAAGTGACATTTGGCAACCTAAAGAGAGGACATGTAGCTGGCCTAGAAACTTGACAAGTGTCCTCTCCACTCACACCACACAACACATATATGGTAGAATCTCTTCATTTGTTGTTTCTATTGAAACTCTCTCCTTCTCCTCCCTCTCACTATCGAAATGTACTTCCCCCTCACATCTCTGTGTTTTGCCTAAATTCTGTTCAATTGCCACCCCAAAATCCATGCAAAAATCCTTCATAAAGATAGTTTTAGAAGCAGAACATTGTTGAATTTATTGTCATCTTCTTGTCTTTGTTGAAACCATCCTACTCCTACCTTGTTCTTGAGATGATCTTGCATGCATGTGAGGCAAAGCAGTCTTAATACACTGAGGTGACATTTGAGCTAAATAAGTAAGTGAAATGTTGATCTTTGTGGCATGTGATATGATAACTGATTAGGGGTGGATTGAATGTAGTGTTGATGTTAAAGTTGTGCTGGAAAATGATGGATGAATTAGTTACTTTTCTATTATGTTTTTGAATGCATGAAAATAGTAGTTTATAGGCTATTGTATGGATGATCTAATTTAGGATTTGAGGTATAATAAATGAGGAATTCATGCTAAAGATAGGTGTTATTAAGAAGTTTGCAAATTTGGAAAAGTTAAGACTATATGTATGATGGCATAAAGTGAGTGGTAATGAAGCAAATGAGTAGATTTTTGTGGGATTTTATGTAACCAATATGGAAGCTAGACTAGCATGAAATGAAGTAGCTTTATAAGACATGAATTCTGGAAAAATTCAATTAGTAGTGATGTCTCTAAGTATGTGAAATTCGTGAAGAATTGAGGCATTTTCCTGAGATTTTTTTCTAGATTCATCTCCTTTATTCCAATTTCAAACATCGTCATCATAGTCCCTAAATTATGTGTCAAGTATAACTTAATTATATGTCAATTCCACACCAATTTCATCTCCAATTCTAACTCAAATTCATTCATTTGGTAGCTCATAACTATTGTCTTTCATACATCAAAATCAAAACAAAAATTATCTTTCATTTAATCATACATATAGTCCTAGTTCTTTCCTATTTTAAGATCGCTATACTAACACCTTTCATTTACATAAATTCGCCTTCATTATATTTCAAATCCCAATATAATTCAAGTATCAATTTCCAGCACAATTCATCATCAACATCATATACAATCCATCCCAATTCATTCATTCTAGGATTTCTATTATAACATGCCATAAGAGCAACACTTTACTTACTTATTTAGCTTCCAATTCTACAACAAATCTATCTAGCTCACCATGCATGCACGATCATCCAAGTACAAGATGAAAGTAGGATGTTTTTAGCAAAGGTAAAATGATGATAGCAGATTATAGCTATCCTTGAGTAGATTTTCTTGTACGGATCTTGTAGTGAGTATATACAAAATTGAAGTAAGATACAAAAGTTGGGAGCTTTTGGTGGTGAGAAGCAAGAAAAAAGAGAAGAATGAACAAACTAAAATTACTCCTATATAGCTTGTCTCATCAAATGCTAGGTTTCACCAAGTAAAGTTGACATATGTCCCTAAGCATGTAAGTCATTTGTCCCTTAAGTTGACATACGTCCCTAAGCATGTAAGTCATTTGTCCCTTCCTTAAACTACCTAAATGTCACCTAGTTATTAGTCCAGTTGTCACTCCATAATCAATGCCATTTGTCAATTAATTAGCTATGCCAAATATTACTAATTTATCTATGCTAAATGTCACTCAATTATAGGCTTCATCATCCTAATTTTCCATGTATCAATTTCTCTTACCACTTGGCATTTTCCTAAACTAAATATACATTTTAATTCATCAAATTTCCAATTGTACCAATTAATTCCAAATTTACTACTTGTAATCAATCAAATCAAAATGCAAGGCATAAACAATACATAATTTACATCATAATCATTTTATCCTTCATAACCCGGAATATGTCAATTGAGTGCATATATTATTTTTGCAATGTGTACTAAATCACAATTCATATGTGTACGCTAATGATATGCACATGAATGAAATGAAATTCATGAATTCTCAATGATATAACTTAAATGCAATGGTCTAGGATTCTAATCCCTCAATTTGAAAACAGGTTATTACATCTTTTCTGTTTCTTCTATATATCAATATTATAAATACCGTACTAGTAATGGTATCAAATTTAATTATGACATGGTACTATACTAGTACTAGTTAATATCGAATACCATTTCGAGTAATTTTTAAAAATTTTAAAATAGTCCTTCAATATATTGTACTATATAATTTATAATTTTACATCATCCATGCTTTTAAAAAATTTATATTATAATTAATTTAAAATAAATCATAAATATAAATCCCAATTCATAAATTAAAATAACTAATACAAGATTGAATACTAGACTCTCTCTTAGATATATCAAATAATGCCAATAAATATAATAAAAATAATTCACTATAAGAAGAAACTGTCAATTACTTATTTGAAAAAATTGACGTCTTGACGTCTTGACTTTTTTCTTTTTGGTTTTTGAAAAATTGACTATTCTCTGTTGTAAGTGCTTCTTTTTATACATACTGTAATCACATCATTTCTCTGTCAGATTGCTCTATTCTCATTTCTCAAGATTGCTCAGTTTTCATTTCCAAAACTTCACCGTTTCTCTCTTATAAAAATCTAAAACTCACTTCCACTCTGCATCGCTTCATTTTTTTATGTTCTTATTCTTCTTTCTTGGTTTCTGCTTTTGTTTTGTCTTTTTAGTGTGACAAATTGTTTATTTTGTTTGTTGTTTTGGAAACAAACACTATTTTATGTCTTTAACTTTCATTCTTTTGAAGAGTGGAGATGAATCTGGGTGGGTAGAGAGGAGAGGGATAGAGATTGTTAGGGTTTTTTTTGCAAAAAGGTCCTTTAAAATTTTAAAGTTTATGATCGGCACCACCCAAAATCGCTAGTATTGACTGGTATCGACGATCGATATCAATGAGGCAAGTTTCATACCTTTTTTCGACTAGTATGATACCTTCTGGCCAGTACCAGCCTGTACAGTAGAAAAGTCAAACCTTTGTTATATATACTTCGATTCCTTATATCGAGATCACAAGTTAATTCTCCTTTGTATTGTTATTTCTATTGTTGGTTATGGTGATTGAAGTCAAATATCATACTAGATATAAAAGACTCAATAATTGAGAAGTCAAAGTTAAGGGGTATTTTCGTTTTCAGATTTTTATCTTTTATCTTTTCTTTTCATCCTTCTTCTTTGGTTTGTTATTTTATGACTTATTTTTGTTTTAATTACTGTTGTGACTTATTTTTGTACAAAACTAAGGCTATATTTGGTTGGACGTAAGGTTTTTAATGAAATGGATATAATGGTTTGTTGTAATATTAGAAAATTGTTGATTGGGAGGGATGAAAGTGTTCATAATGTAATATAGTGAAATGTTGTTTGCAAGAATGGTTCATAATGTAATATAGTAAAATGTTATTTATCATTTTACATTCCATCTTAAACCCCCCAAATTAGAGGTTACTTATTTTTATTGTTTAGGATGGGATGGGATGTAATGTGAAATCCTCCCCATCTATCCTATTCCATTTCATTCAATTCCATTGTAAACTTTCCCCCCAAATGATGGAATAATATTAGATTCCATTCCATTCCGTTAATAACCACCCAACCAAACATAGCCTAACAAAATTATTTTTCACATATTTTCAAGTTAAAATTATAATGGAGAATATGGAATCATGATTTAAAAAGATTTAATGAACTTAACACCTTCTACTCATGGGATCCAACATGGAATTAGTTTTCTTCCTCTCAAGCATCCGATGTGAATATCCAATATAATTTTATATTTTATGTTAGAATATTTAAAGAGGAAGGAATTTATAGAATGAAAGAACATCTTGCTAGTGTTAAAGGTGATATTACTTCTTACAAAAAGTACCATTTGATGTATATGAGAGGATGAAAATGATTTAAAGTAACAAGTAAAAAAGAAAAAGGAAAATAAAGAAGCTCATGATATATCTTTTAGAGATGATAAAGCACTAAAAGTATTAGATAAAGGAAAAAGAAAGCTACTATTGAGATAGATTCTTATTTTCTTCCGAGAATTACTCCTGGTTCTTAACCTAGTCTAATAAGTGTTTTGGTTGATAAGGATGTTGTGTTGTGATGTAAAAGAGCATGGGCTAAATGAATCTATCATTCATGTATTCCTTTAAATGCTATAAATTGACCACATTTTCAAGAAGCAATAGATGTTACAACCGCGATAACTCCAAGATTTAAGGTACTTCTTATTATGAGATTCATGTGCCTTTGCTTCAAGATTTAAAGATGGAATGTCAATTAATTATGAATACATATAAGTCTAGTTGAGAATCAATAGGAAGCACTATTATGGCAGATGGGTGGACTGATCAAAGACAAAGAGCCTTGATTAATTTATTGGTTTCTTGTAATATTGTGACAACTTTTATCAAGCCTGTTGATAGTTATGATATGATAAAAAGTGCTAATGTTTTATCTGAATTATTTTCTAAAATTGTCGAGTGGGTTAGACTAAAGAATGTTGTGCTTTTTATTACAGAAAATGTAGCTAATTATGTATCAGCTAGGTACTTATTACAATTTAATTATAGGCATATTTATTGGTCTCCATGAGCTGTTCATTGTATAAATCTTATTTTAAAAGATATTGATTGTATAGACCCTATTTCTAATCCTACTTTATGCGCTTCTAAGATCACAATTTTTGTGTATAATCATATCATATTTTTGTCTTGGTTAAGAAAGCAAGAAGATTAGGTTGAGATTGTATGTCTTGCTACTACCGAGTTTATAACTATATTTACTACTTTGAAAAGTGTTTATGAATATAAACAACTACTTCAAAATTTAGTGATCAGTAAATACTTTTCAAGTTATAAGTTATCAAAGAGTGAAAAAGGAAAAGAAGTTTTTGCTATTATTTTAGATAACAAAATTTTGTGATGCTTGTTTGATTATTGTGAAGATTATGGCTCCGCCTATAAGGTTATTAAGGATTATTGACTCAGATGAGAAGCCATCTCTAGGTATATATATGATGGCATAGAGCTCATAAAATAATTATAAATCTTTTTAAGTGGAAGGAGAAATTGTACAAGTCTTATATAGTATTCTTGATCGACAATAAGATAAGCATCTTATTCAAAGAATCTACTTAGCAATATATTTTCTCAATCCTTATTGTTTATATAATGGAGACGCATGTACAAATAATATTATGGGCAGTCTATTTGATGTGATTGAATGCAAAGATAATTTCTCTAATGAAGAGCAATCACAAACAACAAGTGAAATTAAATTGTATTATGAAGGTTTAGACAGTTTTGTTAGATCATTAGCAAAGAGAGAATTTATGATTAAAAAAAATGTGGCTTGGTACGTTTTTATACTTTTAATTCATTCTTTACTTATGGACAATATTTATTTTTATTTTTCATAATTATTAATTTAAAACATAGATGAGTGATCGATTATTTGGTGAAAGTGCTCTAATATTGAGAAAACTCGTTATTAGATTGCTTAGTCAAACAACTTCTGCATCAAGAACCTGATCTTGATTATAATGAAATAGAAAAGGCGATTTATGAAGAAAATGTATTTTTCACAACGAATAAATTAATAACATCTACTGATGGTCAGTTCATATTTTATTTTGATAATATTTTAAAAAAAGTATAATGTATTACAAATTTATAACTGATGATAATTTCATACATTATTAATATGTAATTATTTGAATACAAAAGAAGAAATTGATGCAAATATTTTAGATAAGAGTGTAGGTTACAAGTCTTTAAACAATGTTAAGGAATTTGAAACTTTGACGATGACGAGACAAAACTTTCTTTAGATATGTAATTTTGATTTTTATTGATATTTTAAGTTTTATATTAGTCTTTGATTTAGTTCGAATTATTAGATTTGATTTGTTATTAGTTCATTATATAATAATAGATAATGACGTATTTTTATTTCAATAAAATATTTTATTTTTACTTCTCATTTATTATATACCGATTTTCTAGCAGTTTAATACCGACGGAATCTTTAAACCTTAAATCTTTCCTTTGACCAGTTCGAAGTCTGTTCTAGTTTTTAAAACATTATCAATTATAAAAAACTATAAATGTCATAATTTGATTATTTAAAATAACTATTTTATTTATATTTCTCATTAATTAAAAATTTAAAAAAAGTTTTGAAAATAGAAAATGCTAAATATTGGTAACTATTCTAATAAGTATATAATATTTTAAAAATAGATAAATTAAATAGATGGTACATAATAAATAATAATAACTTTTTGTATTTTTAAAATTTAATATTAGCTTAGAATAAATATTTAGAAATATCTGCTTTGATTTATTATAATTTTCTCTAAATATGGAATTAATTTGTTAATAAATATAGCATAAGAGATTGAAATACTTAGTACAATTAAATTTTCTTCAACTTTTTTTTCTAATTTTGTTGTTATTATTAAAATGTATAATATATTAACAATTAAAGAGATTTTTACTTTTAGAAAAAGAGGAATACGAAATGAATATATTTACCTAACTTGTAGGTGCTACAAAAGCAAAGGCCATTTCAGAATAATATTCTCTGCTAGTTTACTCACAACTGTACAGTTGGATATCGTAAATTTTGGATGATCGATGAAGAAGATTATGGAGTGGAATTGAATTTAATATGCCAAAAGAAAAGCAAGCCAGATACTGGATATACGTCACGGTGGGATCCCGTAGAATGGCGATGCGCCCAAAAATCTCGGAAATTCATAGTGTACACACTCCTCCTTACATGTACGGCTCATTAGTCCCCACCTTTCCCCTTGCCTTAATTGCTACAATTTCACTCCTTTTCTCTAATAAAGTGCTATTAATTGAAATCCAAGTACGAAGGTGAGTTGATAAGGGCTCTCCTGATGTAAGTGAAGTTACGGATTTAAACTGTCCTTATGTAAGCAACCGTTTAAAAACTTGGGACTAAAATTTTGCCTCCTACAAGGGACTTATCCGGCTCGAGCAGAGATTAGTCTGAAAGTGGATGATTTAAAGGTGTCTTTCTATAATTGAGACCTTTTTAGGACACCTCGTAAGCAATAAAAAAAAGTGTTATTAATTGTCTTACTAAGGTTAGTGTTTTATACATACCCTCTCATATTTAAAATAAAAATCGTTTTAGAAAGATACATATTTATTAAAAAATTAATAAAATATTTGATATACTCTTCTTAACGATGTTATTTATGTGAAAGAAATTATATGTTGAATTGTCTTTAAAATATAATATATATAATTAACATATTAGAGAAATTAAAAGATAATTTTAAAAATAAAATTATAAATATGCATAAAAAGTTATAAACGACTTTTATTTTAAATAATTAAGATTCCTTTAAAACAACGTTCATTTTAAATACGAGGAAGTATATATTATATCTGATCATCATTTCATTCAATTCAAAGTCCCGTATTAAAACGAGCCTGATATTTATGTAAATGTAATCGGATTCATTCGTAAAAACTAATAAGGACTATTCAAGGAAAAGAGCTTCCAGAATTCGCAAGCGGCTCTGGCGCCGCGGCAGGATTAAAAGCAAAACCCCATCCCATTGGGTTTATACATTTTTGACTCTGTGGCCCTCTGCTTAAATTTCAAGCGGTCCTCCTCGTACACTTCTAACGCTACTGTACCTGTATCTTTCTCTCTAAGCTGTTGGTCCTCTTTCCTTTTGTTTTTTTTAAAAAGAGAGAAAACCTTAAACCCTCTCCCTCTTCCTTTTCTCTCTCAATATCTAGAATTTTCCGCTTGTTCTTCGCTTTCTCTTTCTTAGGTTTTTGGCAAGTTAGCTGAGTGTTAGGGTTTTTGGCAGAGACGTGTTGGTTGATTGTAAAATGGCTTCGTTGGCTATGGCTGCCGAGAAGCTTAGGGATTTAAGTAAACCGATTGATGTTCCTCTACTCGATGCTACTGTTGCTGCATTCTACGGCACTGGATCTAAAGAAGAGGTTTGGGTTTTTCTTTCTCGCTCTGTTTCTCATTTTGCTTGCTGTACACAGTTCCTATTTTCTTCGTCTCTACTTATGCTTCCAGTTCTTTCGTCCCTTTTCCTTTCTCTACCTTTCCCAAAATTTATGTGGTGACTATGAGAGTTGGGGTTCAAGTTCCACTGAATCAGGAGCTTAGAAAGAAAACGCGTTCTTATGCTCTTTGTGGTTCAATATTACGTTTACTTGGTTGAAAGGTTTAAATTTGTAGGGTTGGCTGCTTTGTATTAAGTTTCATTATAGTCATTGATTGTTCAACTCCAGTTTCATTTGGGGCTTTATATTAGGGATTTTTGAAGCGTGTATGACTCTGCGTTGAGATAGTTTGGTGAGAGTGCTCTTTTTTTTAATATAGTTTTTCTTATTTATTTGCTCTTATTTTCTGTTGCATTCTTTCTTCTCCCATTTATAACGTTTTTTTAGTTGAATTTGTGCCATAAAATTCTCTACTATAGACAGTTCCAGCCAACCTTCATTTCTTTGCAAAAGTCCCGTCAGATTGGGTCATTCTGTATGTTCATTTTTTAGCCTTTGAGTAGAAAGACCGATACTTCCTGCTACGTAGTTTGGTGCTCTGACTGCAATTGCTTAGGAAAACTATTTGCTATTAGAGTCTGTTCCTTGAGCTTTATAAAATGATGGTGGGATATACCATGCTTAGTTTGTGACACTGTTTCTCATTTTTAATCACTATAATTTCTTCTAGTTATTTTCTCACTTTGCTCAATTTGGTCATAGAGGGCAGCTGCAGACCGCATTTTGCAGGATTTACAAGGCAATCCAGATATGTGGCTGCAAGTGGTGCACATTTTGCAAAGTACAAAGAGCCTGAACACCAAATTCTTTGCTTTACAGGTCACTTGTAGTTTGTTTTTCCTGGACTCATTAGTTGAATACGTTTCAGTTGAAATCCTAATCACTGTTTTCTGGAGCCAGAAGATGTATTCCAACTTGGCTCAAATATTAGGGGTTTGATATATTGGGTGATACATTATTGTGGATCCTTAATTATGACATATTTGTTTGGATCCGGTAGTTGACAGGAGGTTTAATCCGTGGTAGGTTCAGTTAAGTTTAATATGTGGTAGGTTCAGTTAAGGGACTGGTGGATGCAAAAGAACATTGATATATGTAAACTCTAATTGATGCTTCTAAAGGGCAAGGATGATATGTTTGATAAAAGTTACTGTATAGCTGAATTGCTCATTTAGATAGTTCACTGGGTTACATAATGTGTCATTTACATCTATCGCTGCACACTTTGTACAATTTCGTGTTTCTGCATCCGACATGTTATTGACCATGCAAGGAGTGCCTCAAATGGTTACCCTTTCTCTAAGAGCAAGGCCTCAGAGTAGATGCCACCATAGGCATAGGTGTATAAATGCCTTTATGTAATTGGAAGTTGTTAGGAAACTTGCACATGCTTTAGCATTGATCTGAGGTACATTGAAGAGCCATTTGTTTTCTCTTTGGGAAGAGGAGATGTTACTCTTCAGTTATCGGCTTGATCCTGCTCTTGCAAGGGTCAAAGCATAGCTTCTTTTGTGAGTGAATTAGGTCCATAAAATAATAGTGTAATGCAGCTAATCCAGGTGAGGTTATGGGCTCTTTTATGTTTGAGGCGGAGGAGTTTTGCTGATTGATTTTAACTGATTGGCCGTACTAGTTTAAATGATCAATGCTAGGCTGCTGATGCTCATATAGGCTTTTGTTTTCTATTTCTGAAGGTTCTAGAAAGTGTTATTAAATACAGATGGAATGCATTGCCTGTCGAACAGCGAGATGGAATGAAAAATTACATATCCGAAGTAATCGTACAGGTATGTATGCTTGTGATAGAGTTATGGATGGTGGGTTTTTAAATATTATTCAGTTTTCTTGTTGAATCATATGCTGTTGATATATCTAATTGTGGTTCTATGTACAGCTTTCAAGTAACGAGGCTTCTTTTCGAATGGAAAGGCTTTATGTGAACAAGCTAAATGTTATTTTGGTTCAGGTATAGATTGCTGTTCTTGGTAATAGGAATAAAGAATCTGTATTTATCTCATCTTGCATTTACTACATTGCTGTAGCTGTATTGAGTGTGATCATGCCCTTCTTTTGGTTGCTTTCTTTCATTCCTTCTTTTATTACTTTTTTCGGTTTCTTTGAAAAGCATATGGTTTGATTTCTTAAATCAGTGTTTTCCTCCTTTTTGGATTTTGACCTCCTTTTTGCGTGGATCTGTTTCTTGGTCATTCTTGAATTTTCTTTCTGATTATGTTTTGATTTTGGCTTCAATTTTCACTAGTGTTTGTCCTGCGGTGAGAATTGTGAGTTCAATTTTGACTAGTGTTTCTCTTGAGGTGAGTACTGTGACATGAATGAATATTACCTAACTTGCTGTACAGATTTTGAAGCATGAATGGCCAGCTAGATGGCGAAGCTTTATACCTGATCTTGTTGCAGCTGCAAAAACTAGTGAAACAATTTGTGAGAATTGCATGGTTATTTTGAAAGTAAGTTTGTCACTTTTATTTTATTTATGAAGAACTTGTTTGCGGTATCTACAGTGACAATTTTTTTTTTCAGCTTCTAAGTGAGGAAGTTTTTGATTTTTCCCGAGGAGAAATGACTCAACAGAAGATCAAGGAACTGAAACAGTCTCTAAACAGGTATTGCAACTTTGCCATTTGCCTTGTAAAGTCTTGCCATGTTAAAGTCTGGCTGCAACATTGTAATTTCTCAAAGGCTCTGTTTGTGCTATCTTTTCTTAACCTCATTTTACTTTTTATTTACATAGAGCTCTTTTTGTGCTATCTTTTCTTAACCTCATTTTACTTGTTATTTACATAGAGTCAATGTTGTTATTATTCATAACTATCTCATTCTTCACTCTCCCTTCTCTTTTTGGCTTTCAATAACCTTGTCATTACAGTAGTCCAATCTTGTAATTTATGCTAACTGCTTGTCCTTTCCAATTTGGTATATTGTTTGATGAATTAGCTAAGAATTTCTTTTGTTTTGACAGTGAGTTTCAACTCATCCATGAGTTATGCTTGTATGTACTGTCAGCCTCCCAAAGAACTGAGCTTATTCGAGCAACATTGTCCACCTTGCATGCTTTTCTTTCCTGGATTCCGTTGGGCTATATCTTTGAATCTCCACTGGTATGCAAATTGGTAACCATGTATTTTTCTTAATTTTGTCGTATTATTTGTCAACTTGCACATATGAGTTGTTGATTTTCAGATTGTTCTCTTAGCGTAGCCTTACATATGTTTTTAATGTCGCTTTTACAGTTGGAAACACTGCTCAAATTTTTTCCCATGACATCATATAGGAATCTTACACTCCAGTGTTTGACAGAGGTAGATTGTAATAATGGTGAAGATCTTTATGTTTTTCATTGTTGAGAACTATTGATGCCTATTTTTCTTGATATGGTGTTTACAGGTTGCAGCACTTAATTTTGGAGACTTCTACAATGTCCAGTATGTGAAGATGTATTCTGTTTTCATTGTTCAATTACAGGTATGGGTCATCTGGATGTAAAACTAGAATACGGTTGTACTATCCTGTATTATGTCATCTCCATTTAATGCAACCTGTACCGGATGCATAATATTTTCCTCCCTAGGCCATTCTTCCACCAAGCACAAACTTGCCAGAGGCTTATTCTCATGGATCTAGTGAAGAGCAGGTCCCATCTTTTCCTTTAATTCTAGACTCTCTACACATGCTTTTATGCAACTGATTATCGTTGTGTTTTGGTTGCTTTTTCAGGCATTTATTCAGAACTTGGCATTGTTTTTCACTTCATTTTACAAGGCAAGTTTTCCTTTCTGTCAATGTCAGTGCCATATATTCTGGCCTTAGCTGGAGTAACTGTAGGAAGTTCAACTGAAAAGTGATAATTTTTGTGTATGGCGATGGGATGTTCTTTAAAGCATGAACTCTTGTTTATGCTTTGTGTTTGATATTTGCAATTCGATGACATTGTGTCAAAAAGGGAAGCCCTGTGCTAAGCTGCAACCGATTGGGTGACCTAGGTCCCAAGCCTTGAGTTTTATCAGTTACTTGTGGAAATTGAGTATTTCGGGGAGGATTGTATAAGGTTGTCATAGATATTCAGGTTGAAGCTTGGTGGTTGTGTTCTTTATGTACCTAGCAATGGTGCTACCTATTATAGCATGAATGGTTATTACTCGATGTGTAATGGTGGTTTATTCCTTAGATCCAACACAAGCAATTTCTTTCTCTTAAAACTCCAGTGCAGTGCATTCAGTGTCAACATTTTGCACTATGGATGGAATATTTTCTCCTATTGAGCATTGGCTCTAAGGTCACACTTACGTCATGCTAGAAATGGTTTTGCTCATAATGCCCGCCCATATCTTTGCAGTCTCATATCAGAGTGCTGGAGTCTACTCAGGAGAACATTTCTGTGCTGCTCTTGGGCCTCGAATATCTGATTAATATCTCATATGTTGATGACACAGAAGTCTTCAAGGTATTTCCCACATCCTCATTCACTGCCTATCTTTTCTGCTTGTCACTGAATTTGACCCATTGTGAAATGTTTTTCTTGTACGATTCTTAGGTTTGTTTGGACTATTGGAATTCCTTGGTTTTGGAGCTGTTTGAGGCACAACATAATCTCGAGAATCCTGCTGTTGCTGCAACCATGATGGGACTGCAGGTATAATGTATAATATCATTATTAGCTTGTCATTTTCAGATGATTTAGTATGAGAAAACCTGGTATACTGATTACAAGTATTCATCCGTGGTGATCTCTTATTGATAAAATCTTCATTTGATCTTTCTGTTGACACGTTCCTGAAATGCTCTTTGATTTAAACATGCGTTAAGGGTGAGGGCCTTCTTTCTGAACGTTATACTGTTACAAGAGAGATTCTTATACTAGTTAGGAAAGTCTCCAGCAGTAGAAGGTTCACATCTTTTCTGTTTTGTACAATCAAACTAAATGGGTAGATCAGGTTTCTGAAGTGGGCTTCTAATCTTGTTTCCTATCATATTGAATGTGTTAATTTTTGCCTTGTTTGAAGTATTTTTCAACCGTGAAGAGATTTATATTTAGGCTGTTAACACATTATCTGTAAAGATGGCATGAACTAATTTTCTACCGCTGGAGTTATGACGTCATCCTAACTGTGCTCTTTTACTTTCAGTATTTCTACTTCAAGCTAGTGTTACTGAGTCAGTTATTTAAGTCCTTTCACTTGCTTCCATAAGGAATCAGTGAAAAAAATAATTTCCTCATATCTTTCTGGTTGTCTTATTTTTCTATTTGCACAATATCATATGATGTTTTTCTTTTCTATTAATGCCTTTGTACTCCTAAAAATAGATTATTTACAAAGCTGATTGGTTTTAGTTAATGGACCTGACTGAAAAGATCTATTTTCCATATTTAAGTGGTAATAGACAATAAGTTGAGTCAGAGGATTGAAATAGTAAAAAGAACGATAAGTCAAACAATTGTAAGAATGATTCTTTTTAGCAAACTGCATAGGAAAAATGAAAATTTCAAGAGAATCTGAATATTCTAATTTCCTTTTTGAATTTGATGAGATGGATCTCCTTTTTGTTCTAGGTTTTGTTTTCTGCTGTTTCTTTCCAGCTTACATACATGTATCACTCATGTGCATGTTTAGTTCTTGCACTGAAATGGTATATGCTAGTTTGTGGCTTCCTTATTCTCTGATGCTAGCAGTTCAATCATTTCTTATTGATGGCTGTTCTGTTGTGGATCCAGATACCTTCTCTTCATGGAATGGTTGATGGCGTGGGGTCACAAGTTTTTCAACGGAGACAACTGTATGCTGGACCGATGTCAAAGTTGAGGATGCTTATGATTTGTCGTATGGCAAAACCTGAGGAGGTTCTCATAGTTGAAGATGAAAACGGTAATATAGTTCGTGAAACCATGAAGGACAATGATGTTCTTGTTCAATACAAGGTAATACGCCTTTTTTCTTGTCTATTTTCAAATGTAATCTATGATACTATTCCCCCTGTTAGAGATACTAGATGTTTTTTAACTGATTGATATTTTAGTGGAGCAGACTTTGGTGTAAATTTTTTAATCATGATAGATGCCTGGACCAAGGGTTTGATTGAAAGAACCATGTTAAATTATTCCTGAAAATAGGGGCAATCATATTATGACCACGGTTTGGTTTCCATGTTTTGAGTTTTTTATTTGATACTGATATATAGTTAGTGTAAAGCAAGAGTTGAAAAGTTTGTTTTGGGATTGTTGGCAATGGTGGTTCTGTTAATATGATTGACGCTTGCTGACTTTCTCTCTATGGTGATAAAGGTCAAGTAAAAAATGATTTTGGTTAATCATAAATTCACCTTGTTTGCAGTAATTTTGACAAACATTTTTTTTGTGTGTTGATTATGTATATTTATTCCAATGAAATTTGGATTTTACAGATCATGAGAGAAACACTAATCTACTTATCACATCTTGATCATGATGACACTGAAAAGCAGGTAAGATCAATGAAAGTGCTTGGGCATTTAATCTCTAACTAATGCATTTTCTGAAACTTCTTTTGTATCTATAGATGTTGACAGCCAACAATAGTAGTTTCCTTGGTCAATCTTATATGTTACTGGGTAGCTTTAAATGCATATGCTTCCTGTTTCTGAAGAACAATTGTCAGTCAGGCAGTTGAATTGCTGAGGAAGAGAATCTATGGATTACAGCAGTCTAGTCAATTGTTCTTTTCTTTCTATCAATATTTATAATATGGTGGTTGACTTGATTTGTGATAATAGTTCATGCCTTCGCTACTTTTGCTTCAGTAGTGTAGAGGTAATGAAAGGCTAGATTCATTACGTATAGCGTGATGAGTTGACACTTATTATTTTAATTTTTTATTCTGTTGGTTTCAGATATTGCCCAACTTAGAATTAGTATTCTTTTGCTCTATAAAAGTCATAATTTGATTCTTGCTATTCATTCTTCTTGTTATTATTCAGATGCTGAAGAAATTGAGTAAACAGTTGAGTGGTGAGGATTGGAGTTGGAACAACTTGAATACTCTTTGCTGGGCTATAGGATCTATTTCTGGTTCCATGGTGGAAGATCAGGTATAAAATTTATGTGCACTGGGCCTGCAGTTGTGTAATTTGTGATACATGTGATATACTTCCTCTGAGTCTTAGATTTCAAAATAAATGTGTTCTAGGAGTTCTATAAATGATGTGTGTGATTGGTTAGCAGTAGAACGTTTTATATTTGTTATTTCATATTATAACTAAACTTGATTAGCTGCTATGAAATGAGTAGTGTTTACTCGTACTTCCTTTCTTAATTCAATATCTCTTGCAAATCCTTATCCTGGCATCTATCTAAGGTAGAAAATGGCTTACAATCTTGTTCTTCGAGAACAAGTCCTGTACACTCCTATCAATGGTTTGTGTGGTTGGTTAGCAGTAGAACTTTTTGTATTTGTTATTTGATGTGATAAAACTAAACTTGCTAAGCTGCTATGAAATGAGTGGTGTTTGCTTTATGAAAGTTTGCTTGAATTTAAATTTGTTTAGGTTGTATTGCTTTTAGTGTGTCATATTCAAGTTTGGGATCTGCCAACACTTAGCAAGTTTGCTTTCACTTCTTTCTTGGCATAGTTGAGAAGACTATGAAGGAGAATTGATCTTCTCATTCGAGGGAAATTAATGTAGGACAAATAGAAGAAATATTAACTAGTAGCTAAAACACAATAGAAACTAGCAAATATGGGCTGTTTTGTGTTGTTAGGCTGCTGGAATATCAGATTTTAGGTCTGAATTTCAGCTTAGGAGGTTGGAATTTCAAGTTTGGATTAGCTGGAATTTTAGGATTTGATTACTGGAAATTTAGGCTAGAATTTTAGGGTTGCTAGAAATTCACGTTACAAGTGCTGGAATTTAGTGAAGTAAATAGGTAATGGAAGGGAGGGAATTAGGAATCACTCCTACGGTCTAAGAATGATCTTTAGAGAAAGCATCACACCTTTTAATTGAAAACAAGTTTTTGGAAAACAATGCAGGATATCTTGTTATTGAAGGGTTGATTACACACATTTATATTGAACCCTTATTTTATTTGGAAGTGATTCCTAACAAATTTAAATCATATTCTAATTGAAATTTAATAAGTTTAAGTCATAAACAACTATGATAACATATCTAAAACTAGAATAACATATCTAACTTACTGCCACTTCCTATCTAGTAAGAGATCCTAATATAATCTAAATTTGAGCCCTTGATGTCTTTGTCAACTTAATTTCTACCCTTCATTGTACCAAATTAAAGCTTGGCATTGACTAATATTTCCTCTTTTATTTTTTTATAGACTTTAAGCTCCTTTGCATAAAAAATATTCGCATGCTAATTTTCCATTTTGTGTTGGTGTTGGAAACTAATATATACTGGATGTTTGTTGTATTCCTATGTTCTTCCTTTGTATAGTTCTTAACATTTACAGTATGTCTATTCTGCTTTTCTTCCCTTGATATTAGTAAATTTTTAAGGAATGTTGATACTGAAATGCATCCATTTTGGTAACTACAACATCATTTCCAAATAGATGGCCATAATAATAAATTATTATTTGTCTCATCTTTATTTTAGCATTTCCAGATAGATGACCATAACCATAAGTTATCATGTCTACCTATATTTTAGCTATTCCAGATAGATGACCATAACAATAAATTATCATTTGTCTATATTTTAGCATGTGGCATATGTGTGTAGTTATGGAGCATCATTTCAGTTGAGAAGTTGTATCTAAAAGATTTCTTTTTCTAAAAATTCCTCTTTGGTTGATTTTACCACTTGCTGTAAAGGGTTGGTCACTTGATTGTTTAAACTAGTGGAAGAGGATATTAGCATCTCTTGTGTCATTCATTCTGGGCATTGGATATAACAGGAGAACAGATTTCTGGTGATGGTCATTCGTGATTTGCTGAATCTATGTGAAATCACGAAGGGAAAGGATAACAAAGCTGTTATTGCTAGTAACATCATGTAAGACATCTTGATTGACAAAACTCTTATTGATTGCCTCTTGTTAAATGATACCATTGGCAAGTTGATGGCGACTATTGTAACTTTACCATATTCTGCTGTTTATGTGGTTTTTAGTTAAAGTCAAAAATAAAATAATGAAAGTTTGGTGTTATAGCAGTTTGGTGAGAAAGCTCAACAAAAAAATTGATGAGGTGATGACTTTTTATTTGAATTCACATATACTACATTGATGATTAATTCTTTTTGCAGGTATGTGGTTGGACAGTATCCGAGATTTCTTAGAGCCCATTGGAAGTTCTTGAAAACTGTTGTCAATAAATTGTTTGAGTTTATGCATGAAACACATCCTGGAGTTCAGGTTGGTTTGTTTTAAATATTTAAAACTTATCCATTTCTGCTTATATAGTCAAGATCATTTTTTATAAATTGAATTGCATATATTGATCAGTTAATATGCAGTTGGTGCATCCGCTTTCATTCTTTTTATTGGTTGATAAGTTGTGAATGATTATATATTTTTTCAATATCTTGCAGGATATGGCCTGTGACACCTTCTTGAAAATTGTTCAAAAATGCAAACGGAAGTTTGTTATTGTTCAGGTAAAATCTTTTTCTATTCATGTTTTTGCTTTCAATTGCTTTTTTAGAAATAATGTGAACATTTACTGGAGAGCCAATATGAGTGCTTATCCTTTTTCAGGTTGGAGAAAATGAACCATTTGTGTCTGAACTTCTGACAGGCCTCCCATCTACTGTTGCTGACCTTGAGCCTCATCAAATTCATATTTTTTATGAATCTGTATGCGTTTTATTCTCTGATCACAGTTTTATCGGAACAGCAGATTCCAAATGTGTTGATTGGTCATTTTGCTTTTTTATTTCCTTAGGTTGGTCATATGATTCAAGCTGAATCTGATCCACAGAAGAGGGATGAATACCTACAAAGATTGATGGATCTTCCCAACCAGGTATGATAATCAGATATCTTGCTGTCTTTCTTCTTTGAATTTTTCTGTACACAGCAAGAAAGCATGTTTGTGTTTTTGGGTGAGTGATATAGTCCAAAGAACTCTTATTCTTAGTCCACTATTTATGGTCTTCTTTCTGTGCCCAATTCCATGGTCTTGGGATTTCAGGTGTAGTGTGTATCAATTTCAACACATGACATTTCAGCTTGCTTGCTTCAAAACTCAGTAGCTAATGGTGTTTTTTTCTGGTTACAGAAATGGGCGGAAATTATAGGGCAGGCACGCCAGAGTGTTGACTTTCTTAAAGATCAAGATGTGATCAGGACCATTCTCAACATTTTGCAGGTATTACTTTTTACGGTGACACACATTATTGCTGATAGTTGGAAGGGAAACATAATGTTCAATTTGATACTCTTTTCTATTTGAGACTAATATATGCACTACATAAAAGCTGGTAGTTTATATAGTTGCTATGAGAAATCATTCTAGCTTGTGCCATTCCTCTTAGCCCACTTCATGTACTACCTATACCTGTACTTGAGTTGTCTTTGAACACTTCTTTAGTAACTGGAACTCGTATGGGTGTTAGACATGCATCCTCCATGTGTTAATTCATGCCACTATTGTTTTGCAGACAAATACGAGTGTTGCAAGTTCTCTTGGGACATATTTCTTATCACAAATTTCTTTAATATTTTTAGACATGCTTAATGTGTACAGGTACTTTTTCAAGTTAAACTTTCAGTTTCAAATTGAACTTTCGTTTAATCTACACCTTTCATTCTTGATTTCTCTCTCTTATTTATTGCCTTTTTTGCAATAGAATGTACAGTGAGCTTATCTCAAGTAGCATTGCAGAAGGGGGACCTTACGCATCTAGAACATCATATGTGAAACTCTTACGGTTAGATTCTCTTTGGTTTTATATCAAATCTGGTGAACAATCCAAATATTTCTGGTTGTTGATGCCCTTGTAGAACAGGTCTGTTAAGAGAGAGACACTCAAGCTCATTGAGACATTTTTGGACAAGGCTGAAGATCAGCCACATATTGGAAAGCAGTTTGTGCCTCCAATGATGGATCCAGTTCTTGGTGATTATGCAAGGAATTTACCTGACGCCAGAGAGTCTGAAGTTCTTTCACTTTTTGCAACAATCATAAACAAGTATGTTGCTATTTTTTAGATTTTTAATGCACTCTTAGTTTCTGGAATGGTCCAGAGTATATGGTGCAATCTTTGTTTATTATATGCAATGAGTCAAATAGTTTAGTTGGTTGGTACTAGGTTTAGTGGAGATTATGTTAAAATCAGATTAAAGATTAATGGATGGAAATTGCATGTGTTGATGTGTTGCCTGCTTTGCTAAGCTTTTTAGAATTGAATGTTGTTCATAGAACAGTTGTGTCTAATCTGCATTCAAGTCTGCACAAGAGCCCCTTCTGAGCCATGCAATTGTAAAATGATATTGGATATCTATATGAGTAGTAAGGCGATTCTAATCCTGTCCTTTTTGTCTGATTTGATGAAGTAGTGTTCACTGTTCCCATCTTTTTTCTTTTTGACTCGATCTTCCTGGTTTATTGCACCAAGGTATAAAGCAGCAATGATAGAGGATGTACCTCGTATATTTGAAGCCGTTTTCCAGTGTACGCTGGAGGTGAGAATACAGATTACTGATTTGATGCATCTGTTATAAGCGGTGGACATATTTCTTTCTTTCTACTGGTTTACATTGGTTGAAATTGTGAACAAAAGAAAGCTTGAAATTTTTTTAAGACAATCATATATATGGGTATATATAATATTGTTTTCGTATATAAAATGAGGACTTTCAATGAATTACTTTATTTCACTACAGGTGCTACGGTACCTTGGTTGTGTTGTTTATCTGAATTCTTGAGCCTGTTAGCTGTTAGTTTATCCTGCCCCTCAGTCTTGGACAAGAAGGAAAGAGGGAATTTTGTCATGCTATATTCCTGTCCTTTTCCAGGACAATCCAGTCTTTCCATGCATTGTCTTTATGGGCATCTGATGCATGTTAATAGTGCTTTGTTCTCTTACCTTAGGCATCTCTCTGTGAATGATACACACTAGCATTCCTGATAGTCTTTGCATGGCATTCATGCTTATTAGTATGCCACATAGGACCAATCTGAAGGGCACCATTGGCATGACCAATCATCTTTTTAGATATTAACACTTCACATTAGCTTTTTCTAGAAATGTGAATGGTTAATACTTGTATTGTGCAATTAAGCATATCTTATTTAGTTGAAAAACTAACTATGATGCCACAAATTTAAGGCACGAGACTGTTCCTCAATTTGTTTAAGAAGCTTGAGAGTGTTGTATAAACTACTGTTTCTGCTTGTGTAAATCGCAGATGATCACCAAGAATTTTGAGGACTATCCAGAACATCGCCTCAAATTCTTTTCCTTGCTTCGTGCCATTGCCACACATTGTTTTCCTGCATTGATTCGTTTAACAAATCAGGTTGTTGTCATTCACTTAATTATTGGAGTGCTTACTATCTAAAGGAGAAATGATTTTATTATTTGCTATGTGCCGACATAGTAGGTTCTTGTTGGTGTTGAAAGTAGTAAAATACCTCTTTTGGTTGGTGTATTGCCCCTCAACTTCATGTTGATCTTGGTCTCCTTATATTTACGTGCCAGCAACTTAAGCTTGTTATGGATTCGATAATTTGGGCATTCCGGCATACAGAAAGGAACATTGCAGAGACTGGATTGAATTTATTATTGGAGATTCTGAAGAACTTTCAGGTCTAAATTTTTTTTCTTAATTTGGTATTTGTTTATTGGTATTATGGATTTGTAATACTAATTTTGCATGTCGATGTTGGCAATTCACAGGCTTCTGAGTTCTGTAATCAATTCTATCGGACGTATTTCTTGACCATTGAGCAGGAAATATTTGCTGTTTTGACGGACACCTTTCATAAACCTGGTTTCAAGTTGCATGTCTTAGTGCTACAGCATTTATTTTGCTTGGTATGTACCTTAATATCTTTCCCTATTTAGTTATAGGCTGGAGGAAACACAGTAATAGTGCACATTTTCAGGTGGAGAGTGGTGCTTTAACAGAGCCGTTATGGGATACTGCAGCAGTGACTTATCCATATCCAAATAATGGAATTTTTGTTCGTGAATACACTATTAAACTTTTGGGAACATCATTTCCCAATATGACTGCATCAGAGGTGAAAGTTATTTTCTTCATATGATTCTATACTATCACTATTATAACTTCATTTGCTGATATGGGGAGTGTCAGGTTACTCAATTTGTCAATGGACTTTTTGAGTCGAGGAATGATCTCTCTGTATTTAAAAATCACATACGAGACTTTCTTGTGCAATCAAAAGAATTCTCGGCTC
The DNA here is from genome assembly GCA_026413575.1 of Erythroxylum carthagenense. Taxonomy (NCBI): domain Eukaryota; kingdom Viridiplantae; phylum Streptophyta; class Magnoliopsida; order Malpighiales; family Erythroxylaceae; genus Erythroxylum; species Erythroxylum carthagenense. Next base: position 17,376,510 of record JANZLD010000007.1, on the reverse strand, counting down.
AGGTAAGATCCTTAATATGGTATACCATGTCATGTTCCCTGTTTGTCCACTTTAACCCAAGGAAAACTACTTGTGTCAAAGGGCATTTTGTCTTTTGAAGAGTTGATTGTTTCTTCTGCAATTTTTAATTTTATGTGGTTCTGGTGACCCACAAGGTATTAGTGCCAATGTTTTCAACAATGCTAGTTCAAAGGAGTTTGCTAATGTAGTGGTTTGTTATTTCAACAGGATAATAAAGATCTCTATGCGGAAGAGGCAGCTGCGCTGAGAGAAAGGGAGCGACAAAGGATGTTGTCCATCCCAGGGCTAATTGCTCCTAATGAAATACAAGATGAGATGTTGGATTCATAGGATATGCTATTTTTGTTTAAGAGGCTAATTTCGTGACTTTGGGAATGTGGTCATCGCAGTTCAAGTGCATACCAGCAGATTTATGGGGACAGAGAGCATAATCGTTTGCTCTGTTCCCTGAGTGATGAAAACCTGATGTAATCAGAAGTGCTGCATTGTGAAGGTTGGCCATTGGCAACACTGCATTGGTATCTGTTGGGCAGTTGTAGAGTATTTAGAAGTTGCTAATTTTAGGACAATATGGGAATCGTTGGTCCAACTTTTACTGGTTGGTTCTTGTAATCAATTAAGCAGTTCAAATGACCCATTTTTTGAGTGTTTACTGATATCCTCAGATGTAACGTCATTATTATGTTTGCAGGCTGTGTAGAAATTTCCCTTTTTCTTTTAAACTTTAAACTGTTGTGTCCTATACTCCTATTGTTTGGTTAGGCTTTAGTCTTTTTTTTCCCCTTAATAATTCGGTTTACCCACATTCATAGATGTACCCTGATTGTACTTCTTTCGTAGTATATATGGGGTTTTGCTTTAAGTTGAATTGTACTTATTTATATTAAATTGATTATTTATTTTAAAATTTGAAATGAATTAGTGATAATAAAGGCCCCAAAAGAGTAAACCAATGTCTAGTCTAAGTCAAGCTTCAAGGACACTAACCAAGCCATAATTATCACACTCTTGTATCTCCTCAATCCCTCAGCTAGGATAAGAGAAGTTGAAATTGGATGCATTCTTTACAAAACAACTCCGAGTCAAAGGCAAGAATCCATGTGGGTGTCTCTCCTCAGTCTTCAACGAAACGTGAATATCTCTAAGAACTAGCTACTCATCAGTTGGTTTGAGGTATATTCCATCAATTTGCCATTTCCTTGCTCAATCGAATATTAAAAAAGTTCTTGAAAAATCATTCCCTAGTCTAGTTTAGAAGATTCTATATCACAGATTGATCACTCTTCCGAGCATCTATGAATGTTTTTGCATTTTTTCATTTCAAAGAACATAGATTGAGCATCCAAATACTATCTTACATGATTTGTAATCTCTAAGAATCAGATGGTGACAATATATTTGAAATTAGAAACAATAGTTGGAATAAGAATGGTTGGTTTCTAAAACATTTTGCCACTTATTGACAATTTAAAAATTTAAGTAAATGATATAATAATTGACAGGTTAGGTTGTTAAATTAGTTATAATGAATTTAGCAGTAACAAAAGGGAATTGGTAGCATTGCAATCTCGAGTGTCCAGCTAATATAATGAAAGAATTTGTTTGCTTTTAAACATTTATGCTCTAAATGAATGAATAATGTTACATTAATTTATCTTAATGGCGAAAACAAAATAATTACATGATCATAATAAGTAAAAAGAGTGTAAAATCGATATTGTAAATTGATTTTATATTGATTCCATAAACAAGTCTATAATGGAGAGAGGAAAACATGGAAACAGGTACTGGGTGGAGGAGATACTGATCTTTCTATTTACTTTTTTCCTCAAAAGGTTGAGAATGGGCAACCTATTGTTTCCCCAGACCTAGGACACTTTAATAGGGAACCAAATCTTGGGAGAATACTTTAGTTGGGTTCTTCTGGGATAAGAGACTTGCCTTTCCTACACTACAAAAATGGGCTATTAGCATTTTCTGGGCTAAGAAAATTGCATCATACTTGCAAGGAGTATTGATATTGAGGGCATTGACTAACTAGAGTCATGCATCGCTTCCAAGCATCATGAAACATTTCCCATTTCTTCTATATGATTTGCATTTTAATTTGGTGGTCTATTATGGTGGGAAAATCTCAGTATAAATGCATTATAGACCTTGTTCTACTCATCGAAAAAGTTCACCACTATTGAGATCAACCATGTCCTTGCTTGATCTCTCATATAATATAGGAAGTCCTCATCCTAAACTCGTCTTATATGAGGCAATTAAGTATAAGTATTCAAATCACTGAATAAAAATCTTTTATAAATATGGTCGTGTCTTCACTAAGATATCCAATAAAGTTTAAGGGCAAGTTTAGAAGTACTTGCTTGAGCTTATAGCTTTTCGCCCTTTTACTTAGTTTACTACATAAGAGACTAACATTAATCAGTAGAAATTATATATCCTCTTATGTGAATCCTTTGTAATTGCTACTTCATGTCCACAACTACGTTATCTTATCATGCAACCATCACTTCTCTCCTTATAGCTTGAGTCTTTGTGAAGGTTTGTTCAATCTTAAAAATCAAATTAAACTAGATAATTCAAGTTATCACTTATAGATTTCCTATCTCACATAAACAACTTAAAACAAACGAAAAAAATAAAAATAAAAGGAAATAAAATAAAACAAATTAAGTTTAACATAAGTAGTAAAACTAGTTCCTAACTATTTCTAATCAACAAGTATATGGAGTCAATAATAAATAGTTAAATAAAATTGGAGATATTCCAAAGTGTTGAACCTCCATAGAGAATTAGTACTAAATCTTATTAATATTAGTTAAACAAGAAAAGTAAATAAAAATAAAGTATTGATTAATGAGGATTAAACTAATAAACTAACTAAAACAAAACAAATACATTATGGAAAAGAAATAAAAAACAAAGATTTTGAGGTTCACTTATATGGAAATAAAATTATTATACAAGATTGATTCTTTAGGTTAAAATAACAATTACTCTCATCTATCTATAACCCTCATTAAGCCACAAATGTATATCTAACTAGGCAACTATCATCCATCAATGCACAATTTAACCTAATTAAATTTAGTAAGCATAGTTAATCTCTATAATTATAACTAAAGTCTATGATATTATTGTTCTCTAGCACTAGAGTGTTTATTCTTCTAGTGCACATGTTATACTTCACCTATCATTCCATCATACAATCCATATGATTGATCAATGGTGTCCAATTACAAATCCAAGAATTCACATTAAAGAGAATAAATTCAACTAATGAATAATCAAATCATGTATAAGTAATCGAATCAATTCTTACAAGCTACATCCCTCACCCTCACTAAGGTTTTAGCTACTAAACACAATAAAAAACATAATATAAATAAGTAAATCTCATTATAAAATAATAGAATAGAAGAAAGAAGTTAGGAGACGTTATTACTATTTTCTTCGATCCAAATCTTCCGCCTTGATGAAGCAAGAATAAAAAGTATGAAAAGTCCAACTAAACCTAAGAGAAATCCACTAGAAATCAAGAGAATTCATATAATCTCTCCAAAGCCTAAAAGAATATATTTGAAAAAAGAAACAATAGTTGGAATGAGAATGGTTGGTTTCTAATAGGTGTGTATTAAGTATTTATGATTTTAAAAACATTTTGCCACTTATTGACAATTTAAAATTTTAAGCGAATGATATAATAATTGATAGGTAAGGTTGTTAAATTAATGATAATGAATATAGTAGTAACAAAGAATTCTAAGTCTTCAAATTAGTAGCATTGCAATCTCGAATGTCTAGTTAATATAATGAAAGAATATATTTGCTTTTATGCAATTATGCTTTAAATGAAATTACACGATCATAATAAGTAAAACGAGTGTAACAAGAGAGATTGTAAATTGATTTTATATTGATTCGGAAAGCAAGTCTTGCCTAAGTTTGTTCCATAAATCTCATTTGAGATTCATTATTCTCTTCTTTAAACTACTTGAAGAAAAAAATTTCTAAGCTTTTTTTCTCTAAAAAAATTATATTCTTTTTTTATGGTAAAGAGAATCCTCTAAGCTTTCATGAATTCTAAATTGCACTGTGACCATAATTCAACCTTGTCTTCGTATTTTAACATTGTAAGGCTCAAATTCAAATAAAAAGGAAATGCATAAATGTTACTAATGCTTAAGAAATTTTACATATGTTTTTTTAGAAGTAAGTATATTATTAAGAATTCAAAAGATGTACATCAAAAAATAGGATAGCTAAATCCCACGTATTCCACAGGATTAGTAACTTGAGATGTTGACAAAATAGGCAATAAGAAGACATAATTAAGTAATCTGTTTCTTAATTGATCAACAAATGTTGTTGACTTCAGGTTATCAATTCAGTTTGATTTCATTTTCCATGGCATAGATTATGATCTTAAGAAAGATTCTCCTAGCAGTTTCCTCAATAGTGCATGATTTGTTACTGAACAACTGTGAGTTTATTTCTTTCCAAGTGAAATAAACCCTAGAGCCAAATGCCATCTTGAATAGCTTCAAGTCTCCTTTGTGCCTCATTTTATTTTTAATGGCTCAGTTGAGGATATTCATCCAACCTATAGTTGATGTGAGCATGTTGAAGGTACTAAAGATGAGATTCCAAATTTTCGCAGAGTATTCGCACTGAAAGAATAGGTAGTTTAGACTTTCTACTCTCTTTGGCATAAAGCATAGCTAGTGTAATTTAACTGGAACTTTATTTTATCCTTAATCCTTAACTTTTCGCAAGCATCTAGCCATAGTATGAATGAGAGGGAAGGAATAACATGTGAGTCCCATACCAGCTTAAACCAAGGGAAATCACTTACATCCTTTAAAAGGATTGCATCACAAGAGGCAGTGGGGACTTTATTGGATTTATCTGCTTTCCAAGTAATATTGTCAACCTTTGATTGATTAGGGAGGTAGCAAGGCCAACTGGATATGATAGGATCACTCCCTCTTATGGAGAAAGTTCAAGACCATGTATTGTTTAGAATCAAAGCTTGAAATTTGGTATTAGGGGGGATTGTTGATCTAAGGTTGTTTGGTTTTTTTAGCTTTGTGCAGGGGTCCAAGGAAGTCCAGTTATCATACCGTAAATTAGCCTTGCCATTTCTAATCTTGCAGAGGATAAGTGGTTGAATTGTATCTCTCAAGTGTAGTATTTGATGGATTGTCCAAGATTGCACCTCGCTTATTAAAATTGCCTAGATGCTTTTCCTTTTCAGAAAATAGCTACGAATCCATTGCACTTACAAATTTTCTTTATTTACATAACTTCCATAACCTTTTAGTCCACAGTACCTTGCACATTTTCTTGATAGAGTGATAGTTAGTCCACCTAATTGTTTAGGTTGACATAGTAAGGAACATTTGATGCATGGAGTTCTTATTAAGGAGCCAACTCCATTCTATATGAAGTTCCTAATAAGCTTATCAATCTCCTTCATGACTCCTTTGGGAATGGAAAGATGAGAAATCCAATATGTGTATAATTGTAGCCTACCTCTATATGATAATACCCTATTACACCAAGCCTACAATCTCCATTTAATAGTGTTAATTAGAAGACTATAATCATTTGCACTTAATTTGTTTAATAGAGATGAGTGCTACCAAGTATCTAAAATAAGGTTTAGTCCTATTAAGCTAGCAAAATCATTTAAGCTAGGGGAGCATCCAATATAACAATATAAGAATGTTTTCTTTGATCAAAGCTAAGACCATAGAAATTCTTAAAAGCATCCAAAGATCCCACTGGAGTTATAATAGATGGATGATCAACTCTAGATAGCATAAGAACATCATCATCAAATAGGAGTTATGAGATCTTGAGTTTTCCACTTCTGTAATGATACTTAAAGGAGGGATTTCTAATGATTTGAAGTGTTGTGATCGTTGAGAGTACCACTATAGTGATTACAAATAGATATATCACCCTGCCTAATTCCCTGAGTAGCTTTAGAGATTCTAGTAGGTTCTCCATTCATTATAACAACATATGATGTAGATGTTATATAAGCCATAATACAATTCACAAACTTAGTTAGATATCCAAGAGTTGCTAGAGAAATCTTAATGAAGTCCGAACTCATATAATCAAAATCCTTAGTGAAATAAAATTTTAAGGCACAATTTTTATAAGATTTTTTAGAGTTATAGCCTCTAAATACCTCTTATGCTATGAGAATGTTGTCACTAATGGATTTTCCCTCTACATAAGTTCCCTGTCTAACATTAATAATTAGACCATGAGTTTTGTTCAATCCATTGACTAGCATTTTAGAAATCACCTTATATAACAAATTACAACTTGTAATGGGCTTATATTCATTCAAGGATGAGGCCTAATGGATCTTTGGATTAAGGCATAGTTATATGTTATTCAACTTAGTAAGCATCTTTCCAAATTTAAAAAATTCTAGCGCAGTGTCAATGATCATTGATACTGTGATATAACACGAGGCTTTTCCTTAAGTTGTCAATCATTAACCTTATTACCATTTGAGTCTTTTAGTGAGAGAATTTTATTTTCATTCCTTCTAACCTTCACACTATAGTATAAGAATTTGTAGTTCTTACCCTGTAAGCCAATAAATGACTTGAGAGTTGTAATTACTAGCAGCAAGCAAATATTTTTGGATCTCTATCCTTTCCAATGCCTTTAGGGATTATTTAAAAGATCATTATCAAATTCCTTCTGACACTGATTAAGCCTTTCAAAGACTTTCCTTAATTCCATATTCATAGGATCAACTTCATTCTTTTTCAACTTATCTAAATTCTTCCTGAAAAATTTTAGTTTTTGGATTAGGTAGATAAGTTTGGGAGCTTGAGACATTTACACTCATTCCTCTTGTTAACAGTGTGTTAAATTTAGGGTGTTTGAGTAAGGAATTGAAAATTCTAAAAGGTGATTTCCTTTCAAACTCTGCATTCCTTTGAGCAACCTCTTCAGGAGAGTGATTTGAAAACAAATAGTTAGTACATTTTGTTGAGCTATTAGGGAACAAGTTGAGCCATTCAAAGTTAACCAAGCATCGATCTAGCTTCTTTTAAAGGAAGTAAGTACTTGATTATTTGTTAGACCATGTAAAGTGGTGACTTATGTACCTTAAGTTTGTTAGTCCTAAAGCATTAATTAGATGGCCTAGCTTATGATATTTGGAATTCGTGAGTCTTACATTACCTTAAGCCTCATCCAGTTTAAGGATTTAGTTGTAGTCTCCTATCCACTTCCAAGGTGCATGTGTGTAGAATATGATTGCCTTTAACTCTCTTCTTAATACGTCCCTTTTAAACTCCTAGTTTGCATGACAGTTGACTGTAATGGTGATTGACTTCCATCGGCATCTTAGGATTGATTCATAGTGCCTTAGGATTGATTCACAGTGCAAATATTGCTTATAGTAGGACAAATTCCTTAATTTCCACACATCTAGTACTATGGAAAATATATTTCTACCATTTAAATATGCCTGGTGATTGCTTAATGTTGTCCACTAATTTTTTATGAACCAAAGTTCCCTCTGGAAGACATCTTGCTTTATTTTGGTTTTAACTAAACTAAAAAACTTGGTCTCTTTAGTTTTAGAAAATGATAGCTATCTATTTAATAGGGGAATTTATTCCTTTCAAACTAGTATCTCCATTTTAAGGGAGAAAAACCAAACTTTTATCTCTTCGTTTTGCTTCTGGTTTTAGATTGGTTCAAGTTTGCCTCCATTTGTTGAGGAGTTATTTCCTTTAAAGTTGATTGTGTTTTCATTGAATTTTTCTAAGTTAGTCAATTTTGAAATAATCGTAAGTGCAAGACTAGTTAGTCAATTTTGAAATAATTGTAAGTGCATGACGTAGCTATAATTAGTATTGACAAGTATAGGTCGATCCTACGAAGATGATGAATTCTAGTAATTATTGTTATCCTATTATTTAGCGTACAAGTTGATTTTGATTTTTAATAAAAGAAAATAAGGCTAATGCAAGTAAAATAAAATAGGCAATGATATTGAACAAAGAATTAAAAATTCACTTAGAAAATTACAAATATCAGAATTAGTATCTAGGTTTCAAATCCCCCTAAACCCTTAATTTATGGATCTTTTATCATGCAATTGTTTTATTGATTTATTGGATCGTGGAGATTCCTATAATATGCTAATAACTAACCTTAAGTCTACTAACAACTAATCCTAAGATTTTCAATTGAATTATTCAGGTTAAAGTTTATAGGCTTGTGTTACTAATTTATAAATTCCTTTTTTAGGTTTGACCATAATCTAGAAGATTTATGTTATCCTATCTCTAGGGTTGTAATAAGATCCTTCCAATTATAGTAAATCTATTCATCAATAGGATTTTTCAATCCATCTGTATTAATTAGATTATGATATAATATTCAGGTCTATTATAACATAAATAAAACATGTAATCGAATCAAAATATAACAATCAAATCATACTTCTTTAAAATTTCTGTTGAATAAACCTTAAGCTAAACATAGACTCATTAGGTGGGTTTTATTGTTGCAAGAGATGGATGTGGAAATTGAGGACAAGAAAGAAAGTGAGAATTTAGTAGCTGATCACTTTTCTAGGTTACACCCTAATGATGATAATGCACACATTGCACCTCAGAATGCCTTTGAATGATTTTTTTATGAAGATTTATTTGTAGTTTCACAAGTCCTGTGGTATGCCGATATTGTTAACTATCTTTTTTATGGTATCTTAAGAACTGACATGAAATTTTAGGAAAAGAAAAGAATTCTACATTCTTGTAAGTACTATTTTTTAGGCGAGCCTTATTTGTTTAGGATTTGCAAGGATGAAATCATTCATAGATACATGGTCGAGGAGGAGCAATTGTAAGTGTTGCAATTTTACCATAACATATATTGTGGATGACATTTGGAGGCATGAAAACTGCCAAGAAGGTTCTTCAAAGTGGTTTGTATTGGCTTTCCCTTTTTAAAAATTCTCACAATTATTGCATGAGATGTGATAGATGACAAAGGGTCGGCAATATAAGCAAAAGAAAAGAAATGCATCTTACTAACCTTGTTATGGTAGAGATTTTTTATGTTTGGGGTATTGATTTCATGGGTTTTTCCCAAAATATTTCAGCTTTGAATATATTTTGCTAGTTGTTGATTATCTGTCGAAGTGGGTGGAAGCCATCTCACTAGGAAAAATAATGCTAACATTGTTTTGAAGTTTTTGAAGGAATATATTCTAAGCAGATATGAGACACCTAAAGCCATTGCAAGTGATAGAAGAAGTCCTTTCTGCAACAAATGGTTCAAAAAATTGATGAACAAATTAAGAATTCGACCCAAGGTGATAACCCTATATCATCCCTAGACCTTTCGACAAGTGGAAATCTACAACAAACAAATCAAAGGAATCATGGAAAAGATCATTAGCATATCAAGGAAAGATTGGATAGTTCGTCTTCAAGAGGCACTTTGGGCCTACCAAATTAGGATCAGTTAGTGTTCGGGAAGGGCATGCCACTTAGTGGTGGAATTAGATCATAAAGCTTATTGGGAAATCAAGACTATAAATATGAATTTAGATGAAACAAAGGGCCAAAATGTTGCAAATTTCAGAGCTCCAAAATGAAGCTTATGAACGTTTAAAGATTTACAAAGATAAAACTAAGGCCGTGTATGACATAATGATCCTTTGAAGAACCTTCAAACTTGGAACGAAAGGCTTGTTGTTCAATTTAAGGATGAGGATTTTCCCTAGGAAATTAAAGCCTTAATAGAGTGGACCATTTCAAATCGTCCAAGTCTTTCCATATAGGGTGGTAGAGCTCTTGAACTTGAAGACAAATGAAACATTCAAGGTTAATGCCCAAAGAGTGAAACCTCACTTGGAGGAATTTCAAGGAGCCAAAGTCATTGAAAATGTCCTCATTTTTAGTGCTTGATGCGACCAAGTCTAGCTAATATGACGTTAAAGAAGCGCTTAATGGGAGGTAACCCATTGGTTTGCCATTTTTTAATTATTTTGTTTAAAAAATTTTAATTTAAGTTTCATTTTTTTGTTTAACAAATTTTTGAGTAAATTTTATTTAGAACAGGTGCTTTGATTTGTCCATTGTTTTTGACGAGATGCAGTCACAATTAAAGGAAAAGGAAGTTTTATTGTATTTGGAAGAGGCAAACATGGGAGTTGCCTTGGTCTTGCCTTAATATAGATTGGACGTGCCCTTGCCCACCTTAGTCATGCTTTATCAATTCCTTTAACGAAACACGAGATCAAAGCCTATAAACTTGGCTATGGCCCACTCTATTAATGCTATATACCTTACAAACCCTACGTCAACTTTGCCCTACCTTTATGTGTTTATAACAAGACAATTGGAAGTAAGACTTTGTATCGAACTATGCAAACATGGAAATCAAGTTCTGCTTAACTCTCATTATTTCCTTTTCTATCTATGCATGATCATATTGAGAACAATGTGATTTTAAAGTGTGGGGTACAAGTTTTGTTTTCAACTTGTTTTGTTTAATATTTACAAGGTTTTGTTTTTATGTTTTTCATAATGTTTAATGTTTAGATCGTTTAATGTTTTAGTGTTTTTAATAAGATTATTGATATATGACCTTAAAACTTTTTAAAGTAAGAGTTTGACATTTGAATGGAATAAGTACTAATTGTTAATTTGGATGGTCATTCTTTTGCATTACCTTAAAGAATTGATGAGAACTTGAGCCTTTTAAGATTAAATTTCAAATGGTTATTCTTCTTAATGAATATTCTTGATTGTTATATTATTAGAACTTGCTTAGGTATGCATTTCAAGATCACATGAAAATTGTGATTGAGCAATAAAATGATTAAGGCACTTAGGTTTAACCACTTAACTTAAAAGGTTGCCCTTTTATGCATCTTTAGTGAGCCAATTTGGAGCTTTTTTCCCATGTTCTTTCTTTTACACAATATTATAAGCCATAAGTTGTTTTATCATTTTTTCTCAATTTATTTGGCCTTCCATTAGGAACAAGAGCATTTGAGGAATTTAGTGATTGAGTCATTATGTACATTATAGTGTGGAATTAATTTGGTTATCCATGTTAGTTGGGGTTGAAATTTCTTTTGAATAGAGTACCTTTGTTACAATTGTGAAAAAGGTGTCAGAGAAAGGAAAGTTGTTGTTCCACACAGCTAGGTGACAACGAGCTTAGCCATGGTTTTTACAATAATGTTTTGAAAAAAAATAATAAAAAAGAAAAGTAAAAAAGGAAAGAAAAAATGAATAAAGAAAAATAGGAAAGAAAATAATACGAGAGGGACCCGATCCTTAGATTAAAGGGTACTATAGTAAAACGGTGGAGATGTTTGGAAAATTTTTTTTGTGTTTAGTACAACATTATATGGAAAGGATCTTGGTTGTCTAAGCCCTTTTTTATAACTTGACTTGCTGTAAAGAACATAATAAAAGCTAAAGATAGATTGGATGGAGCCACAGATCAAATATGTATACTATGCAACTTATAATGTGATTATATTAACCATCTATTCTTTAAATGTGATTATAACAGTGTCATTTGGAGCACAATACTACAAGTGATAGGATTGCAATGTCCTTACGAGGAGTGGCTTAACATACATATTTAGGTTGATAAAGTTTTCAAAAACATGGGGACTATGACGATATGAGTTTGGCTATAAATTGCTCAATTTACTGAATTTGAAAAGAAAGGAATAGGAAGCTATTTAATGGAACTAAATTAGATAAATATGATCTATCGCATTGTTACTAGACTAAGGAGGCTTTACAAACTCATGGCTAAGAGAGAATGAATGCAACATTAAAAAGAAGATGGAGGATGATTTTAGATTGATATTGTTGTAAGTCTGCATATGGAAATGTATTGGTTACTTATGTAGTGACTGAGTTATACTTGTTTTTCTATCTAGTTCTTGTCATTGTAAATGAAATTCTCTTGGACATTCTTGTCACTCCTTTAAAATTAATGAAATTTTAATTTTTCAAAAATATTATCACAAGGTAAATTTTGTAGTAATATAATGGTGAATGAAGTGTTGATCCTATAAGGAAGCAATAAAGATTAAGTATGATTCACTACTATTGCCTAGTAAATTAATAAAAAGAATGGCTCATTTATTAGACATAATAAAAAGCTAAGCTATAGCTAAGTGTAGCAAAAAGCCACTAAAAATAAAAATGCAAATAATTAGAAAGAAATCTTTTATGAAATAACATCTATTTCTCAATAATGATATTTCTTAATAATAAAATCCTTCATATTGAAATCAATCCATAAAAAAGATAAAACTAGGGTTTTCTTTATCTAAAAAAAATTAGCTACTCATGATTTTACACAAATAAGCATAAACATTAGAATAAAAGAAATAAAACAGAAATAATTTCATAAGTGATCTTGATATTCCAATTTTCTTTGCTCCATTCGAATAATTTTCATTCTTCTTGTTCTTAGAAAATGACTTCTAAGTGGATTTCTATGGTCTCTCTTCCCTAGTAGTTAACCTTAACTCTAAAAACCAAAACCAAATGAAAAAGTCTCATTGTTTTAAGGTTTACACTTCTTTAAATATTAATTTATAATGGTAAAGACAATTTAATAAACAACTATATCTTAATCTATATTGCCTTCTTTTTTGCTTCTAAAAAATCTAACAAGTTGGTATCTTAAATCATATTTCTTATTATTTTTAATAGTATCTTTTGAAAAAAAGAATGTAGTAATAATATTAATAAGAATGTATTTTTCACTGGGGATTTGAAATTCCTGGGGAGTTATACATTTGTGTATTAATAAGACCATTCACTATTTCTTAAAGCTTGATCTCTACCCCCCTTTGGATGAATCGTATAGCCAAGAGAAACCATGAACTAGAATATTAGAACTTGCCCCACCTATGAGTAAATGTTTCATAGTAGCCTCATTACACCATATATCTTCCTTGGTCTATCCAAATAATAGGTAAGAGTATAAACTAAAACATTCTGGAGCTATAAAGATAGTTATTAAATTGTTAGTGTCGTATAAAAACATTCCTCCTAGAGTAGCTGTTAATATGAATAAGAGAACTCTGTTATAGCCATTTTTATACATTTAATGCACTCTACGAATGGAGGAATATATAGAATTGAATGTAGTAAAATAAGAAACTAAAAGAACTCGTTGAAATTGTTTGTTTGGCAATTTCCCAAAAAGCTAATCATAGGCTATCATTGAAGTGTGAAAAGTTGATGACATGTGAACTCTCACTTCTTTTAAAATTTTATTTTTAAAAATCCCTTGAGAAAAGAAGACCCCTATAATTTGTTATAGTTTTAGTCATCCTATAAAGCTTGAATAAGTAAATGAGGATTTTTGGAGCAACCATTTCTTCTTCATATGGGAGAATTACATATATTTGTCAAATCAATCAGTTATAATAATGATTATTAAATATCTATTAGATTTTTATAATTCATAGGTTGTAAAAGACTAGTTGGGTAGTGACCTCATATTTATTTCATTAGCACACTTGGCACTTTTTGATGAAGATTTTAACTTCTTTAGATATGGTGGTTGAAGGATTATTGAGATGTAATTATAGAAAGGAACTTGCTATTATTGTAATATAATAGTACCATCTTTAGTGACTTATAATGAACCTAACAATTTTAAATTTTTAACTAAAAACCATTTTAACTTGATTGACATGATGTAATTGTAGATATGATAGTATTATATCATATATGATGCAATTATTGTGTAGTTATCTTAATGAATGGCTTAGATTAAACCAAAGGTACATACTCTTTCTCTTTCATTCCTTTTTCTCTAAACTCTATAAAAAATTCCTTATTATTGGTAGAGTTAACTTGTTGACTCTTTACCTTTAATAGTTAAGAAGTTGGTTTATTACCCATTATGGCAACATATATGGCAAAAACCAAGCCTTTATTGGTAATGCCCCTTGTCTCTTTATTTGATGCTTACTTTATTCTAGCTCCAATAACCCAAACATCCCTAAATGCTCCTAGCTGGACCTCCTAGCCTCTTACACCTTCACCAAAGAATAAGGATTTTCCCATTTTAAACCATGATTCCTTTCACAACAAAATTAAACCAACTCATTTTGGAGTTTTTCTTATATCTTCTATCCTATGAGTTAAAGCTTTTGAGGCATCTAGAGCCACAAATGACAGTTTAATAGTGAAGTAAAAACATTTATGGAAGAAGGTAACGAGTAAAAAAAATGGTAAAACTAAAAACTTAGATATGTTCATCTAGTGAATGACTCAAAAATAGTCACTTCTATTGAAATCTTACAAGATGGTGTAGAAAAGCCATTTCTCTTATAAGGTTTCTTAAAAAAAGAAGAAGATAGCTTTAGTAAATCACTAGGCTTTAAATTCTATGATAAAAATAGGGATTAAACCAAGTCTTAATTAATGAATATGAGATGTCCATATTCAAATTCAATAATGAATCTTCAAAAAATGAAATACTAGAAATGAGTCAATATCTTTTTAATGGTAAACCCATCTTACTTTAAAAATGGAGGCCAAACCTAGAAAATAGTCATAACCAATATAAAAAGCATCCCAATATGGGTGAATTTCATAAGGTATTAGTTGAATAGTGGTCAAAAAAATATTTAAGTTATTTAAGTAGGTTATCTAGTACACCAATTTATCTAAATTAATTAATTATGACCCTAAAGAAATAACATATACTAGGATTTATATGGAAATCCCTTTAAGTAAAGACTTGCCTCATAAGATTATAATTCTAAATCTAGATAAGGAANNNGGGAACTCAGAGAATCAAAAGTCCTAACTACTTACCAATGGAGACCTATTGGGGGGTATAAAGCCAAAGCCAAAGCTTAAAAAAATTGAATATTGGGCAATGACTTTTTAAGTGTACATGGCAAGAATCTAAAAGTTGAAAAGTTATGCCTAGGAAGGAGAATAATACTATAACCAAAGATAACAACCAAATGTAGGATAGGATATATAAAGTTTGGGTTATGTCCAAAATCTCTAATGTAACAAAAAAATGATCCAATTATAAAGAAAACAACCAAGCATTTAGATGAAATGGAAAATGAAACAAATATGATGTAGTTGTTAACTACTATAGAAAGGTTAACCAAGGCATCATTTATTGAAGGATTATCTATCACTTATATGCAATAGCGAGTAATAGGTCAAACATATCCCTTTAGGAATCAAAAGTGACCCAAAAGTTCTTGTCCCTAAGCCCTCAGTGTTGAAACACTCTCCTGGTGTTAGTAAAATGCATTATAAAAATGCTTCTATTAATAATATTAAGAGGAAGAATCAAATTCATCTACCTACTGTATAATGAATTTAATCATGTAGAACTTAAGGGGACTTAGTAGTCCTAGGAATAAGAAGATGTTTTACGACATTTTGATCCTTTAAAAAGTCTTTTATATTCTTTTAAAGACCAAAATAAAAATTCTTCTTCAAAAAGGACTATAATTCATTCATAACAAGTGTCTCATTATTAGCCTGCTACATTTTTAAACACCTCTAACTGTTGTATAACACACATTCTGATCAATACATCTATAATTAGGTTATTCTCTTAAGAAGTTTGATAAAAATGGAAATAACAATGATCTATACAGCAAAGTTAGAATAAGAAAGGAATGAACTATAGAAATATCTGAGGTCTCCAAAGATGGGAAATATAGCTCCTTAGATTTTGATGGGAGATTTCAACTACACACTTATATCCCAAAAAGTGGAAGGACCAAGATATTATATTCATTGTTGCAATAAAAGGCTATTAAAATCTATAGGACAGTTAGGAAATAATGATCTCATATTCAAAGGCAGCTCACTTACATGGAGTAATTATTATAATGGATGGTTTATGCTAAGAAAAAAGCTAGATATATCCTTGGTGAACTTATGTTAGCTCTCAAATTTTCCTATTAGTTATGATTGCTTTAGTTATGCTCATATCATACACCATTTGAATTCAGTTAAACAAACTCTAATGGAAGAGAAAGGTGTCTTTCAAATTCACTAACTATTTGTTTAACACATTTGGCTTAAAGAGAACATTGAAGAGGTTATTGAACAAGTATTTAGATAGATTTGAAGCATATAAATGTATGGGACAATTAACGATCATTAAAGAGGAGCTAAAATTGTTTAATAGTATATCCTTTAGAAACAATGAGAATACTAAAAAGGAGGAAATGAAAATGCTTAACATGATACATGAATTCTTAAATAGAAACCTAAGGATGATAGACTAATGCATAATGAAGCATAAACCTTTTCCTGATATTTGGAATCTCTAGAGGTTCACTATTCTCTAATTAAAAAATACAAAGATTAATTAAATGAAGGAAGGGGACATAAATAATAAGTACTTTCATAATCCAATTTTAGAAAGAAGGAATTGCAATAACATAGTCTACTTATGGACCTTAAAGGGCTGCTTCATTGACTTATACTAAGTGTGTCAATTATGAATTACCACAAGTGCACAGTGTAGCTGTAGCTAGTATCGGCAAGCACGAGTCAATCCTTTAAAGACGATGAACACTAGTAGTCACCATTATCCTATTATCTAGTCTACACATTTGAATATGATTTTTAATTTAAAGAAAATAAAAATTAAACAAATAAAATAAATAGGCAGCAATATTGAATAGAGAATTAAGAAATTACTTAGAAAATTATCGATATCAAGATTTAGTATCTAGGTTTTGAATCTGCCTAAAAATTCTTAACTGGTTGATCTTTTATTATGCAACTATTTTATTGACTTATATTAGGTTTGACCCTAATTACTCAAGTTAAAGTTTATAGGATTGCTTTACCGATTTGTTAATCTAAATATTACGTTTGATCCTAATTCAGAGGATTTATAACATCTTATCTCTAGAGTTGCAATCAAATCCTTCAAATTACGTCCAAAGAAAGATATCTTAATCCCTATGTTATGAAATCAAATTATGATCAAATAATCCAGATCTATCATAACATATATTAAACATGTAATCGAATCACACTATATCAATCAAACTAATTGCATTAATAAAAGAATCAAAACATGTTATGGCATAAACATTACCTAGATACTAAGGGAATTTAGTCACACATAACTGAAAATGAAACTAAACAATAATAAAAAAATGTATAAAAAATAAATGGCTCATAATTTTAAATCTCCCTTTTTATCTCCTATTGAATATGCTTATAAGTAGAGGTTTGATCTTCTGTTCTCTTGGATCTTTCGATGAATTCTTCCTGTTTTCCACTTCTCTGGGTCAAAATTTCCCTTTGAGTCATCTCTAAGAGTTTCAAAATGCCTTTATATATCTCTTCTCCCATTTTTTTCCCTAAACACACCTTTTTATAGTAAATTTTAAGGTTTTAAGAGATGCACAGGTTGATGGACAACATAACCTAAAATTTTTTGAATTTGCAAATCTGCATGGCTTGAGAGAAGGACATAACCTGATGCATGTTAGTGTATCCCTTTTATGCCTTCAATTTTTTTTTTAATGTTGAGCTTTCATCTGAATTATTCTCCTTTAAGTCCATGATGGAAATTATACTTTGTAAACGCACTTGGATCAAATTAAGTACCAAATATACAAAAAAAGTATAAAATATCAAGAAAAAATACATCAAATATGGGGTATGAATATGGTTAACTATGCTTCTATTAGACATCCCTACACATGTTGGAGCCTGAATCCGGAACCCAACTGATGTCGGATCCCGTTACCGAGTCCAACTGTTGAACCGTAAATTTTGAAACTTAATCATC
>JANZLD010000007.1:17274624-17285067 GCA_026413575.1 Erythroxylum carthagenense | reverse complement strand
ATTCAAGCATCCGAAGTATATGAAAATCATCAATCACAAGGACAAAGAGTCACAATCTAAAATGAAGCAATTCTAATAGCAATCCATACCTAAACAACGTAAAGAAGAAACACCTAGGATAGGACGCTTCCACCCAAGGGAGCAACCGAATATAATAGTCCAGCCTCCTGCAATCACAACCCCAAAAATCAATATTCCATACACAGAAAACCCAGATAAAAGGAGATAAAGATACCCAGAAAAACCCTCCACGTCACTTATCCTACTCTCTCATTGGGATTTGTTAAACGCATCAACCCAGTAGAACATGAGGTCCAAGGAATGGATCTGGGTTTTGAGAGGTAAAATTATTGATCTTCGGAATTGTGTCGTAGAAAAACAGAGTATAGATTGCAAACAAATTAAGCAAACAGTGATTTGGAGTTGGAGAGCTGAACTAAGAGAAGCCATAAGTGTACGTGCAGCGTTACTCGTGGTTTATGGTTACAGAAATAGCAGAGGGAGGATAAAGAAGAACAACAAAGTTGCTGATATTTCGGGGGTGTTGACGTGAGTGGGGGCTCTTGTTCGTGAGATAATAAGGCATTGCTTAAAGAAAAGGAGGGACTTGGTTATCAGTCAGGTCGTGGGAGGCTGGGGACGTTTCAGGCGATGAAATGGGTAAAGAGTGAATGCAAGTGGGACACAGAAATGGATATAGAGGGCTTCCGATGAACACACGATGCTTTAATCGAAACCCAGATGAAATCCCCACATGAAACCCACTCAATCGAAACCCCACCCAATCGAAATCGAAACAATACGAATAACTTACCTAGAATCTGGTGGTAGAACGCTGGAACGTCAAGAAGGGGAAGAACTTTCGGAGAAGAGGAAGAACTTTCGGAGAGAGGCTCGAAGATGCTTCAGATGTTGAAGAAGAAAAACAAGTTTCCGGAGGAGGCAAGGATAGGTTTGTAAAAAGGTAACCAGCTTTAAACGTAGAAGAAGATCGATTAAATAAAAACAGCTATCATGGTTTTACCTATTCTGTAAAATCGAAGAATACAAATTGGTATAAAATGCGTATTATGTGTTTATTTTAAACCCAACGTTGCTTAATAGTTACCAAAAAAAATACGATAGGAATAGAATTCTTACTCCCTCGTACCAATTAATAATTACCGAAGAATACATTACATTACGAATAGAATTTTTATTTTCTCGTATCAAACAAGTTGAAAGAAGATTACAGATTCGTTGATTAAATAAAAACAAGTATCAGATGATTTTACCTATTCTGTAAAATCAAAGAATACAAATTGATATAGAATGCATATTATGTGTTTATTTTAAACCAAACGTTGACTTAATAATTATCGAAGAATATGTTAAAAATAAAATTCTTATTTCCTCGTATTAATTAATAATTACCAAAAAATACGTTAAAAATATAATTCTTATTCCCTCGTATCAAACAAGCTGGAAGAAGATTATAGATTCGTCAATTAAATAAAAACAGATATTAGATAGTTTTACCTATTTTACAAAATCGAAGAATACAAATTGATATAAAATGAGTAAATGTTCGCTTAATAATTATCGAAGAATACGTGAGGAATAGAATTCTTATTCCCTCGTATCAAACAAGCCATAGGGTTTTTTGAGACATGGATTTGGTAATTTTGGATTGGCTGATCATAGATACAGACAAAAGAAAGTCTTACCGCTTTTTGGATTGGGATTTAACTTTAATTGCCGTATTGCTTTTTCAACTTTGTTTTGTAATTGTAATCTACGCTAACATTAGAAGTTCAGAATATAAATTATTAAACTTACTTTATTAATTATGCAAAAAGGATTTCAAGAATAAATGTACTTAATTTTCATTTTTTTTAAAACTAAATTAGATTCTTGAATATGTAAATACACTTTTTACCAATTCAATAGAAAAGTTTAGCTAACAGGAGATGATTTTTGGCCAGATAAAATAATAAGTTCCACCTTGCTGCAGATTGTTCTTGATCAAATTGAACCTAGGCTTCAAGTATCTCCTAAGCTTGATGAGGAGTCTTCACTCCTTGTGATGCTTAGATGTGGAGAGACCCAGCCCAACTCATCTGTGACAGCGAATTAATAGGTCAAAAGCATAAAAATAGGGTTGACGTGACTTAAATTATTCTACACTAATAACAAGCAAGGGGAAAAGCAAGCGTGCTTAAATTATAATAAAGGGAACTTATGGCAATCAAAGCATAACGGGTGACAACAACAGTAAAACCACCTTTGTTGAGAAGTTAGCTGAGATCAGACCGTGATTTACCTCCTCACTATTATGTCGGGTTGGAGTGTAGGGGCGCCTTGGGTGGGCGATTCCACCTTTTGGGACAAGGAAATCTTTACAAGCAACAAATGATTGCAATAATTTAAAGGAAGGGAAGAAATCATGACATTAGCCAAAGCTCTAGACCATAATAATAACACCTATTATACTAACAACCGTTTTCAGGCTTAAAACTGACAAAGAACAGTATCAAATTATCCTGAACAGCTTTTATCATGATCCAACCAAATATACACCAATATCTGTAGAATAAATCATCGCAAAAACAGACCCAAAAAAAAAAACTGAAACAACAAACCATTTCTAAAAAATGAAAACCATTAGAATCTTGACATCAATGGACAGATAAACATACGCCAACTTAACTATAACAGAGACCAGTTCTTCAGGTATGGTGATGCCAAATCTCTAGTAAAGTTTTGCAAGATTAAATAGAGGAAGATCGAAATTAGTGGAATATATATAACTGGTCAGGGATTTACAGATGCAAAGCATGGATAGCTTGGATTTTGATTCTTGAAGAAGGCTGACAAGCACCGAAGCAAGCGTAATCTCCTTATATATGACTGACTTTAGATAGCTTTAGATATCTTATCTTTGTTTTAGAAATAATTTATCTTGTAAAATCTAAGTTGAATTCAAATCCAAACTCTCTCGTGTAAGAAACTCTGGCTCTATAAATACAGCAGTAGAACCTGTGCAAGGTGTGCAGGAAGAGAATATTTTACACCCTCCTTCTTGTATCTTTCTTTATGGTATCAGACCCAACAAAAGCCTAGTTATTAATCAGCAACTCTGTCACCGTGAATCCCACATCCTCAAAACTTACCTTGTAACCAACAAATCTTCATCATCTGATTAATATGTGTTCTGTTAAGCTTCAACTAGACACCTACCTCATATGGCAAAACCAAATGCTAACCCATCTCATTGAAAATCACCACCCTGAAAGAATTACCATTGAAAAAACATGTGTTGATCCTAGCCACAACTACTTAGGGGTTATGGAAGGAGAGGAATCTTAGAAGGTTCCAAAATAAGGAAAATTCTAAGTAGACAATCATACAAGTCATACTACATAACATAAATGAACAATCCATATGAGGTGAACTAGTGCAAAGAACTGTAGAGTTGCGTAAATACCTGAAAGGCAACAAATCCCACAACATGCAGAACATCCGTGAACGTTGGTGCGATCTTCAAGCAATTACAAGAGCTGATCGATGACAAATAAAGTCTTAGGCAGCGGAACAATCAGTCAAAGGTAGATAGTATGTTAACTCTTACCTGATGGTAATTAGAGTATAGAAGGGAAGAGATGCAGTAGCGAAACAGACCCTCAGAAGGAAAAATGGGATTTTCCAATCCCTAATTTGGTGAAGGCTGGAGGCTTCAAGGGTCCACAGAGGGAGTATCTTACCTCTTTGCAAAACGACAGTGCTGAGATGGTTTAAAACGATGTGTTTTAATGTATTTGCTTGGTTATGGGGAGTCTAATTCTTCTCATGCTCAACTCTCCGGACGTAAGTGTGCTTTGGTTTCTATATATTATGGAAACCTTATCTTGTGAACTATTCTTCTCATATACTTTTTACTTTTTTAAAAAAAATATTATTGGTCATACATATGCGAGTTATGTCTACACAAGCCAGTTAGTAGTGGAAGGACTTAAAAAAGATTTGCAAGCACCTACATAAGAGAGTTATCTCTACTAACTTCAATTATTTACATGATTTGTACTAGAATTCATTAACAAAATTGCGAATTAAAAAACACAAATGAACACAATGGACGATTAATACGTTCATTTTGTAATTTTAGATTTGCCTTCTATAGATATACTTTGTTTATAATAAATCCATCAACAAATTAAATTCTTAGTTACAATTGTTGTTGACTTATATTTTATCATTTTATTACTATAGTTTATATAGATATAGTCATTTCATATTATTATAGTTTACATAGATATAGTGTAACACACTACTACCATAAAGCATATATTTGAACATCCATAAAATATTCGAGGACATACCTTATGAGAATAACATGTCAAAACAATTACATTCACTTAAGGTGACATCATTTAGAACACAAGTATTCAAAAGATCATTTTTTCCCCATTTCATTCACAAACATAAACATTCATTGTGTTATTACACTCAAATTTCATGTATATATGTAATATACAACACATAAGAGTTCACAACTCTATACAAAATGTACAACATGAAACGGGATGCTAGACCCAAAATATTCTAACTAGACTCTTCAGAACCAGCTGACTAGAACTTTGAGCCATTCTTGTTTCCAAAAATTGACGATTCTAGACTATTACTAGATTGCCTTAGAAGCTAGGTCCCCTAAGTACCTGAAAATCAACATTGCAATTTTGATGAGTTTTCGAACTCAGTGAGTGAACCATCATCTATGAGCTCACTCAAGTCAGAACACAAACATCACAAGTATATAACCAAAGTCACAAATATGTCACATTATTTAGAATCAAATCCCATATCTCATATCATTCAATTTTGTGGACCAAATCACAATATACATCATATTTCAACAAGCACATTATAAATACAATCATTTTAGATGATCATTTCAAAAAATATCCAATCATTCAACTCAATCATCTATATATATGTACATATCACTTCACTTTTATTTTTATTTTGTTGTGACTGAGTGTCTATTTGATTTTCTGGTACCCGTTATAGATATTAGGCATATTTCATAATTATCTTGTACCTATTGTGGATACCCGGCTCATCAACAACTAAGCCTGTGGCTCTTGTGCACATTTCCTGAGCTTTAAGCTCTTTTTCACGTGGGTCACTCCAGTCATAACTCTTTTATCTGATCATGCATAACAGAATAGTGAAATGCAATGAATTACATATTATGTTATCAGTACCTTTTATTCAAAGTGCACAGCCATTTATCATATTCATCAGATCTAAGTCTGGCATTCGATACTTAGTTGAGTACTTATTTCACTTTGCACATACAAATTTGAAACACTTCCAATACAGTCCCGAATATCAAACTCTTCAAATCATCAATGTCTGGAATTATAAATATCACAATCATATCCATAACAGTTCAATATCTGAAAGCTAATCAAAAACAATTTAAACATAATGAGAAAACATCGAGGTAAACTCACATAATTCAAATCGAAGCATATATATAATTGAGATTACACATCTAGGTCAACTCACAATGAGCTCCAGAATAGCTATTACCTTGATGACCCATCAATGTCTGGATGCTGACGATCAATTTGTGCCTCTATATCATATAATACACACATATTTACACAATACTAACTTGTTTAATCAAATGAGTACTCAATCATACATAAATATATATGATATGTCCAATGCATGCTCAATTGACTTTCCCGAGTATGTATCCCTAATCACAAGTCTTGATCATACATTCATTATAGCGTATATACATCTAGTTTGCAATTAGGTTTATGCCTTAAGTAAGTTTGATTATTCTTAATTCATCAATCTTGCATTCATCAATCCTTTGCTAGCATTATATATTCACATGATTTTGCCAATTCTTATTCAGTCATACCTAATTCATTGCTTATATCCTTTAGATCACAATTGTATTCATAAAAACATCCTTATTCCATAAACAACTCATACTTCCCAAATTCATATACATTGAAATCAAACAATTCATTCCTTAATTTGTAACCTCAATTAACAACTTAAACTTTTCAAACACTTAATCACGTAATAAAGCAACTTTCTAGGTTCATTTCAAGCCCCAATCATGTCCTAATGCACCAATTTAAAGTAACTTACCCTTATATGGTTTAACCATCATATAAAACACATTTTTTCAATTCAAACCATTTCCACGATCATGGGAAGGAACTAATACAATTCCCACAATCATGGGATAGGTGATTAAAAGTTCACCTTCATTTTCCTTCAGGTTTTTTTTCCAAATTTTAACACTTTCATGATAGTCCATCAATTATACCACATTTATAACTTAAAAATACTTCAATTCCTTATTAATTCATCTTTAATTCCAATTCAAAATCATTCAATTGGTAACTCATAAACAATTTTTTTTATACATCAAAAACCGAATAGAAGCTTTCATTTACTTTTATACATGTAACCCTAACTCTTTCCCATTTCAAGAACTCTGCACTAGCACCTTTCTTTAGCATAAATTCAACTTCAACATACTTCAATTCTCAATTTAATTCATCTTTAAAAACAACCTATAACCTAGGGTTTCCATGTATCAAAAACAAAACAAATTCATCCATTAAATTCTAAGCACACTTCATCATCAACCCTATATGCAATTCATCCCTAATCAATCATCATGAATGTTATGCTCATATATGTCACAATAAGGCAATCAATCACTTACTTGTTCAGCTTAAAGTACCCTCAATTAACAAACTAACCAAGCCTTCCAAGCATTCAAGCATACACTAAGAACAAGATGGAAATAAAATGGTTTCAATCACAAGATGAAGGCTATAGAATTTTGGCAAAATTCAAGGTTATGGAGATTGTGTGGGTGTGTTGATAGTGAGGAGGAAGAAGAATAAAGCAAGTGACTAAAAACATGAAAGAAGATGGTCTTTCAAATGTGGGAATCATGGGGTACAAGTGTGTGGTGAGGGGTGAGACACATGGTGTGACCCTTGTCAAGTAGAGAGCTATGTCATGTGTCTTCTTCTCATGCTTCTAATTGTCACCTAATGTTTGGTCCATTTGCCACATAGTTTCTTAAGCCACTTGTCACTCATGTATTCAATCCATTTGTTATCTAATTAGCTAAGTCATTTGTCACTTATTCCCAATGCATTATGTCACCATTTCATAGGTCTAATATATAGCTCCCCCTCTTATAGGACACATACACGATATCCTGCTAGATATCTAAGTACATACCCCATAAGAGTGGCATGCTAGAGCAATCTCATCACTAACTTAATCATGTCATCATCATTTAAAACATAAATATTACAACATTTAAAAACCCAATTCCTCATTTTCATTTCTTAAAACCAAATATACATTGTAGCATTACATACTTCATCCTTATATACAACATCAAAGAGCTATCAGAGTCTATAGCTCTATTATAAAAATATGCTACATGCTACATGAAAAAGGAACTCTACAAAAATTTTATCTAGATTTTTCAGTCTCAATTGATTGACCATTGAGCCATTTCTTCGATCCAAAAGTACAAAAACTATACTTCTTCTAAAGTCTCTCTATCACTAGTATCCTCTCTCAAATCTGAAATGTCAATGTTACAATTTTGATGAGTTTTGCAAACTCAGTGAGCTACCCATTATCGATGGCTCACTCATAACACAACACATACAGTTCATGTAATCACATAATTCACATCATTTCACTAATAATCTAGGTCAACACACTTTTTAGTGCATCAACCTCTCCTATCTTCAACTGATAGTACCCAGATCTCAAGTCCAACTTAGTGAACACCTAAGCTCCTTGTAACTGATCAAACAAATCATTAATTCTAGATAACGGGGTACTTGTTCTTCAATATTACCCGATTCAGTTGCTTATAACTGATACATAGTCTCAGAGTACCGTCTTTCTTCTTCACAAATAAGACTGGAGCTCCCTATAGTGATACACTAGGTCTAATGAAATCCTTTTTCAACAACTCCTGTAACTAAGCCTTCAATTCCTTTAGTTCCATAGTGTCATCCTATATGGAGGAATAAATATAAGTGTAGCACTTGGAAATAGATTGATCGTGAATTATGTTTCTCGATTTGGAGGTAAGCCAGATAACTCAACGAGAAACACATCCATGAATTCCTTAACAACAGGAATGTCCTGCACATTTTGCTCAGTTCGAGTATCGATGATGGGGACCAAATAAGCCTCACATCCCCCTTGCATCAACCTTAAAGCACTCACAAATGAGATCAGCCTAGCTGATACTGCTTGACTAATACCTCAAAAAACTGCTCTTGGTTGATTAAGAGATTCTACTATCACCTCTTTAGTATAGCAATTCATGACAGCCCTATAAGTAGTGAGCTAATCTATGCTTAGGATAATATCTATCTCCCTTAACTGTAGTACAATCAAATCTGCCTCCATTTCTGCCTGATCAATTAGAATCAAACATCTCTTGTAGACTTCTGCTATTACTGTAATACTACTTATCGATATACTCACCTCTAATACATGTTTTAATAGTTCTCTATCACAATGCAACCTAGATGTTAGATGCAGTGCAATAAAACAGTGCATAGATCTAGGATCTAGCAATGTAAAAGCTTCATAAGCAAAAATAAGCAACACACCTGCAACGACATCCAGAGAATCCTAGCCTCCTATCTGGTGATTGCATAGACTCAGGCTTGACACTATGGTTGGTTGCTCTGCACCTCAGTCCTGATAGTAGGCCTCCCATAGCCCATTCTGCCTCTACCACGGCCTCTCTATCTTAACCCACTAGCTTGGCTCTGTTGGACGGTAGTTTCAATTACTGCTCCTCCTCTCCTTTCCGACGGTGTTCCAAATATAACAGAACAACCTATGATCTGATGCTCAAATGAGCTGCATCGAAGGCAAGCTCCAAATAGTTTCCAGCACTCACTATTGTGCTTCTTCCCACAATGCTCACAATTGGGTAACTGACTTGCTATTGCACCTCTTCCATTGCTAGACTATATAAAGCTACCCCTCTGTCTAAACCCCGACTGTCTTGATTTAGCCAGTGGTTGAAAAGACCTATTTTGGCGCTTACTAAACCTTCTGCTAGAACTACCCTGAAATTCACTAGGCCTCTTCATTCTAGACTCCTACCTATACTCTGCTTGTTTCTCTCTCAATAGCTGCTCAATTTTGATCGAGGAAGCTCTCAACGCAGTGAAACTTCTCAAGTTGGTGATTGCCAGCCTTGTCCTAATCTCCAAGTTCAATCCATCTTCAAATCTCCTACACTTGTCTTCCTCAGTGAGAATCAAGGTAGTAGCATACCCCATCAGCTCATTGAACTTGATCTCATAATCTACCATGGATAAATTGCCCTGCTTTAGATCCAGAAATTCCTTCATCTTTCTGTCCAGGTAGATCTTGGGCATGTAGTTCTCCTTGAAGACCTTCAGAAAGTCTTCCTACTTTAAGTTACAAGGCCTAGTGGTATTGCTTGAAATAGTTTTCCACCATTGGTACGTTAGGCCTTGTGGTAAGAAAATTGCATAGTCAAACTTCTCGTCCGACTCGCAATCCATCTGATCGAAGACTCTCTACGTTCTCTCCAGCCATCTTTCGGCCACTGTAAGGTCTGTACTTTAGTAAAAGTCCACAACCCTTGCTTTCTTAGTTTATCATACCTCCTTTCTCTTCTCTTAGGGATTCTCGAAGGCATTCTCTCAAGTCAAGGTTCAAAACACTCTCTACTGGCTCCTATTGATTCTAGGTCAGCTGATTGTCTCATTTGATCACCTATGACGGATGACCTATAATAGACAATAATAGAAATTACTATTCAAGTTTCCCATTATATATCATGTCTATATGCTTAATCTATCACTATGGATGTCAAATCATGCTCTGATACCAAGAATTGTGGCATCCCACTCTTATAGGACATATACTCGACATCCTGTTGGATATCCGAGCATGTACCCCATAAGGGTGACATGCTAGAGCAGTCTCATCACTAACTTAATCATATCATCATCATTTAAAACATAAATGTTACAACATTTAAAAACCCAATTTGTCATTTTCATTTTTTAAAACTGAATATACATTGTAGCATTACATACTTCATCCTTATATATAATATCAAAGAGCTATTAGAGTCTATAGCTCTATTACAAAAGTATGCTACATACTACATGAAAGAGGAACTATACAAAAATTCTATCTAGATCCTTTAGTCTCAATTAACCAACCTTTGAGCCATTTCTTCGATCTAAAAGTACAAATGTAGCGCCCCAACCCCGCAGGACCCGAACCCGATATCGTGGGTGATATCTGAGTCCGTGACACACGAGATTGGTAGGCTACGGCACTCGATTTCGGTACAAAACTCAGTATGCAATTTTTAAAACATTTAGA
>JANZLD010000007.1:17232661-17269210 GCA_026413575.1 Erythroxylum carthagenense | reverse complement strand
GATTTACCATATGTAATATATGTGTGTGGGTTTGAGTTACTACATAAAATAAATATCAGTATGATGTTTGGTTTTGTTTGTTCTATCTTGGGTGGCATCCATGTATCCTCCCAGGGGGTATATGGGTGTTACAAAAGTTTAACAAAACAATTCAAGAATAATTCCTAATATGGATTTAGAAATCTATAATCATGTTCAACATTCTACTATCCAAATAATATCCAAGGTAATGAAATATAAGAAGAGAAAAGAAAGAAAAAATTTTTATTTCTTAATTTGGAAATTATAGAGCTGATCTTGATGTCTCCACATTGATCCCTTTGATTCTAATGTGTAGCCTCCTTTTTGGTGTCTTTCTTTGCTTTAAATACTTCTTGAGGCTTTTAGGATTTCTTCATTTAATTTGGTTCCAAAAATAGCCCCAAAACTTAAAAAATACAAAAATTTTGCATTCCAGAAAACATTATGCATGCACAATTGTGCATCCTATCCATGCTCTCTATGATGATTGTGACGGAGGCTCATCCCATGCACCAGCTGCTCATGCATGATCATGATTGTGACAGAGACACATCCCATGCACTAGCTACTTATGCATGTTTGTGCATCTTCTTATTCTTCAAATTCTCCATTTTTCTTCAATTTTACTACTTTAACTCACTAACAAAACACATCAAACAACCATTGAAACATAAAATTATGATCAAATCCTTACTCTTAAATAATCAAAAAATTAAAAGACATAAAACACTATCAAAAACACAATTCTAAGTCCTAAACACATGATTATCATTTAATAAAATACTTAAAAACACACTTAAACTTCTAGAAAGCATACTAAGTTTTATATCTATCAACATCCCCACAATTAAATCTTTGCTTATCCCTAAGCAAAACTAAAGCCAAAAACAAATAAAACACATAAGCACATAATAATGCAACAATGCAATAATGGGGACAGTTTTAGGACAAAGAGTGGGAAAAGCTTTGCATGCCATTTACTATGCTTCTAAGACTCTAAACCCAACTCAATTGAATTATTCGATTAATGAAAAAGAATTGTTATCTGTGATTTTTGCTTTAGAAAAATTTCGATCGTATTTGTTAGAAAAATTTCGATCGTATTTGTTTGGTGCTAAAGTAAGTGTTTATTCTGACCATGCATCTTTATGATACTTGCTCATGAATAAGGAAGCAAAACTGAGGCTAATCAAATAGATTCTCCTCCTTTAGGAATTTGACTTGGTGATTAAAAAGGGCCAGAAAATGTGGTGGCTAACCATCTTAGCTGTTTTATCAAGGAAGAAGATGACATCCCTCTGCGAGAGACATTTCCAAATGAACAATTATTTTTTGCCGATATGACACCACCATGGTATACAGACATTGTAGATTTCTTAGTTACTAATAAATTACTTGTTTTGTCATCAAGAGGTGTGTACCTAAAAATGAAACACCCTCGATCTTAGCTTTCTGCCAATTGCATGCTTGTGGAGGACATTTTGAAGTAAAGAGGACGATTCATAAAGATCTAGAGAGCGATTTCTACTGGCTGTCATTGTTCAAAGATGCATATACTTTCTGCTAATCATGTGATAGATGCCAACGGTCGAGTAACTTACCCCGTAAGGATCAATTGCCATAAACCTTATACTTTTTTGTGAGAATTTTGATGTTTGAGGTATCGACTTTATGGGACCTTTCCCTCCGTCTTTTAGCTTTACATATATATTACTTACAGTCAATTATGTTTCTAAATGGGTGGAATCCAAAACCACTAGAACTAATGATGCAAAGGTTGTTGCAGATTTTGTTAAGACTAATATTCTTTTTAGGTTCGGGGTATCAAAATCAATGGTTAGTGACATAGGAAGCCACTTTTATAATAGGGTGATGGAGACAATGTTTAGAAAATATCACATCATGCACAAGGTTTCCACTGCTTACACCTCTAAACCAATAGGTAAGCTGAAGTCTTAAATCAAGAAATTAAGTTGATCCTAGAAAAAATGTGCTCCCCAATAGAAGGGATTGGAAAGTAAGATAAAACAATGCATTATGGACCTACAGGACGGCTTACAAAACACCAATTGGGATGTCTTCGTATAAACTGGTGTTTGGGAAGCCATGTCATATTTCGTTGGAATTACAACACAAGACATATTAGGCTATAAAAAGATGCAACATAAATTTGGATGATATAGGTGTGCATAGAAAGTTGCAACTTGGAGGAGACGGGGAATGACTCTTACCACAATACAATGATATATAAGGAGAAGACAAAGGCTTTTCATAATAAGAAGATTTCAAGGAAAAGCTTCGTTGCAGGTTAGAAAGTGCTTTTATATCACTCCAGACTCAAATTATTCCCAGGTAAGCTACGTTCCTATTGGGTTGGTCCATTTGTTGTTACCCATGTCATTCCTTTAGGTGCAATAGAGATACGGAGGATAAAAACTGAAAAGACATTCAAAGTGAATAGTCATCTCTTCAAGGCGTATTATGAAGGCTTCCAAACGGAGGATTTGGAAGTGTTGATGTTGGAAGATGTGACTGATGTCACTTGATGAAAGAAACATGAAGTCGAGCTAATGACAATAAACAAAAGTGCTGCTTGAGAGGCAACCCAAGGGAAATCAATTTATGTTTATTTACATTTTTACATTTGTTATTTTCATGAAATGCTCCATTTCTTGCATTTGAAGTTACATTGGGAACATTGTAAGTTTTAAGTGTGGGGTTGGGGATCTTAGTTTTTATGCATGTTTTAAGCTTAATTGTAGCTTATGTGACTTCTTAGGTGATTTTCAAAATCAAACAAACAAAATAATTTTTTTTCTTGTTTTGTATTGCTTTTAAGATTATATTGTTATAATTAGAGTGTGAATTAACTAGAAAATCCATAGCAACTTTAGCATGTACTTTTACCTCTGGTGATTGGTTAATGTGTATTATTCTTCAAAGAGTGGTCACTAGTAGTAGACAAAAATTAGTGAGATTTTAAGTCGTATTCTACTAACACATTCATATCAATCTTACTATCTTTTGTTATGTGTGACCTTCATGACATGTACTTTTTGACTTTGCTTTAATTTTCTATTCAAGACCAAATTTTTATCACATGCATTTTCATGAAAATGATTTGGCATTCTTTCTTGTTTATAAGTTACATTAGCCAAATAACCTACTTATTTATATGAATTTTCTTTTGTCAACCCCCTTTGAGCTTTATTAGCCTTTCCTTTTATATAATCCACATTACATACTTTTAAACCTAACCAAATGTCTCACCGAAGCCTTAAAGCTAGTGAAGCATTTGTAATTCTTAATGGCTGTGATTGTACAAAAGGCTAATTGTGAGGGCATGTATACATATGGTTAAAATAATATGCTCCATTTACTTTACTTAAGTAATGCCCTCATGTATGATCTCAATTTTGTGCTATATTCCATGAATGGTTTTACATATAAACACCTTATGAAATTCATTTATATCAACATTACAAAATAAAATACACATCAGTTTGGTAATTAATATAATAAGTCTCTTGTCATTATTGCTCTGTTCACTTTTATCCTTTGGTACCTTAGTCTCCTTTAACTATGATTTCTAGTGGATCAAAAGGGCTTCGAAAAACCAACCCTTTTAGTAAAAAGGAAGTGTTTTTATCCTAGTCTACCAATATAGGTAAATGTCCATAAAAAAATAAGAATGTATATGTACTTTGCCTTCCTCACTTAGAAAGTGAATAAAAATGTGTCATTGATCTTTGATTAAATCTCATTAGAAATGTAAGCGTGATGAATAAGATTTACTCAAATACTACTTCTTGGTCCTTAAAGAACACAAAAAGGGAGGTGAATTATATGTGTGAACTTTTCGCCTTTTCAAAACTTAATAAATGAAGTGGATAACTATTATTGAAAAATTTATATAAGATAATCATAATAATAACAAAAGAGAGAATAGGGAATGCGAGTATACATTCATATTTATAATAATTTGACTAAACAACTTTTAGCATACATACACTCTCCAAGCTATAATTGAAAATTCATTGTCATCTTCCTTAAATGAATGAAGATGAACCATTTGTATAATATCTTATTTTCCATGTCTTACTTTGCTTCATATTAAGAGGAATCTTTAATGTCTTGTTCAAGGTAAGAAGAAACCTTCAAATTGTACTTCCTTATAACTGCAAAATCTCATTTTCTTATTTCATGTTTAATGCAATTTTACACCTTATTTTAATTTTTGGGTAATTATATTAGTTGAATTGATGAAATTAAGTTTAGATCGTCACTTTAAAAGAGACTCACCTATAAGGTCATTAAAAATGCATGAAACGCATCGTGTCTCAGGAAAGGGAATATTGGTAATTTCAACTGGAACTCAATAATAATAAAGGCGGATGGTACAAACGTAATAAGGTCATAAGTATACATAGCCGTCTTCATGTCGTCCCACAGTCTAAACGAAAACCCATATGTTCTCGCGCTCACACAAATCTAATCATAATCTGCTACATTTATCCCTCGTTACGAGTCCCATTCGTCTGGTTCTCTCGTAATTTCACTCAACTTTCGATCCAACCCGTTGCGACATCTCCATTCTCCGCCGATCCGGTTCTTCGTACGATTTTGAAATTGAAACGGGGCTAGGGTTTTGAGGAAGTTTGGGATTTTGTTATTGTTAAGTCATGCCGCGAAGTTCACGACACAAATCGAGCAAGCATAATTCTAGGGACGCCAAGGAGTATTCGGATTCAGAGAGCTCTAAGGATCGAAGAGGAGAGGAGAGGGAGAGCAGTGCTAGGGTTTCCAAAGATTCAAGCTTTGGAGAGAAGCGAAAGCAGCTTGAATCTGGAAATGGGGATGAATATTGGTGGAGCAAGAGGCGAAAAGAGAGAGTTGATGACGACGACGACGACGACGATAGGTGGAATGGTGGTGAGGATGATGATAGAGGAAGAGGAGGAGGAGATGGTACAAAGAATTCCAAAGAGAAGTCGAGAAGGAGAGAATGGAGTGAGGAGTTGGTGATGAAAAAGATCAGTACTAGTGGAAGTGGAAAGAGTGAAGCTAAACGAAAGGAAGATAAAGAAGAAGGAACTGAAAGGGAGCGAGAGAAGGATAGAAAAAGTAAGGAAGGTAAGAGTGAAAAATTTGCCGACGGTGAAGATCAACGTGCTGTAAAGCATTTCTCTCATAAAACTGGTAAGGTAACTGTTGGATTTGTGGTTGGTTTCTGTTATTATTGTTCTTGTTTCGTAATTGTTTTTGTGTAAGTCGATCTTTTTGGCATCGACTTCTACTTTTTGTGGCTGTGGGTTTCTGTTGTTTAATAATGTGTATACTTCTTTTTGCTGCTTTTGAATTTTGCGTAACGTTTGAGGTTAGTAGGTTAAAATATTTGACTTTCAAGCTGAAGCTAAGATTATGCAAGTCTTTTCGGTAGGATAATCATATATCTTATTCTACTTATTTTTGGCAAGACCATGTAAGATACAGGATGTCTACTTTTGGAGCTTCAATTTGATCATCCATCCCAGCGACTGAAATCTTGGGTTAAGATATGTTCTTTTGCAAACTTCCTTGACTCAAGGAGGTTTTATTTGAGATCTCTCCTCTTGATTAATTATTTTGCAGCTCTAAGCCTTATTTTCTTTTTTAATCTTTTGTAAGTTTGATCTATCTTTGTTGATTGTATAAGCTTTTTTGTAATATATTTTAAGGTGTTTTCCTTGCAATTAGCTTGTCAAGAGTATTCTCTCAGTTTTCATTTACTGGGGAACAGTAAATTTTAACTACTGTATTTAACTTTTAGGGATGTTTTATATTTGTAATTTGGCAATGATATGTGGATAAAAAGTTGATAATGGTGTAAATATCAATTGATATCCATACTTGTTTGCATTTTTAGTTAATCATTTGAGGCATAATGAAAGTTGGTTCTCAATTTCAAAGAATGACGGGATACAGTAGGTTAGCTTGTATAGATGCACAGTGTTTCAAGCATTAGGGAATAGTTTTTAAGGAGTGTTTGAAAGTTCTGACATCTAGCCATAGCAATAAGTTTGTAATTTTAAGTCATCAGGAACATGGTTTTTTATTTTACTATTTGGGTGCCGCACAGGGACATTATACATATTTATTTACATTTTTCAAGTTGTTGCCAACAATGAGTGATGCAAAAGTTAATAGCAGAGGATTATTTTTACTAGAATGTTGATGACATATTTGTTAGCTCACATGAAAGTTGGGTGTTTCATTGTTGCATGGCATATCTTCCATGTATCTATGGGTTAGTTATGATAAGCAACTTTAGTGTGTATCTAAGCTTGTAAATCTTACACTAATATGCAATTAGTTTCCAACGCTGGACTTGGTTAGACTTGGGTTATTCTTTGGTACATATTATTTTCCATGTCTAATTAGTATCTTGGCTACTCAAATGCCCTGGATTTTTTTTTCAATTTTTACTTTTTCTTTTGAAATGTATTTATATTAGCCTTTGCATCGTAGTTATTTAATATAGATCTTTGTGCTTTGACGTTCTTTATTAGTTATTTTTTCTTGAGGTAAGAATTGATTCCTTAAGAATGGATTTTTGTTCTTCTCTCTAAGCATCAGCAGAATTATGTTGTTTGTTAGATTAATGGTTCGTGAGTTTTTATCTTTCTAATGGATAATTAGGATTGTCCTTATGCAGGAGGAACAAAAGTGAAATATCTTTTTAACTTTCATATATTAGTTTGAGAGGGAAGGGGGATTGTATAACATAGACTTTGGAGGTCACTTAAATTGTTCATGTTGAATTGATTACAAATTACTTTGCCTTTTAGAGTAGCATTAGAACATGCAGTTATGCAAGAGTTGGTTTATGTACGTCATCTATCCTAATAGTGGATTTTGTCTCGTTTAAAAATGCAAATTTGAAGGTGTGTACTTTCAAATATATAAATCGTCAAATGGCTGATTAAATGTTTTTGGGCTTTTAAACTAAAATGGAGTTGGAGGACGCAATAGTTGATGTGAAAGAGTGACATCTCTATGTTCAAATATATTGTAATCAAAAGCTTTTTCTTAACACAACTTTTGCCATAAAACACATATTTGCAAACAAAAAGAGTCAATTCCTTTTGCTAT
This sequence comes from Erythroxylum carthagenense, assembly GCA_026413575.1. NCBI lineage: Eukaryota > Viridiplantae > Streptophyta > Magnoliopsida > Malpighiales > Erythroxylaceae > Erythroxylum > Erythroxylum carthagenense. Next base: position 17,262,058 of record JANZLD010000007.1, on the reverse strand, counting down.
ACATGTCAGGTTGAGTCATAACAGATTCCATATTTTAACTTGCATGTCTGATGGATGAACAAGGTCTACCTTTGGCACTTCAGAGTGTGTAGTGGGGATGGGAAAGAGTGGCTCTTTTTTTTTTTTGATGTGAAAAGGATCTATTAATTGCCTTCCTAAACTTCTAATATAGTGAGCTTTTCGTACTTTGAATTTTCTGACCTTAGTCTAAGCATGCCTTGTTTTCACTTTCTCTAGTTACAACTGTTAACAACAGAAGAGTTGCGATGGATTAAATTATTGTGGCTGCATATGGTACTAATTCATTTCTTAATGCAGAGTTTATATCACACAATCTATTGCAAAGTCTGGAATCTAATAGCCAGTTAGATAGACGAAGTAGGAGGAGAAGAGATGGTTCTGGAGACAGAGAAAAACATCAAGATGATAAGGACATTGATGACAAACTGTTTTCCTCAAAAGGGGATGTTGACAATGATGGAAGATCAAGGGATGAAAAGTGTAAGCAAGAAAAATATAAAGACAAGTATTGTGAGGATGTGGACAGGGAAAACAGATGTCGTGAAGATAAGCAAAAATATAAACATAGTTCAAGAGACTATACCAGCAGCAAGTTGGATGATAATCATTTGAGGGATAAAAAAGAAAGTATGGACATTTTGCTGAAGATATCTAGGCCTCAAGATGATAAGTATGACCCCGAGCGAGATGATGATCTTGATTGCGATTATGATTTTGATCTCAAACGTGATTGTGACAATTACCATGATCGAAATCGTGATGGCATTTGTGATGATGACCATGATCAGGACCTCAAGCATGGTCGTGATTGTGGGCGTGATAGAGACCAAGATCAAGATCAGGATCGTGAGCTTGACCATGACCATGATTGGGACTGGGATAGAGATCGAGAGAGATATCATGCTCATGATCGAGATTGGAATCGTGATATAGAAAGAGACCGTGACTCTGACAATGATCGTGATAAAGAGCAAGAACTTGAGCAAGCTATTGACTTTGATGAAGCAGATGCTGATGAAAGGATTTCAAAATACAAAGATAGCCAGAAAGGAAGGAAAAGATCTGATGAGTTTGATGATTACGTTGATCGAAAATGTAAAGCTACCCACACTTACTATCCTGATTTGGAAAAGAAGCCTTTTGGAAGCAATAAGGTTGAGTCAGATGTAGATAGGGCAAGGTCACATTCACGCCAACCTCATTTAGACAACAATGTTAACAACAATAGATGGAGGTCTTCTGAAAGTACCAGTTCAGCAGATGAGTATAGGTAAACACCCATATGTTTTCAGCTTTTTTATTGAACACAGCACTCTTACTATCGCTCTTTGTAATAATATCTCTTCATTCCTTTTCATCCTCTGCATTTTCATGCTTTGTGGTTTTCCGTTTCCAGTTTTTTTGTGAACTCTCAGTGGAGGATGAAGTGCTATATTTCATCACTATTGTGATAATGAAAAATAACGTTCCATTTTGTGCCGTTGGCTTTGTGTGTAGTTGATCTTTTGAAATTTTCAAAGTGGCTATACGTTTATATTTGTTGTTAAAGATGCCTTAAAGTTTTTCAGATTTGATGGCCTATTGGAGGACAATGTTGCATGCAATGATATTTCTATCTTGAAATAAACTTCTATGTATGGAAGAACTGTACAGTGTTTTTGTTGTTGAATAGAATGATAATTGTGTTGCCATACATTTTTTCCTTTATAGGCATTTTAAGCCAGACGAGCCAAAACATAGAGATGCTGTGACAGAGGCAAAGCCTAAAACAATTTCATCCAGGGAATCAGAAAGGGCTTCCAAGTATAGATCAAGTGAAAGATCTACAAAGTTTGATGATTTGCACATGGTGGAATTGTCATTAGAGAGGTCATCAACTTCTAAAGCTTTGCCTTTGGGCTTGGTCAAGAGATCTCCTTCATCTAGTAGTCTTGAGCGCAGGTTTACAAACAGAAGTGGTACAAGGAGGAGTCTGGACATTGAGGAATCAAATAGGAATAGTTCTTCTATGGGTGCAAGAGATTTAGTCCCTTCTAATGAGAGGCATGATCTACCTTTGGAGAAGCCACTGGTGGATGATTTGATTCCAAATGATTCACCGTTCTACTATAGAAATAGTCAGAGCAACCCTGCTGTGACCCCTGCATTCAGAGGTGGAGTGGGCTCTCCATTTATTGGTGTACTTGAAGAAGACAATAGGATCAATAGTGGAGCTAGGTATAAGCAGAGTGTTGATCCCATTTTGGGAAGAGGACAAGGAAATAATTGGAGGGGTGCCCCAAACTGGTCCTCGCCGATGCCAAATGGGTACATTCCTTTCCAACATGGACCACCTCATGGTAATTTCCAAACGTTAATGCCACAGTTTGCTACTCCCCCCTTGTTTGGTGTTAGACCCTCCATCGAAAACCACTCTGGAATGGCATATCATATCACTGATGTTGACAGGTTTTCTGGTCATTTGCGTCCACTTGGGTGGCAGAATATGATGAATGGATCAGGAAACACTCATGTGCATGGATGGGATGGAACTAATGGCGTATATAGGGGTGAAATGCACATGTATGGAGGATCAGAATGGGAGCAGAATAGGCATCCAATGAATGGTCAGGGATGGGAAACTGGTGTTGACAGATGGAAGGGACAAAACTGTGATTCCAAAACAGATTTGCCATCAAAAGCCTTAATAGAGGATAGCCAGGTGCAAGCTCAAGCGCCTGTGGATGCTTTATATACTGGACAGGGGGCCCAGAAGTCAGAAAATGAAAATGGCTATAATGGGCTACAGGAGAAAACCCATGAGACAAAGCCAGCTGGTATCTATTCTGTCAAAGAATCATCTAAACTTTCAATGAAAAATACAAATGAGAAGATGCCATGTGCTTCTGAAATTTCGACTGATTTTAGGACTGCTTACTCTTACTCCGCTTATCTTTCCAAGCTGGACATATCAACTGAACTTGCCAGTCTGGATATTTATTCCCAGTTTCTGAGCTCTCTGAACCTAAGACAGAACACAATTGTAGATGACAGCATGGCCATGCTTGTGAACTTGAAGGTAGTACTCATCTCTCTCTCCTCCATTGAAGACTTCCATTGAAATATTTATAGGACTAAAAACTTTCTGATGTGCCAGTGTGGAGCAAAAGCAGTATCCAAAAGTTCCAATTCCTTGTTCAATCCTTCACTCTTTTCAGCCAAAAGTGATTCTGTTCATAAGGTAAGCTTGATGGATTAGATGATAAGTTGCTCCTGATTAGTGAAATGTCAATTCAGGTCCTTTTTAAGCATGTTAATGAAATCAAATTCACCATGTTTTTTTTTTTTATTTGTAGAGGTAGGGCATAATTGAATGTTTTCCTTAAGATATATATTTTATGTTTTTAATGTGAATTAGGAGTTGATATGTTAGGGACTGATAGGTGAATTATAAATTCTAAATCTTAAGCAGCTGAATTTCATTTGCCAAAAACATGATAAGAACTACCGATGACCACCCAATCTTCTTTTTGTCCTTTCCCACGTGGTTTATTTTGTACTATCCTACTGCTATTGTGTGCTATAAAATGAATTAAACTGTATCGTTGTTTTTGGATTACATCTGTGGCAGAAATTTTTAGAAGGTTTATTTAGTTTCCATATTTCCTTTGATCCTTTTTGCCATACTCTTTAGGAAAGAATGTCTTATTGGTAAGAAATTTACCCCCATTAAAAACTCAGTCTGGTTGTCTCCCTGAAGTTGCTTCTTAATGGCATTAGACTGCACTGCGTGGGTGAATTTATCCAAGTTGGTGTGTTTCTACCTGTATTACTTTCAAATTAATGTTGGGGTAGAATTGCATTGGTACAATGATGATTCTAGTCGGTAACTCATATACATGCAAATAATAATTATTACATCTGTTTTGTCTAAAAGGGATCTGTTGTTCATTTCTTGACTACAAATAACTATACATCTTGTAGTTCAGGTAACTACTAGTGGGCACCGGTGACTTTCAAGTATTTTTGTCTCTGGTCAACCAAGAGTGCAAATTATTTTGTAATTGTCATGTTTGGAAATCTGAAGCTTGGTTTAATTTCTTTTCCGCAGAGAGCCTTGCGCATTTACAAGAAGCAGAAACTTTTAGTTGATTTTCCATCTGTTAATAGTAGACAAGTAGGGCTTAACTCCGTATCCAAAATGGAGGAGCAAGTCCTTGTCAGTAACGTGATCGCGGCACCGAACCTCACGTTAAGTTGTGAGGGTGAAATGAATAAGGCAGCAGTGGTGGACTTGGGTCAGGTAAAGGCAGAGGCTACAACAGTTGCTTGTGGACCGACATCTGAGGAGATGGTGCCATCACACAACCTAGTGACAGTTCGTGATCATGACCCGCCTGTGAAGTTGGACATGCTTGACGAAGTAGTTAGCCATTATGGCCCACAAAAGCCAACCCATACTGTTAGTGGTGATCATATAGATGCCTCTGAAGGAGAGAGTACCGCAGCTGATGCCTCTGATGGCCATAACATGGATGAGACTTGCAAGATGAAAGACGATGTTTCTTTTAATTGTGCTGAAGAAGGCCAGGGCCTTGGTGATGCAATGTATGGTTCTTTACTATCTTCAGATGATCCTTGCAAGGCATCCGAGGATTTGATGGTTGGTTCAAATGAGTCAGAGTCGGTAATTTTAAGTCGGATACATCATTCTCCTGAAAATACACATTGAGACATTTTCGATATCTATGATCTTCAATGCCATTTTCGTATCAAGATCTTACCACTTTTTGTTGTTTTTCCTTTGAGAAAGGGAATAAAAATAAAAGGAAATCAGCTTCGGACCCCAAGATTCGGGGTTCCAAGCTTCCACCAAATTTCTGCGTTTATCTGCAATTGGTCTTCCTTTATTTTGTAGTGCTCTTTCTATTTGCTAGTATGCATACTATGCAAGATAAGATCCAAACGTTTAAGCGATCCGTGTCTTGAACTGCTTTCACATTGTTATAGTTGCTAGGTGTTACTGTTTACTGAGTTTAATAAGGCCTCAACAGAGGTTTCTATTAATCACTATTTACACACAAGATTGCCTACATTAGTGTAGGATGATTTTTATTCAAAAATAGAAAACCAATCTATTTACACATAAGGTTGCCTACATTAGTGTAGGATGATGAGCAACCATTATTCAGGGTAAGTGTTGTTTATGATTAAGAATTAAGAATTCAAAGAACTAAAAAAGGGTTGGGGGTTCAATGACTTATGTGATGGACCTATATGAAGTATGCATATAACATTATAAATTATTAATAAAAATAAAATTTTATTTAATTAAATTTGCACACTTCCTTCATGTGGATTTAATTATTTTGGCTATCATAACAAGTAGACTAGGGCGAGAGTAAGCTGCTTCTTTTTAACCACTTGGAGCTTTTGCAATGGCTTCACTGATTTAGTTCCTCAGCTTTTCATCCCTGTTCAGTTGCCTATTTTCTTTCTTTGTTCTACCTTACCTTCATCTTTACAAGGAATTAAAGGCAAAGACCATACATATGAATATAACTTTACAAGGATTAATTATAGAGATGCAAGAAAAGGAGGCCATTCAAGATGAATAAGATGCATTACTAAGATTAATCACTTTTCCACATGTTATTAAAGATGAAAAATGCTAAATACATGCAGAACAAGGCTTAGAGAATGTCTGATAACTTGCTCTACTTGTTTTTAATTAAATAGAGCCCAATTTGCATAATAAGATATATTTAAAGGCTTTAGTTCATTTTTTGTTATTAGTTAGCATGGTTGATTGTAATTGGGCTATAACTTAATTATTAAGCTCAAACCATTTTAGTATTATTTTATAGTTTTGGTTAATTTCTAATTTGAACAGGATTCCTTAAATTTCTATTATGATTAGATTCCTTACGAAATTAAAGATATGAATTAAAATACGAGTCCTAGTTAAAGTAGTATTAGTAGTTAGTGTTTGAATCTTTACTACTCTTAACAGGTAATGCTCCTTTTGGACTCTAGTTCTCTTTTCCTTTTAGGATTCTAGTTCTTAGAGATTTTATGCCTATAAAAGGATGCCTTATTGTTGTAATTCGTGCATTATCAATATAGAAATCAAATTGAGAGTTGTCTTCACTTCTTGAGAATTTCGTCCTTGTTCTTTAACAAGAACTTAATATGATATTATCAAGGCAACTTGTGACGATCAAAATCCTTATAGCTTTGGTTATAATCTATGGGTTTGGTTAGGGTTAAGTTTCGTTGCTTTATTTGAATACCATATTAGGGCTCTAATTCCTTGTGGTTTGGATCTTAGTGGTTTCTAGCCAAAGGTTCACATATTATTCACCTTATCCTCCTTAATCAAAGCTGATTTAGTTGGGTTGTGTTAGAGTTGAAACTATATTTCAACAAGTTTGCTCCCAATGGCCTTTATGTCTCAAAATATGCTTATGGAATTCTCTAAGTGTAAATCATTGAGACCAATTTTATGGATTAGAATTTCCTAAAGCAATTAAAATGTTTAATTCCTTCCACCTCCTAATTCATTTCTTACTTAATAACCTCTTAAAAACATTCCAAATATGCTAAATAGTTCAAGAACCTAAGTGGAGCCGAAACCTCATCATTGACAGAGATTTAATGAACTTTTATTTGTGTGTGATCAAAGCATAAGGGAGTCTTGAATGTAGCCAAGCTCCTTGAAAATTAGATTAACCAATGCTAGTTATCCAGTTTCTTCCTCATTACCGATTTCCTTATTGTTTATTGCTCAAAGTGAATTGATAGCCCTCATAAGTTAAGTCAATGACCCCAATATTAGCGAAATAAGATCTTATCTCATTACAAAGAAGTTTGATGCAATTCTCACCTTAAGCGTCAACAAAGAAGAGGGTGAAGTTGAGATCACCAAGTAGAATCCATGGGGTTGACAAGCCAAATCCTCTCATAAGAAGATCATTCTATAGGCTAACTCTTTATAAACCAAAATTGGAGACATAGCTGAATGAAAAAAAAAAGGCTTTACAATTACTCCATCTTAAATTTATCAACGTATGAATAACCTGTTCATTATCAAAGGAGTTAATACCTTAAAACTCTTTTCCAAATAAAAAACAAAATCTATTTTCCCCTAATGGTGAAATTGATGATTGGATATAAAATGTCAACCTATTTTAATGAACCAAAGCTCTTTACAAGCTAACTCCTTCTGCTTTGTTTCTTAATGTTCAAAAACCAAAGGTTTAGTGGAGGAAACATAATCAACAACAACTTGTTGTTTATTAGGGTTATTAATGCCCCTCATATTCCAAGCCATAATAATCCAAAAGGAAGGTTAAAAAGAGCATGCACCTTTGATGCTTTTAATCTTTGCTTTCCCATAAAATTTCCTTTTGAAAATAAGGGCAAAGGAGTTAGAGTTACCTGCATCAGATAAGTGAGTAACCATTTCTATAATTTTACAAGTACTTGGAGGGCTAGGAGAAGAAATAGTGAAATCAGGAGCCTTAAACATCAAATCAAAGTTTTTTTATAAGCCAAAGTAACTAGACCTACGCTTTCACTACTTAATACATCCTTCTTAAGAGATGACATAATGATTATAGGTGAGTTAACCTTATAAATTGAGCAACCAGGAACAACAAGCTCAAGCTCATTAACAATATAAGCAGGTGCTTTAGTACACTCAAATGTAACACTAGATAGATCACTAATAGCAATACGATGCCATTGCTGTTAAGATAGATTAAACATTTCCTACTATCAGACTTGTCTTATTAACAACATTAGATTGCTTATTTCCTTTTAGCATATGCATTTAAGGATGGGTTATAGGGCTCCAAGCCTAACAATTCATTATAATCCGCTTTTTGAAAAATCGTACCATTCCTTGACCATTCTTTTCAAGAGTTATCTAGTGTCAGATTCCAATGGTAAGTGACATGAACAACATCCTCCTCAAGTTCTTCTTTGTCATTCCGTAGTATTAAGGGGATTACATTGGGCAATTTCTGAGATATTTCCACCTGAGCATAAAACCTAATGAAGCCTATTCTATTCAAGGTGGCCATATGCTATTTAATCATAGAGGTTGGCCTGTATAACTTACTATATAGCTCAGATCAATTATGGACTAATATAGATGAAAATTGGTGTTATTGCAATATGCTCTCAATCATTCTCTTTCTCTTTAAGAGGATTCATCTTTGAATCACGTACATTATACAAAGATAAATCAGCAACATTCAAAATAACACTCACATTACCATATTTGCTTGGAAAATATAGTTTGTAGGCATTGTCATTAATCTTCTCCAACACTTGAAAAGGTTCATCTCCTTTAAGCTGTAGCTTTGACCTCCTTTAAATAGGAAACCTCTTCTTACATATATGAACCCAAACCTAATCTTCGGATTCAGAAATAACCTTTATACATTCTTTATTAGCTTATCTTGCATATTGTTCATTTTCTTTCTCGCTATGTTATCACCAACCTTAGCATGCAAATCTATTAAAAAAAACTTATGTTTATTATCCAAATCAATATGTTCATTACTTGAAAAACTAGTATATATGTATAAAATTACAAGTAGTTGTTGCCTGCTAATGTAGCACCATCAATCTCACAATTACTAGCATAAGCACTAACTCTCTTTCTTTTCTCTCTATTTTACACTTCACACTCTAACTTTTTATTCTTATTGTGCTGCAGTATTCTGTTTTCACTTTTCTACATACACTCGCTTTCTTATCACTGTTTTCTTTTGCTTAAATGGTCACTTGTTTTTCACTCACCTTACACTCTTTTTCTTGAGCCATCTATTTATTCAAACCACCAATGATTTTATCCATAATTGCCTTATGTTCCTATTAAAAATCTCTACAAAAGTCCTTATATTAATTGCTAGGTAGAGCTCGAACAATAGATAGAGGAATTAGAATGATATATTGAGACTAAAGATTTTTAGAAACCATAGTAGACGAATCAAGGACAATGTTTGACTACGTTAAGCTGGATTTGAGTGGGATACAGATTAAATTAAACGTTGTTCAGATGGTGCAACATTTTGCCTAGTTTAATGGGCTATACGATAAGGATTCAATGAACATATAGCAATTTTCTAGAGATTTGTGACACCTTTAAGATCAATGGTTTCACTAATGATGCAATTAGATTAAGATTATTTCTGTTCTCCTTGAGGAAATAGAATATTTTTATGGTTATATCATATTTCGTGCCTATCATTGGAATTCTTGAGTTTATAATTTCATTTCGTTCTTATATTTCTTTTCATCAAAATACTGAACTCATTGGTAGTATTTATGTTTTGTTATCATCAAAACACCAATTGGAACCTCCTTTGGTTCAACAATGTTGAAAATAACAAGGTTATTATCTAATAAATGGTTTAGATATTAAATACTTGATATGAACTTAATTGTTGATACATTTAATCCTTGGCACTTAGTGATTAAAGCCTTAAAATACTTAAGATACTTACTTTAGTTCATATTTGATCTTAGGTACAATTTGGAAGCATAATAGATAACGTCAGCCAAAAATATACTCGTTGAGCCATCTTCTTGATATTTACACTCAATTGGCTTCATGGAGCAAGAAGGAGAAGGTTTAGAATGAAGAAGGGGCAAGAAAATACTAAAACAAACGAAAAGATGCAAACTTATGGCTATGGGAGGTGTCTCACGGCCATGAAAATTTTGTCATGGGCGTGACAATAGGTGTCATCGGCGTGACACACCAAGTCACGCCTATGACTTGCCATCTCCTATTTTTAACGTGCATTTTTTTACTATAAAAGCATTAAGTTCTGATGGTGGACACAATTTTGAAAACAAATCGATTTTCTTCATTCCTTCTTCAATTTTTGACCTCTCAAAGGTGATTCATGGGTCTTTCTTGGAGATTGATGGAGAAGATAGAGGGCTAAGCTTCCCGACGCCGGTCTGGAGGTGAAGTTGATGCTGAGGAGCACATTTAGGCATATTGTCGTGTATCATTTTCTTTCCCTCTTTTTGGATTGTTTATGTTATCTTATGTTTATTGATTAGGTATTGTGTAAGAACAATTTTGATGCTCTATTGGATTGCTTTTCATGAGAACCCATTGCTACAACTTTGAATATGATACGTAATAGTTGTGTTTGAATTCGTTTGTGGCAACTAATGATATTATATCATTAGGAAAACGTGACCTAGGTTAAATAATCCAAACTTGTGTAATTATTGATTAGATTGGTCCCTTTTTCTCACTCGTAAGGTGGTTGTCCGATTAAACTTAAAAAGCTTATTTTACTTATTCTATAATTAGGGTAAATTAACGAGCTTTTCTTGATTAACTATTACCTAAGGAAAAATCAGGATTAACAGAGCTTGTTGTTAATTCATGATCAATAATCTAAAGAGAGGTGAGAAAATGATAATGCAATGACGTATATGAAATTATGTGTAGGTCGAGATTAAACCAAAGAATTGGATTTCAAACCATTTATCAATTTCATCACTTTGCTGCTGTTTAAGTCTTCTCTGGGTTTTGGTTGTCTTGCGAATTCCTTTGTGGGTTTTCCTTAGATTTGTTTGAGTGAGTGAAGTAGAGGAATAGATGAAGGAGAGGCAGAGGTAGCGTGGGAAGAAGTGATGTAGAGGTCAAGAAAGTAGAAGGGAGAATAGAGGGTAATGAGGAGGATGTTGCCAGATCTAGATCTATTTACTGCAACCAGTGCTGTGTCGTTGGGCACAGCTCCGATGTGCGTAGCCATTCAAGATATACAGTTTCCGTCTTAGTAAAGCTATTCGTGTTATTACATGCTTGTCTTAGATACGCCGTTTGTTCATTGGATATGCCGGGTATCTTACTACAAGCCCAGGTTTTTTCCTTTTCAATGTACTTTTCAATCACTAATCATTTAGCACAGAAAATAAGAGGAAGAGATGACAATCTGGTTTCTAGGTAAAATTGTCCATGACTTCATTGTAAAGGTATGCTCTGTTTCTTTTGTGGGATCTATAGTTTGTCTGTCAACAAGAACACAAAACGTTCTTAAAGTTCCTGTAACGGCAAAGGTACAATCTTTATTATGACTTATATTTTAATTAGTAAGGGCTTACCATCTTTGTTGTTAAGCGTATTGTATTCTTTGCTTTCACTTTTTTGTCGTGTGTTACTTGTTGTTATGTTCCGTTTAGATATCGCCTTCTTCAGTGTTGTTGCTCTGTGTCCCCATTGTCGTGATTCCTTTCATGCGGTGGAGGTTTGCAGACGATGATGTGACTCGTAAACAATAAACCCTCTGGCATCGATGACAACTCTGCTGTATCGAGCGTCCTGACAAGTATGGTAAGACCTCTGCTGTCCTGACAAGAACTGGTAAGAACTACGCTTATAAGCCCTACTTGACGTTTCTTTATTATCACACTCTGGTTTATTATTATTATTATTATTATTATTATCATTATTATTATTATTATTATTATTATTATACTATATTTTATTTTCAATTTTTTTAGTATTAGTAGTTTAATAGTTTTTAACCATTGTAAATATTTTCTTCTGTGTCCTGCATCATTTTTTTTCATGTCACATATGCATATGGGTCTATCGGAAACAGCCTCTCTATTATGTAGGGGTAAGGCTACGTACAATTGACCTCCCCAGACCCTCCTTCACTGCGGGATTTCAGACTGGGTGCGATGATGATGATGATGGTGATGATGTTGATGATGATCACTTTGCTGCTGTTTAAATGGAGTTGCTTTTATATATTCAATTATACTTTGTTTTCTAATTTGCATTGAACCAAACCGCCTTGTTTTACATAAATGTATAATTTAGGAAAGTAATTGAATTAATCTCTATAGGATTGACTTAGACTTACCATTGTTATAGTTGTAGGTTTAGTTATTTTGTGTAGTGTTACGACACGCTACGTCAATACTACAAACTTAAGGATTGTTTATCAAGAAAAACTTAGACAAATCTACAATTGATGGATATAAGTTTGCACCAACACTTATTTCCAGTCATTCATATAATCCTTTGCAAGTAATTAGACGTCTAATTACTAGGGCAAACACCTAATGCATGAAGATAACTTTGTAAGGATTAATCACAAAGATGCAAGAAAAGGAGATTTTTCAAGATGAATAAGATGTATTGTGAAGATTAATCACTTTTCTACTTATTGTTGAAGATGAAATATGCTTAATACATGAAAAACAAGGCTTAGAGAATATCTAATAACTTGCTCCTTTTTTTTTGAGTTAAATGGAGCTAAATTCACGTAATTAAGATATATTTAAGGGCTTTAGTTCATTTTGTGTTATTAGGCAGCATATTTTATTATAATTGGGCTATAACTTAACTATAAATCATAAATAGTGTTAATTTCTTTTTATAATTTCCTATTTATTTAGGAATTTTTATAGGGTTAATTTCTAATCTAATTAGAATTTCTTAAATTCCTATTCTGATTAGGATTCCTTCTAACATTAAGGATATAATAGAAAGAGGATTCCTAGAGTGTTATAGTATTAATAGTTGGTATTTTAATCATTGTTACACTTAATAAGAAATGTTCTTTTAAGACTTTAGTTTTCTTTTCCTTTAAGGATTATAGTTTTTGGGAGTTTAAGCCTATAAAAGATTGTCTTGACTTAATTCATGGATTATCAATATAGAAATCAATTTAAGAGTTTTGTTCACCTTTTGTGAAAATTTTCTTTTGATTCTTTCATAAGAACTTCATATGATCTTATCAAGGGAACTTCCAGCGATCAAAATACTTATATTTTTGGTTCTAATCAACAAGATTAGTAAGGATCTAGTTTTCTTGATTTAAAAACAATTCTAGAGCTCTGATTCCTTGTGATTCGAGTTTTAGGTGGTGGCTTGTATTACACAACTTTATCGGTATATCAAAAGCCATTAGAAAATAGCTACATATATAAACATATTCGCTTTCTTCTCTCTCATCTTTCTCACTCTCTACAAGCCTCATTAGTAGCAACATCTTTCACATCCATGAACAAAAGTACTCAAAATGTTGTCAAAATTTAAAGGTTTTTTGTTGGTAATATCCGTCGCTAAATGACATTTTTCTTGTAGTGTAAAATCGAGTGTCTAACCAAAACCCATATATATTCTTTAGAGTTAAGTGTAAAGAGAGTGGCAGAAAATTCTAGTGAAGATTGCATGCTAGATGGAAGAGAGCGAAGAAGAAGTAGAACTAGGAAAGAGACGAAAAGAATAATTTAAGAGTAAATAAGTCTTTTATAGACTTTCTCAAATATTGAAAAAAAAAAAAGACTTCACCCATATTAAGTGAGCCTTTTTAGTACATTATATTGGGTTTTAGATTAAACTTATACATAGGATGAGCGTGATCAGGTTGGACTAAAGTACAATTTTAAAAAAAATTAATTTTTACGTTCATACCTATCTTAATTTAAAAGCTCAATTTGATACATTATAGAAGTTTAAAATTCGAACCCAACTTATATCTTTTAAAATTTTTAATGATTATATAAAATATAATTGAAACATATTGGCATATGAAATCACAATAACTTGAATAAAAATACTTAAATATTTTTTAAAATAAAAATAACCATAAATTTATTGTAAAATTAAAATATAAGTTCTTATAAAATTCATAATAAAATAAGCTAAATTTCTTTATTTTCATCATCTTTTGCTCCATCATGGACACTCAAAGAAGAATTATTATCTTTTTCTTAAAAAAATTAAAATTGGATAAGTAATTTAAAAATATAAACAAAAAATCATAACTATCTATGTGATAAGTAACCTTGACCAAGTCCTTTGGCAGTCATCAAACTCTTAAAAATGATGAGAGATTTGATCATATTTAGTTTGATTAATAATATCGTTAAAAATGCGGTGTGTGTGTAGAAAAACAGGAAGGAATCTCAAAATAGCCTAACTTTTACCAAACAACTATCGATTATTAAACCTACACATTCTAAATCATATTCTAAAGATTTTAAACAGACTATCATTGCCTATTTGATTGTTTGTTTAGAACACTAACCATCTTTGGGATGAATATAAATTATAATTTGCAAACAAAAAATATATAAAATGGTATAAAAAGAACATATATAAGACTTTTATCTAAAGAGCTTTGTATTCTATTTTACTCCCCGTCAATAACGTGAATAAGAATTTATTATAAATTGCTCTAAATTTAAAATATTAATATATATAAATTTAGACTTAAACTTTTTTAAAAAAATTTGTAATCCAATATCAATTCTTAAATTTTTCAAACATAAACTCAATCTATGGAGTAATTTTTAAAATTCAAGTCCTTTAATTTTTAAATTTAACTTGTTAAACCATATGTATATTTTTAGTTTGTTCTAAATTGTCCATGGAAGGATCTTTGTTACTTTTCGGCATAGCTCGTTTTTACTTCAATATTTATAAATAATGAAAAACCAATCACCTTTTTATTAAGGTCAAAGATTTGTCAAAAACAAAATAAAATGATATATGAAAAAAGGGAATTACACATTTTCTTTCTACCTAAAGAATAACAATTAAAAAAAAGAAGAAGAAGAAATTACAAAATTTCTGTATGACTCAAAGATCCCAAGCTCATGGTCATGGATGGGGGTTAGAGCTCCTTGCGGAGAAACAATGACTAACTCTGGGCTGTCCTAATTCATGAACTTTCGACAATTTGGGGCTTTACATAAACATGGCACTTTGAATTCATCAGGTTCGTCAGGGTCAAACAAGTAGTCGTACCTATCAAATACACATCAACAGTAATAAGATGAGACAGACCACACAAATTATCTGATTACCTCAAGTTGAGAGACAACATAGCGTTTGAGAAAGACAGAAATTACGTAAGCTCGTCACCAGCGGAGACATTAGTTTTAGCGATAAGTACAATCCGACTTTCGTCATCACCCACACTCATAATCCTTGCATAGCAATTGGGCATACACTGCGTCGAAAAAGAGAGAACATGTCAAACATAAGAAACTTCATAAAATTTGGGTTACTGATTGGGAGTGTGTGAGTTGGTTGTAGTGCACGCTTTGCATGGTCGAGAAATTTTCTTTTCTCGGTGACTCGTAACGTCAAAAAGACAACAGTTCGCATTCTATTTCACATAACAGACTATTAGTCTGCAATGACATGCAACATACAGGTATAGACAGCTTCTACAGGAAGGCGGAAGTCAAGCAGAGACTTACTGAATGGTTTATCAAGCGCGCTATATTTCCTTTATCAGTAGCATCTACCACTACCTCTTCGCTGATTTTAAAAAGCTGTTAAGAGAAAATTAAATCGGAGTTAGCTGTCAAGTTGATAAGGAAAGAACAAACGGAAAAAGGGTGATAATAAAGGCATACAATCAGAGGCCAATAGTAAATTCAATTAATAGAACAACATAATGATATCGAAACTAGTTGAACCGCCATCTCACACTACTAAACCACCTGCACATAATAGAATAGCATAGAGGAGACCAACTCACATAACAGTCTTTGCCTTCTAATCTATAGCGTGTCTCCCTAAGGTCCGCAACACTGCGTCTTACCTGTTCACCACGATACTCAAGAACCTGGACACACAGCCATGTTATTTGCATAAGAAAAACACATTCGTACATGCGTATGATGTCCATGCAATAGGCATGTGAATCGTTTTTTGGAAGAATAGGCACGTGACTCATAGTCCATGAAATACAATAAAGTTAAATGAATAAACAAATTTTATGCGACAAAAGCAAGCTTGACATTTACCGCATAAGTGTCGACTTAAAAAATGCTTAAGGGTGTCAAAGCTTCTATTGTTTGATAATGCTATAACATTTAACTCTTGCATAAATCTGAATTCACACTAATACCGAGATAAAGAATTTTATACGAGGGACCATGTAACAAACCATTTCTCCTTCTTGAATGTTTCTTCGTGCAAAGAGACCCCATCCATGTATTCCAGATCTACCAAAGCATACTCGGTCATTTTCAGTTCTCTGGATCGTGCATAACCATGAAATTATCAGAAAGACAACAAGGAAAGAAGCTGTTAAAAATAAATATAAGAATGAAAAAATTGCCTGCAAGTGATATAGTCTTTCTCTAAAGGATGAAAAGCTGTTAGGCTCCTCTACTACCTGTCAAACAAGAAAGCGAAGCACCTTACTCATCAATAATATATTGATTCCTCTAGATTCAGATATAAACAGGTGAAAACACAAATCCTCACAACAGTTGAAGATTAAAATAGAGAATCTTACTCTGTACATGTTGAGGCTTTGAATTGCACCTAATGGATGATGACAAGGTCCTGTCAACTTATGGGAAATGGCTTCTTCAGCTGTTCTCTGGTGTATCTCAAAAAGGAAAGTGTGTCAGAGTTGATCTTGGAACCAAGCAAGTTGTGCTATTCTATAAATAGAAAAAATGCAAAAATAGTACTTTTATATGTTTAAGATGTTCTGATCTTTCACTAAAATTGATTAGACAACCTTTCCCATTTTTAACAAGATACAGTTCCTTCTCATCAATCAGAAAGTTTATCTTATATTTAGTCATAAAAGCTTTAGGTATCTAATAATACATGAAGCACAGAAAGTATCCGAAGGATCCATACTTAATACAAACACCAGAATTCAAAATCTCACCATCCACCCAGGAAAATATTAAGATAGCAAAGCTGCAGAAACGTTGTACCGAGGACCTGGTGTTGTTTATTGATTCACTGACTAATGCTGCTAAAGAGTAAAACTACCATTACCTTCTTGTTATTGTCCACTCGTTTGAAGATTCGACACCTTGCAGCAGAGTGTGGTTCACTCTCTGTAGTTTCTCTTGTTGACAATTCTTCAAGTTTCAATCCGTTTGCTGAAATAAGTCTTGTACCAACCCTTTTCTTATTTTGATTGAGGCTTTTGGCAGAAAACACGCCCACAGGAGTCTGTATAACTAAAACGGTATCTGGATTTGGAGCTCTGAACAAAATAAACATGAAAACATGAAACTATAAAAGCATATTTATCCAAAACAAGTAATGAGAGTGGTAATGCACAAAATAACAGTAAATTCAACAGAAATGAACTCCCACTGCAAATGTCCAGGAGATAGAAGCTACCACTGTTATCAAGAAAGAGGACACATACCTGTGGTATGCACAATAAGAAACCATTTTTGTTGTCTGCTTTCCATTTTTCTCCAAGCAGTGCAACTGTAAATAAAACAAATGAAATTACAACTTCAAAACAGAAATATACAAGCTAATCCACGGAGATTAAAGCTTAAGCTATCTAGTGCAACTTGTCAATGAACATTCTTCTACAAGAAATATCACAACATTTTTTAGGTAAACAACTAATTCACCTCCATCCGATACCCAGCCCTCGAAGCACACATTGCATGGAAGTAAGTAGAACACTTGCAGCATTGAGTGCAGGAACCATGGACTTGCTTGCAAATAACACAAATCTGGAAATCCATGTGAGGAGAAGTTATAGATTATTGCACAAAAATGCATCTTTTATCTACATAAAAGAGTGATATTCTCGTAAAGCACATGCTAGAACTGAAATATAAAATAAAGCCAGAGTCTTAATGCTTGAAGGAATATTTATAAAAAACAGTAGACACATAGAGTATCTCCCTCTTTTATAAATCTTGTTTTTTATCATTTACTTCAGACTATAAGTAATACCCAATATCAGTATGAGAATGAAGAAAGAGGCCAATTATAGACTTCCAAGAAGTACAAAGAAAATAGAAAAACCAAAATTGTCAATTTTTTATGCATAGCCCTCACTTTATATACTATCTAGTATCAGCCTAACAAAGAACACTGTTTTGTCACTAAGTTGAGTAGTTTTACATAAATAAAGAACAGCCATCAAGCACTGATTATTAAATTAAAACTCTACCTTTACGAATGAATTTGATGGGATACTTAATATTCCAAGTGCAGGTTCCATCTTTTCATCACTAGCAAAGGAGACTTCAGGTTGAAACCATGCACATGTGACATGAACCCATAATGTCTCCACATCTGTAGGCTTTAGAGCACCACCTATTTTTGAGAGAAAAAAAAATAATAGAGCAGAAAAATGATAAAGAGATGAGAAATAAAATCAAAACAATAAAAGTATAACAATACAAAATCTATGTCATAGGCACAGATGTGGGATAGGACTTGTAGAGCTATCTCAACAAGAGAAGAGATCCTACCATTTGTTATGCTCAATGTTAAGAAAACCCAAAAAGAAAAAAAGGCATCTGAGTCTAAAACATCTATTATAAGATCGCGAAAAGATCTAACCTTTTACAGGACAAAGGCAACACTCTCGCTTGACATCAGTTCTTTCACATGCTTTGCAAACCCATGAAGTAAAATCCCGCACATTCCTTGCCCCATAGCATTCTTGATGAACAGCTATCTGACATCTGGAAAACATACATTAAGAGTTAGCATTTAGAAAAACAAAGCATTCTAAAACAAAGCATTCTAACTATCTTGCAATCCTTTTAGCCACAGACTAAGATTTTCTCCGTTACAGAATTGGAAGGTTGTCCAAA
Source organism: Erythroxylum carthagenense (assembly GCA_026413575.1). Taxonomy (NCBI): domain Eukaryota; kingdom Viridiplantae; phylum Streptophyta; class Magnoliopsida; order Malpighiales; family Erythroxylaceae; genus Erythroxylum; species Erythroxylum carthagenense. Next base: position 17,243,443 of record JANZLD010000007.1, on the reverse strand, counting down.
AAACAAAGTGGAAAACTACTTGATCTACTTGTAGTTTAGATCAATAAAAGGTCCAAGGGTACAGTTACTGCTCCCAGTAATTATCCACAAAACCAAACAAACAAATGAAATGGAATTCCAATCAACAATTTTCATACTACCTGTTGCAGATAATAATTTTGTTGTAGTCCCAGTCTTCAACCCATCTACATACAGCACAACGCTCTGTAGTCCACTTTGCATAAACTGGTTCATATTTCTCTATAATTGCAACCATGAGAATAATTTCATACATCAGTACTGTAAATCCAGGCAGCAAAGTTAAATAAATTTACCAGCAGCAGTATTTTGTTCTTGAAATAGACAAATACCTTGCAGAAAAGCAAGCAACTTTTGTTTCCGCTCTTTAATGGAAGAACGCTTTGGTTTCACAGAAATAGCACGATCATGATACTCGGCTAACTGCATCATCTGCAAATGCAAAGGATAATGTATTTTAATTTAGCACAAACCTCATACCATATGACCATAATTTCTGCATAAGTAAAACTCAATCAAGAAAACAAAACTGACAAACTCTCATATCCACAGTTACATGGGTATGAGACAGTCCATGAATATTACCACCGTAGATGCAACAATTATTTCATAACACTCCAATTAAGACAAAATCATGAGATGGCCGCTATTTAGAATTTGAGATAAAGAGGTCCACAGTAGCGATACGAACCCATTGTTCTAGGGGTAGCATGGAACCTTTCACCTTGACACTGGTCTTCCAGTTTTTTGATTTGCAACCTGTATGTCTTTCCCATTCACTTAGTGCTTGCTTTTCTGACCCACAAGACCCACATTTGCACACAACCCTGAAGCAAAGCAAGGTATATTTATAAATCAACTTCAGTACTAAACCAAGACAACTTGAACCAGAATCAAAATCCTCTATAAAATGGAAACTTCAGTAATCTCCGAGGGGGGAAAAAAAGCTTATGAATCAATTAACTAATAGCAAATCCCTCTATCAGCCTCCCAAAGTGAAACATCATCTCTTCAAAATCAAAATTCTATATAAAATGGAAACTTCAGTAATCTCCAAAGTAAATAGGGGCAATCAAAGGAAATTTATAAATCAACTAACGCATAGCAAATCCCTCTATCGACTTTCCAGAGTGAAACACCATCTCTTCCTACATAGAGACAAAAGGTCTCCACAAGCAAACAGCCAGTTGTAACACTCTTTACAAGGTATTTAATAATTTTAACTGTTTTGCATTTTCAGATCTGAGAACAACCCTAGCATTGCAATTGGACATGCAATCCAGAAACAGAAACCCTTAAATTTTACAGAACTAAAATGGAAAATTTATTTTATTATAGTTATCTTTTCTTACATGTGAAGACTTGGGAAATAAATGCCTTCCATGCCTGAGCAGACAACAGTGACCTTGTTAGGAAGCACTGGTTGATCATTACTTTTGTTCAATCTGAATGGAAAGATTCCTAACCATCAGAAACGAAACGAACTATAATACAATAACCAAGACATAAAGCATCAATATCTCCCAATAAACAAAGGAATATAATATGTTACTTGGATCTGGTCTGCCTCGTTTCAGAGTCAGACAATTCAAAATTAAACTTTGCTTTGCAGGTAGGGCAGTAATAATCAATGTCTCCCAGATCCTAGAGTGAGCAGAAAATTGGTCAGTAAAATCATAAAATTTCAATTTTAATTTTTTATATCATAGATAGAAAAAGACCCTATCCAAACAGCATTGAAAAATTATACAAAGACATGCCTTGAGATGCTTGGTATTTATTTTGTCGCACTCGGCGTGGACCCATACTTTACACCCATCACAACAAACCTAATTCAATAAACAAATGCATAGAGTTAGCATGGAGAAAAATTAAGGCAGAAAAGAAGCATCACAAATCTGCTTCAAATGGTAAAGCTGCCTCACCCAGCTCCCACTGTCAGAATGATTCCAAATTTTCGTGCATATTCCACAGTAATGTTTTGATTTGGTTAACTGCAATAACAAATTAAGTAATTTAGAACATGTAAAATAACAAAATTATACACAACAGAAACCCTGACTAAAAATTTTTACATAGAAAAGAGATATACGAAAAGGATAAGACAGGTGGCACCAACCCTAGCACAAGTTTTACATAAGAATTGGTCTCCAGAATTTGAAGCCTTCAACTTTTTAGACAATTTAAATGGAAGGATCATGCCACATCCTTCACAAGGTCTAATATCTTTATTCTTGCCCAAAACATTCTGCAGAAGAACCACTACTGTTGAGAATTATGGACAAGGATAACAAGTTATTAACAACTTATCAATCAATATTTAGTATAGACAAAGCCAGCTCCAACAGCATTTTCGTGTGCAAAATACCACTGCTGGGAAGTTCAATGTTCCTGTTGTCCCACATTGATGAATGTGAAAGGAATCATATCAAATGGAAAAAAGTCTCCGGATGTAAAATCTTTTCTTGTTCTCAAATTGCAAAAGAGGAGTCAAAAAGCTGGAATTTGTTTGTTCATGAAAGACCTTTAAAGTAATATTGGAAAAAATGAAAAACCAAGAGCTGTTTGAAATAATTCTAGCCTGATGTTCAGCTTAACATTTTTGGGGAAACGGCATTTACTAATCAGAGAATCAATAAGCCTCATGATCAAAGTCAAAACTAGTGGCCTGTTCGACATGTTGTCCAACAAAAGGAAGCAGGAAGATATCAAAATTGGAAAATGATCAAACAAGCTCCTAACATTTACTTCGAAGTACATCATGGTCCCTAATGTTTTGAAGTGTTAAAGTAAGCCCCTAATGTTATGAAAATGAACAATTTATCCCTTATTTGAATGACTCTAGTTAACATTCAGTTTAAATAAAGGTCAAAAACATTAACTTGTGGAACATTAGACATTCCACTTCATCAAAGTTTAATGGTTTCTGTTAAAAAGTTCATCTAAATAAGAAATAAATTGTTCAACTTTGTAACAGAAAGTGCTCATTCATGTGCTTTGAAACATTACAAATCATAATACATTTCAAAATAAATGCTAGAGGCTAATTTGTTTTCCCAAGCAAAATCTTGAAAAAGGACTCCTGATGCTTACGCATATGAGGATATTATTTTGCATAGAAAATATTCCAAGTAAGATGGAAACATGAAAACAGTGACCAACAAAGGAGCAGTAGATCTAAAAATACTGATATTCTTGGAGGAAATAAATAAAGGTAACATCTTAAGTCAAGGACCATGTTTTCTCAAACGAGTATGAGCAGATCTAAGAGTTTGCCAGTTTTTTATGGTAATTCTAAGAAGGAATTTTAAAAGAAATTTAAATTTGAAAATGACGAAAAGGCATCAAGCTAATAAGATAAAAGAGTAAATCTGGAAGAAGAGAAATGATGATTTCAGTATGATTGTCGAATATCAATGGCAAGCAATTGAAAAATAAATTGTTTCAAAGAGGACATGGTTAAGCCCATCAAGAAGATTTGAGAAAATAACTCGTTTGACAGGATTCACTCCAACCCAGCTTCATTTCATAAATCTATATCCTAAAGTCTCTATGGCCGATTTAAAGAGTTAATCCCACAGGCAGTAAAATATAGCTGTACCTAGCAAGTTATAAATAGGACACATGTAATTATCTTCATATTTAAATAACAGTACTTTTGCAGTCATCAAATTTGAATGCGTATCAACCGCATGGTGCTGAACTTCAACGGATATGTTACCAAGGGCCAATATAATATCATATATTCTTACTAAAGGACCGCAATGAGTTCTCATTCAGCACCCTTGGAATTAAAAGTACATAAGACGGGAACAAGATATTAGGAGAACAAAAAGGTATGTAGAAAGCATTGTAAGACACTAGCCTGGCTCAGAGAGCAACAGTCTTCCTGGTTTGAGCCGGTGGCCTCTTGTACCCATCTGAAAACAGAATCATCGTAAGTTGAATTCCCAGCAGCCATGTTTATATCCTGTATCAACTTCTCCATAAACCCCTGTTCTGCCAAAAATGCCTCCTCAATTGCCGTCTGAAAATCATCAGACTTGCCACTCTCCAACTCAGATTGATCCTGAAATCTATACGAAACAGACTATCTTTAAAATTAAATTTGTGAAGTCATGAAGACAAAGAAAACAAAGGAGGAAATTTTGCCTACCTGTGCACAAAATCCATAAATGGAAAGATCATCCCATGTTTAACCCAAGCATAATCCTACACACAATCATCCAAAGTACCATACTTAGAGATTCCATGCTTCGAGAAGTAAAACAAACCACAGAAACTTAATAAACGCAGCAAGTCCCTAGCATGGAAACCGATTATTTGTTCATACCCTTTGAGTATCATTCCCAGAGTAACCCAAAAACATGACACAAGCTGCATCCGGTATACATGATCTCAAAACCAATTCCGGTGCTTGTGTCATCGGATCAATCACAATGGCTGGCCAAAAGGGGTCTTTCTTCCCTGATTTTGCCCACACTATATCACCTGAATAGAAATCCTCGGGACCATACAAGCCATCTTTCCTCTCACGCCTCTCGAAGCTATTCAAATCAACAATCACACGCTTGTAGTCTTCCGCCAACTGTTCTTGTAATGAAGTAAGTGTAATACGTGAACTCAAATATCTTTCTACATCAAAACCCGCTTCTCCTGCATCCTCTTTCTCACATAATGTGTCAACTTTAGCACACAATGCGGGAGTGCATCCTCTTCCACTATTCCGCTGTTTCTTCACAGTACCATTACAAGTTTTATGTGCTCTAGAACCAAAGGTCTCTTTCTCTTTATCCCTCCTACCATTATTACCACTTGCACCATACTGAACACCTTCGTCGTCGTCGTCGTCGTCGTCATCAATACTATAATCACGCAAACTAGTTTTGCTCTCTTTTCTCCAATCCTCGATAATTGAATCGTTAAACCGCGAAGGGAGTACCTGAACCCGCCCTCTAGACGTTCTTATAAGAGGCGGCCGAGCAGCCTCCATCGTCCGATTGGTTATTCTCGTCAAATGTCGACCCAAAGGTTTAGTCTCCAACTCATCCATTTCGCTGGGTGGTGGGAAACACGAAATTTCCCTGCACCAGGAACCATCAAATCCCTCCTTGGAAGAGCCACCGAGAATTCCAGGAAGACTCAACGGAATTACGCCGGCGGCAACCTTTCCGAGAATATTGAGAGGATAATAACCATTTAGCTTACGCTTCTTCCGAGCAGAAGAATTACTATCGTCGTGGTCACCAACTGAGTCGCCGAGTTTACACCGTTTGAGACTCGGCATTTTGGATTTCAAGCTCCGCTTGATTATCATTCTGGCAGAACCCAATCACAGAGAAAAAAAAAAAAACAAGAAGAAAGGATCACGTCATGAATAAACAACAAAAACTACCAGCTCTTAAATCCAAAATTTGACTTCAAAACCTCTCCTAATTCCCTATCCCACAAAACCCTAATTGAGAGGTTGGTTCCGAGCAGACAAAGCTCGAAACGATAGAACAGAGACTCCGCTTCTCCCCAGAATACACGACCGTGCTGGAAGAGAAATTCGCAGGACAGTTGAGAATTGGAAAGAAGAGACGGAAAGGGAGAAAAATTGAAATCGAAGAGAGAACAGAAAGAAGAGACAGAGAGATCTGTTTGGATGGGGAGCTTTCTCTCTCTAAGTAAAGCTTCGCAGGGGGGAGAAAATTAACAAAGTATTTCTTTCCTTGTTTAAAAAATTATCACGACTACTCCTCCCAAATGTGAGTAACAGAGGGAATTATTTATTAAAAAATAAAGGAAACTAGGATTTAGGAGTATTTGTAGAGAGAGAGAGAGAGAGAGAGAGGGTGGCTTGTCTTCGGTTCGGCGTTATCTATATTGTTGTGTGTGTGTGTGCGCGGTTGAATAATGTGTTGAGCTGACGACGTGTTATTTATGGTTTTTTTTTAATGCACTAAATATACACTTGGTTTGGAGTATGAAATCTGTCTGAGGAGCATTTGATCTGAGAATTTGTGTTTCCATTCTTTAAGTTGAGGAAGAGAGAGAAAAAAGATAAGCTCCAAGAATGTTGGAAGCGTGTTCTTCTTGGTCTTTGGTTGCTTCGTTGGGGTCACCCGTCATCATGGCCATTTTTCGTCGGTTCAATTTCTGACAAATGCATATAGCTGGTGGAGTGAAAAGGTGGCTGTCGGAAAGAATTGCCTTCGTATAAATGGAGATGGATTCTACAAAAGAAGGTGCCAAACCTCAATCACTCCGACATGGTTCGTTTTGTTTTAATTTTTGGTAACTGTTGGAAGAGCCTATGGATGGGAATAGAAGGACAAAAGAGTGAATGATAAGGGAGACAGGGATAGAGAGAGAAGCGGACCAGAGCGAAAGTGAAAAAAAGAGTGAAATTGGAGTCCTAACTCTCATGCGGGGGTTAGTCCAACTTGTTAGGGGGAGTGGAATGGTCATCGTTGTTTCTGGCATGAGCCTTGCTTTGGATATCAAAATAAGGTGAGCTTGCTTCAGACGGCGGCGATGGAAAGACAACTGTAGCAAGGTGCTCCTTTATGCTCAATTATTCCATGCAAATAACCAATATGTAATATAAAAAGTTAAAGTTAAAAAATGTATAAAATTGGTAAAATATTGAATAAATTGTAAATTTTGAAATATAAATAAAAAAGAATTTGCTCACTTATTAAAATATTAAAATCTAATTAAAAAAGACTGTTAAATAAAAATTAATCGATTTATTTTAATTTATTTTAATTTATTAGTTTAAGAAAATTTGTTAATTAATTAATAAACTAATGATTTTTTTAATAACAAAAAATATTAAACTCAATTAAATTAAAATTTTGAAAATTCAAAACTAATTCAAAATTTTGCTATTTAGCCGATTCAACTTTTAAAGATGATGTCACAAAAGTTGTCTTTTGGGCAGCCAAAGGTCATGGGATTTTTGTTTTTGTCATCTACTTGCATTCTATAATTGAAAACCTAATTGTACTATTGATGATTTGGTAGTTATGATATTATTATTCGTTAGCTTGGTGAACCAAGGCACCCTGTGCCAGTAGCCCAACACGCGGCTTCATGTTTTACACTTTTTCTAAACGCAGATTAATTTATAAGAAATTTAAAAAATAATGGACTAATGATAAGAAGAGTCAAAGTAAATTGGACTTAATAATATTGGTTTTATTTGGTTTGAGTTAAACAAAACCATCAAACTAAATATTGAACTTTTTAATTTTAAAAACAAAATGTTCTTCTTCACATCACCAAGGTTCTATAATTAGAGTTTTTATCCATTTTCTCCAATTCATTCTTTCAAAATTGCCTCTTCTCTTTGTTAAAATCTAGTCAAGTTATTTATTATAAAACTTCTTTTTATAGTTAACAACTTTATGCTGGATCTATTCTTGCATATCCCACCTCATCCCTTGTTTTCTCTTTTAACAATACTATGTTGTTAGATTTAGTCAGTACTATGATAAATGATTATTTAACCATATTTATATATTCATATTTAATATATTTTGCTTGTTATTTAAGAATTTTATAGTATTTTGGGTACTTAATTCGCTTCAAATGTATTTATAGTTAATAATTACCTTAATAGACTAAAAAAAGGAATTTAGATCAAATAGTGGTATAAAATGAAGATTTGAAGTAACTTGGACCATGTATAGTGACCGTGTAAATCACTGTAAATATGTGAAGAATTGAAAATATTGTTTCCAGCCTTGTATATTGCCCACATAAGTCACTGTGTCCTTGTAAAATTGTGAATTTTGGTGTTTTTGGAAATACACAATTTTCTAAACTCACCTCCTCAGATCATCTACTTCCGATAATATCCTCTTATAGTATATTATCAGAGGAAGATGAGAGGAGTTGAGCTTAGGAGCATTTTTTAAGTTGTAAGAAATACAAAGGAGAGACAATTTTGAATGGAGGACTAGGAAAACACGAAGATTACATCACAAGATCTGATAAAGAGCATCATTCAACCAAAATTGTAGGAAGATTCATTAGAGATAAAAGGGAGATTTAGAATATCATTTCTTTTATTTTTATTTGTTCTTCTGAATATTTGTTACTGGTTTTGTTTTCTATGTGTAGGAACTAAATTGTTTAATGCCTATGTGTGATAGAACCCTAAGTTGTGATGACAATGTGATTTAATCTTTTATTCAATGCAATTTCATTAACTGATTTATTGTGATTCAATTATGCATTATATTCTTGAACTAATATATCCAAAATATTAGTCCATTATTTGATTTCATATGGTAGATATTGAGAAATCCTATTATGTGAATAGATTTACTATAATTAGAAGGAGTTGTATGCAAACCTAAAGATAAGTCAATATAAATCCTCTAGATAAGAGTTAAAACAAATACTGAAATTCTCGAATTAATAATGTCATCTTAGAGGTTTTACTTAGAAAGAGTTTCCAGTTGATCAACTAAGGGTTAGTTGTTAATGGACTTGAGAAAGATATTAACATAAGATAGGAATTTTCATAATCCAATAATCATTCGCTTGATAAAGGATTAGTATTTAAGAATTCTTATAGGGATTCATCACCTAAGTACTATGTACTTGATTTTGATTTTTCGTAGTATTTTCCTTTATCTGAGTTCATTATTGTGTCAATCTTTGTTTGTTTGTTTAGTTTAATTTTAACTTAAATCCAAATGTTGACTTGACGATTAGAAAATAGAAAAAGGTTCATACTAATACTTACAATTCTCGTGAGATTGACCCATACTTACCAGTGCTAACTACAGCTACTTCATGCATTTATAGTTAAAACTGATAAATTTTTATAAGAATAAAAAACATCAACCAAATTTTTGGCATCGTTGTTGAGAATTTTAATATTAGAAAAGCTCAACTTTTATTAATCTAACCATTATTTTTAATTTTTATTTATTATTTTATTTTATTTATTTATTTTTCTTTTGATCTTCTCTATTTTGATTATGTTTGTAGCTTATTGTTAGGATTTAGGATTCATAGTCAACCCATAATGGAAGGATGGAGGGGACATTATTCTCATAGGAGTTATAATATGCCATCGCACATGGCAACATCACAAATTTGGAAGGAAAGATATAGTGACATGTATTCAGAAGCTCAATTGATATCTAAGTTGTGTTATGACATTTACGAGTGTAACCATTACAATCATAAAAGTCAGGCACCAAAATATATACGTAAGCAACCATATTGCACACAAAATCAATCTCAAAGTACACCATACTAGAATACTTATAATTTAGAGTGTAACAACCCTCACGTTGATGGATGAAATGATTATACTTCAGTTGAATCTTTACAAAAATAGTAGCAGGAAGAACGACTTACAAATATAATAACATAATACCTTGCTAAAAATGAAGCGATCCAACATAAATTCGAAGAGAGGTTTTCTTCACCTAAATACATCGAGTTAAATACATCATATTATTTGAGCTTATTACTGCCTTAGAGTGAAGAAGAGACAAAGGTCGACTTCATAAATGAAGTTGCATTTCAAGAAGACGAGGAAGTAATTGTTGCTTTAGAAGAGAAAGAAAAACAAATGTTAGAGGAAGTGGAGGAAGAAGAAACAGAAGAAACCACTATTTAAGAAGAGGAAGCAGAAGAATGGACAAAGGTGATTGAAGAAGAAAAAGAGGAGCCAAATGAGAAACTACCGATGAATTATTGGTATTCATCTTAAGCACATACGGTTCCCACTTCCTATAAGATAAACTGTTTGAGTCAACTGAAGATTTAGAGAGTTTTATTATTCCTTATTTTATTAATTGTTTGTTATTAAAAAAGGCATTAATGAAGTCGATTAGATTTATTAATTTGATACATTATGTCATTATTATATTACAACACAACTTATTATATACTATGAAACTACTATGTGGAGAAATGGGTAGAAGCAAGTCACTAATTATAGACCTAGGCTAATTGTTTTATTTCATTTTATTTTGTTTCTATTTTGATGTAGCATAGAATTTTATTGAGTTTTGATGTGTTTTATGTTAAGACATTAAGCATCGTGAGTTGACTGTGCATATTTATTGTGTTAGGATATGAGTGATTAAGTTTTGTAACTTCGAGTACAAATTTTAAAAAAATTTCCAACTATTTTTCATATTGTACGTGACCACAAAGACTTATACAGTCTCTGGACAAGGCCATGCACATTTTAAATCCTTTTTAAAAATTCACACACATTTACAGAAAGTTACTTGCCCACTAGACAAGCGCATGTAGAGTTATACAATTATATACACATGTAATATCCCATCATTGATGGGAAGGGTAAATTGGTAACTTGGAATGGGTTAGGAATGTGTATACATATCTCGGCATGAACATGCATTATATGGCCTCTTATATATAGATGAATGGTAATTTTTTCACATGCATATGATTGTACATGCATTCATGACATGTCCAGGCATAAGTGTTTAACTGTGATTTTTGTGAAAAATGTGATATAGGGGTGAAACATTGAATTGGAGTGAAATTTCGTGTGTTTTACATTTATGGGGACTTTTAGGAATTTTTCTGGACTATTTGGGGTACAATGTCCGGACCGAAAAAAATTACCAAATGGCAGACTGATTGGATTTCTGGTACCAAAAATGACTATCCAATGGTACTGAAAAATTAGATGCACGAGTTTAGGATTTATTACTTTGAGCCATTGGAATTTGGGAGAAAATTAGAATAAAAATTGGATTTAGGTCATAAGAAGTG
>JANZLD010000007.1:17216971-17227437 GCA_026413575.1 Erythroxylum carthagenense | reverse complement strand
CGTCGTTGAAGGTTTTCTCCGACGTCTATGGAGCTTCTACGACGTTTTTTAGACGACGCAAAATGCATCTTTTTGTTATAGTGCTATTTTGAGTCTAATCATATTAGTTCTCTTCCATTATCTATTGATTCAATTAATGACATTTATAAACTATTTACAAAGTATCATTTCACCTTAACTAAGGATTTCTCGAATCAATACTAATCGAGAACAACGAAACATTTTCCCTAATTACTTTAGGGTGATGAATCATATCTTGATCATTCAACTATCTTCATATAGTTTATGCTACATCTAATGTCTACCGATTAAACGACCTATAATTAAATAGATCATAAGTAGTATCAAAATATAGCAATCCTTATACAAAATAACTTTGATGACCTTAATTCAAAGGATCACTTATACAGTCATCACAATGAGAATTCTATAGACATACAAGTAATGTTTCAAATGGATTTCTCATATCGGGTTTGTTAAGTGAAGTTATTCTCTAGCAAGCACCCACACCTTTGTTTAAGTATCTTTATACTTTAGCCTATGAGATCGACTACTTCCTTCATAAGGAAAACTAAAACAGGTGCTAGTCTTTTTATGTTCTATTAATGCCCAATTTTAATAGAGCAATGACTAGGAACATTTAGGAATAATACATAAATATAATATGAATCTCATAATTATAATCTCATTATAATTCATTTGCAATGTACAATTATCCTATGGACTTTATCATATATATCTAAATATGTACAAGATAAATAATGCCTTTAAATAATTTGTCACTAAACTACAACTAAAACGATTGACTATAGGGCATAAATCAACAACAATAACACACGGTGGCTAGCCCAAATCACAACCACACCTCATTCCAAAACATACAATCCATAGTAACCAACAATAACAAGTAAACAATCTAGAAGTCCTAATTTAGATTTTTGGGTTTTTAATCTTATGATTATGAACTTTTTTAGATTTTAGGCATCTTACTATGTCAAGACTAAATATTTTGCTTAGGCTTTGATGCCTCTGCGTTTTGTTTTCTAATTACAATCTTTATTGTAATTTCAATTCTAAATTATATTCAAGATTCAAAACCTTTAATCTAAAGTTTTTCATATTTATGATAATTAGATCTTATTCTAATTTTAAAGTTTATGATTTTAATTCCATAATTCATGATGAATAACAAATCAAATTATAAAATTAAAATATTGTTTTAATACCACTGATAAGAAATCAAAGCGATATCAAATCTTGACTATAATAGAATTTTTTTGAAACCTTTTTCGTATTTTGATTTCTCAAAAACAATGATCACTTTCATTATATAAAATAGTTAGCACATAAATCAATAACAAAGCTTGAATTATAATTTATATCTTATTCTGAAGTTTAATCTTTTTTTTTAATCATATCTATCAAACTGTTTTCAAAACTAATAGAAATGTTAGCTCTATTAGAACTAAAGTCTATTTATAATAAGTTTTAGACGTTTTAATAATTTAATTAAATTCTAATTTCAATTAAATTTTCATTAGAATTATAAATAATTCTAATTAAATATCAATTATATCAGGTAAGATCCAATATCTCATATTGATCAATATTTATTAAATATCTCATATTTAATTATAATGTTTCTTAAACTTTGCAATCAAGTCAAACTTGATTAAAATCTCTTCAATTTGTTCTTTATGTATGATCCATTAGGTTTTCAATATGTTAGCAATGATTATAAATTATAATTCTAATTAATAATTAAAATTAAAATGAGATAAATTAAAACTCTTTTAAATTTATCTTTAATTCTATAATTAAACAATTTATAATTATAGATCAAGATTAGTCTAGCAATGTTTCATGACTATTAAAATATTTAAAAATGTCAAAGTGATTTTTACCAACCTTTCTATGTATTATTTTTTGATATAATTCAATCATTTTATTATACAATATTTCAATCAGACAAAACATGAAAATAATGTCTACATTTTTTTAGTCCGATTATATTAGTTCTCCGTCATTAGCTATTGATTAAATTAATGACATTTATAAATTATTTATAAAGTGTCTCCAACCTTGGTTAAGGATTTCTTGAATTAATACTAATCGAGAACGAAACATTCTTCTTAGTTACTTTAGAGTGATGAACCATATCTTGATCACATAGTTACCTCTATATAGTTTATGCTACATCCAATCAATACAGATTGAATGACCTATAATTATAATAGGTCGTAAGTAGTATCAAAACATAACAATTCATATACAAGATAATTTTGGAGACCTTGTATTAAAAGATCATTTATACAAACATCTAAATGAGAATTTTTATAGACATATAAGTAATATTCTGAATAGATTTCTAACGTCAAGTCAGTTATGTGAAATTGTTCTTTAATAAACACTCACACGTTTGTTTAAATTTTTCCATACTTTATCAAAAAATCATTTACTTCTTTCATAAGGAAAAATATAATGTGCATTAATCTTTTTATATTATATTAATATCCAGTTTTAATAAAACAATTAGTAGAAACAATTTAAAGATAATATATAAATGCAATATAAATCTTATAATTATTTTATTATAATTTTATTTGTATTATATAATTATCTCATAAAATTAATTATATACATGTAAATATGAATAAGATGGAAAATCCTTTTAAATAATTTCCTGATTAACTACCTGTCATCCTTATCGAGTCTGCATAGTGACAGTAACGGAAGAACTCTGATTCAAGCGTCATTTTGTTTTAACGAAAAAGTTATAGATTAAAATATGTTTTTTAATGCAGATTAGTTATAAAACCATCCATTTTTTTAATTAACTGAAATAAACATTGAAAATATCAACCCCACGTATTATGCATGACACATGTCGAGTTATAGCAAAATGTTTGCTCCACGTTTCGGCATCTCTCAGCATGCAATCACAGCTGGAGCTCTCACCCTCTAATCCCTGAAACCTCTCTCTCGTAAACGGACACTGAGTCACAATGGCTACAACTGACACTCTAAAAGCATCCACAACGAAGGAAGACGAAGAACATAAAGAACCACGGCCAGAATGGTTATCGAAACTAGTCTCTTTCCAAGCAGCTCTCATCTTAGACTTTGGACTCACTATTTTCTCACCAGTCACTGCTCTCTTCTCCGTTGCCTCTCACTCATATCGCCGTGCCGAGCAGACTACCACCATCATGGAGTCGGCGATTCTCAAAGTTCCCTCTACTGTCACACATGGTAGCTCCGTTTTCTTCAGGAAAATGGTATGGGGGATTCTTGGGGCAGTTCATGTAAGCGTGGTTTTGACGTTCGTGATGATGTTTGCTGCAGTGTTGGGTATTGGGTTTGTGCAACTTTATGTGGAGGAGCCTGTGTTTATGAGAGAGAAGGCGTTCTTCGATTATACTGATGTCAACCCTAAAGCTATCTTTCATCTTAGTGGGGTTGATGGGGGCTTCAAGAAGAAGTATGTGGGCATTCCAGTTGGCCACACATTTCAAGTCTCTTTGGCCCTTTCGTTGCCCGACTCTGATTTCAATAGACAAATTGGGGTTTTTCAGGTAACATGAATCACCTTCTTATCTGTCTAAATCTTTAATTTCATGAACTTTTTCGAATGGTTATGGTTGGAGGGAGGGTTTGATGGTTTCCTCTGTCATCTGTGCTACTTGTATATTGTTTATTCTCAGATCAACATTTATTTTCTTGGTGAAAGTTTTCTGTGGGTTTGTTAGATGGCTAAGGTACAAGGCTTTGTAGAGTTTAGCCAATCAGTTTTGATCTTCACCAAAAGGCTGTCGAATTTAGAAAGGAGACCATCAGTTAATCTATGTTCATCGTTGAGGTTTATCTCTTGAAATTCGAAATAAGAATTTTCAAGTGTCTCTCTCTTGTCCAGTGTTCTCACAGTGGTCTATGGGGCCAATTTTTATTGATGTCCTCACTTCATTTCTAATTGAGTCGTTAATTTCGGTAAAAGTTTTGCTTTACTGTTGAAATATCTGGTGCACTATGACTGATCAGGAACAAGCTAATCTCTCAGTTTACTGCTGTATCACCAGTTAACCTCAGAGCTTATATCAGCCAACGGAAACGTGACTGCAAAATCAAGCCAGCCATGCATGTTGCCATTCAGAAGCCCTCCTGTTCGGCTGGCACGAACTCTTTTGATGAGTGTTCCCATACTCATCGGAATTGCCGAAGAAACGCAGAAGATATCGATCCAAATAATTAAGCACAAAGAAAGACACCCAACGACCAAATTCATAAAAATAACCATGTATCCGAGGGCTGGAACTTCATTCCTCCCACAGTTTTATGAAGCCGAAATCCTGGTGAACTCTAAGCTACCGTGGATAAAAGCACTGATAAGGAATTGGAAGTGGACATTTTATGTCTGGACGTCAATATACTTTTACATCATTCTTGTTATACTTATTCTTTGTTGTTGTAGGCCTATTCTCTTCCCCATTACTGCAATGAATAGAAGCTCAGGAGATCGTATTGAGGGAGAGATTGATAACGGAGATCAGTTGAAAGGACAAGAAAAGGATGAAGTGAAAATATCAGATTTGGTGAAACGACTGCAACAAAGGAGAAGGAAAAGAAAGGCAATTGTTTTGCATGGAGACATGGCAGAAGCAGCGGGGTCATCGTCAGCCTACAGCATGAGTTTTGGAAGAGAGGACGCCAGTATTGTAATCGACGAGGACATAGGTGACTCGGAATCTGTGTGTTTGGTGGCTGATTGACTAGGTTTACATGTTGCGTCTGTCAAAGATAATTTAGTTGAAATAAAAAGAAGAGAATGAGTTTTTTGATATATCTGAAAAACTGAGTACAGGGTATTTCTCAGGATCTTTTAGCTAAAGATCCTACAATCAAGCTCCTAATTTATAGTTTCCTATTTTACAAAAAATCCCATAAAAGGTGTACCATCAAATCTCTTAAATACTTCAACACTCCCCCTAAGTTGGTGCATGGATATCAAACATGCCCAACTTACTTATGAACTTAGAGAAATTTTGACTTGACACTGCTTTGGTAAGAATATCAGCTAGTTGATCCTCTGATCTAATCTTAGGCAACTCCAATATAATATTTTCTCATCCAATTTCTCTTTGATGAAGAACCTATCAACTTTCACATGTTTGGTACGGTCATGCTGTACCGGATTATGAGCAATATCATAAGCAGCCTTGCTATCACAATATAGTCAAAGAGGTTATGTCGGCAACTAACCCAAATCTGATAGGAGAAGCTTAAGCCATAAAAGTTCACATAATCCAAGCGCCATGCCTCTAAATTCTGCCTCTGCACTTGACCGGGCAACAACATTTTGTTTCTTGCTCCTCCAAGTAACAAGGTTGCCTCCCACAAAGATAAAATAACCGGAAGTGGACCTTCTATCATCTATAGATCCAGCCCAATCTCCATGTAAAAAGGCATTTTTTTAACGTCAAATTGATGTAATGGCCAATCCAAATTTGCAGCTAGGGATAACAAAACTCGAACTGTGTTGATTTTAGCGACTGGTGCAAAAGTCTCAGTATAGTCAATTCCATAGGTTTGAGTATATCCCTTGGCCACCAACCGTGCTTTAAACCGCTCAATTGTGCCATTAGCCTTGAATTTGATAGTATATACCCATCGACATCCAATGGTTTTCTTTCCTAGTGGATAGTCAACAAGCTCCCAAGTATTATTTTTAATTAAGGATTTTATTTCCTCATTCATGGCTGCTTTCCATTTCGGATCACCTAAGGCTTCCTGCACACTGTTAGGAATAGCTACAGCAGATAATTGATTCATGAATGATTGATTTGATTCTGACAATTGATGGTTAGACACATAATGGCTCATTGGGTATTTAACCTTACTAGAAATTTCAGGTTCATATGTGGGTTTGGAAATACCTCTGTTGTGTCTTGAAGGTAGTTGTCGTCTAGATAGTTCACGGACATTCTCGGTCGACGACGATTGGTTTGGTACTATTACTTCTTTTTGCTGCATCAGTTGCTTTCGACTCCGCTGCTTGTGTGACATCAATTGCTCGTGGTTCATCACCTCCCAATTCCACTTGTTCAAATAAATCCATGTTACTCGGTTACTTTCCAATTCTCAGTTTTCAATCACATCTATAGATTCAAATATGTGAATGTTATGATCAAGACGCAGAACTTCCTCATTGCTCTCCCCCTGAAGATCTAGCTTGAAAGGAAAGTACATAGAGTCCTCATGAAATACTACATCAAATGTAACAAACATCTGTCGAGTGGGAGGATGATAGCATCGGTACCCTTGGGATGAGTAGCATATCCTACAAAGACACAACGTAAAGCACGAGGCTCTAATTTATCGCATTGTTGTTTATAAAGGTGTACATATGCGACACAACCAAAAACATGACAGTTCAAATTTGAGACCATTGATTTCATCCCCATTTTAGAGAGAGCTTCAAATGGTGTTTGATAGTCTATAGTACTACAAGGAAGCCGATTAATCAAATATGTTGCAGTGGTGAGTGCTTCTCCCCAGTAGAATAATGGCATATGAGCTTCTATCAAGAGTGCTCGAATAACCTCCAATAAGTGACGATTCTTTCTCTTAGCCACCCCATTTTGTTGGGGTGTGTTAGGACAAGTAGTTTGATGAAGGATTCCTTTTGTTCTTAAGTATTGTTGAAGTTCATGGCTTAAATATTCACCTCCATTATCACTACGTAAAACTTTCACATGTGCATTGTATTGAGTAGAAATCATTTTGTGGAAGCTTTGAAACAACATATTTACTTCACCTTTAGTTTTCATCAAGCAAACCCACGTCATCCTCGTACAATCATCGATAAAAGTTACAAACCAGCGAGATCCACTTAAGCTATCTACTTTGGATGGACCCCAAACATCAAAGTGTATAAGCATAAAAGGAGTCAAACTTTTATTCATACTAGATGGAAATGATGCATGATGGCTTTTTGCAAGTTCACAAACATCACATCGAAGACTATAAACTTCAAGGTTTGTAAATAATCTAGGAAATAACCTTTTAAGATATCCAAAAGAAGTATGTCCTAGACGTCGATTCTATAACCAAACATCTGAATTCCTACCCTTTTTTTTTAATTGTCCACTGCTAATGCTTGATGCAATTTATTTGAGGTGTGTTCCTCTAGATCCAAGTAATATAGCTTTCCCCGTTTAGTACCATAACCAATTGTCCGCCTCATTCGAATGTCCTTAAACACACAATACTTAGGCCAAAAAATCACAACACAAGATAAAGCAACAGTAATTTGAGAGACAGACAAAAGAATTATAATCCAAAGAGGGTACAACTAGAACATAATCCAAATTTAAAGTTTTGTTCAAAGATAAAGCCCCTTCCCCAATGACAGGAGCTGAGGAGCTATTGGCAGTGGAAATAAATTTTTGTGAAGAGGATTTAAGTGGTGAAACCTGTCTAGAATCAAATGTCACATGATCCGTTGCACCAGAATCAATTATCCATGTACTATTAGAAACAGGTATATATGAATTTAAAGCCTTACCATTGTTACCTCCTGTTGCAACTAAAGCCGAAGATTTTGCAGCAGCGACATCTACGCTTATTTCCGTGTCTATTGTTGAAGCAACAAAGGCTTTATTTGATTGTCTTTTCCTTGAATCACGGGTGTGATCCCACCATTCTGGGTACCCAACAAGTTCTAAACACCGATCTTTTGTATGACCAGACTGATCACAATGAGTACATTTGAATGTAGATTTCTTTGATTGATTGGGCTTCACTCGATCCTTTTTGTTGGATTTGTTTCTACTCACCATGGTTGAAGCTTCATCCTTTTCAAGTTCTGTATTCATGGTTGCATGCCAAATAGATTCACGACGAACTAGTGAGTAACACTCTTCTAATTCAGGAACTGGTTCCTTTCTCAATATTTCCCCACGAACTTGTTCAAATTCATTGTCTAAACTAGCAAGAAAAATATGCACCCTTTGTCGCTGAATTGATTTGTAATAAGATGTGACATCGTTCTCACTCTCCATAATCACTTTGTCATGATGATCCAATTCACTGAAGATTTCAGTTAGTTCCCCATAATAAATAGAAAGTGATCTACCATTTTGTTTGGCAAAAAAGCTCTTTGATTCAAAGTAAAAACCTATAATTCATCAACTCCATCGTAAAAGGCCTTTGATAGAGCTTTCCAAATATCTCGAGTAGTAGGCAATAGAATATATCGCTTCATAATGTCAGGAGTCATAGACATCAACAACCATCTCTTAACCTTTTGATTATCCACATACCATTTCTCATAGCCCTCGTCCTGTTTTGTCTTTCCTTGGATAAACGAAAGCTTTTCCTTTTTGGTAATATGCATCTCCATGATCTGAGACCACAAGTCATAGTTTGTTTCATTGAGAATAATTCCAGCATTAAAGAAGGAATTTTCAGTTTGAACAAGAATCGGAACCGACATAGTCCCAGAAGTTTCAACTTCTGGTTTGCTTATGGTCCTAAATCGGAACCTACTCTTTGATACCAAGTTGAAATAAAGAGAATGAATTTTTTGATATATCGGAAAAACAAAGTATAGGGGTATTTATCAGTATGTTGACAATGATCTTTTAGCTAAAGATCCTACAATCAAGCTCCTAATTTATAGTTTCCTATTTTACAAAGAATCCCATAAAAGGCGTACAATCAAATCTCTTAAATACTTCAACAAATTTGACATCATGCAAGGTTCCAGCAAAATGGAGTGTATCTATCATGGCCTGTAATTATGCTTTATTTTTACTTTGGAAAATCCCTTTAGACCCTTGATAAAAAATTATTAAAAAGTATAAGTGTAAGTTAGTTAGGATAAAAGATTAACTAAAAATAAAAATATAGGAGCACTTTTCATGTTAACATATTTTGATATACAACACATTTTGATTTGTACATTTGTCTAACATATTTTACTATTTAATAATATTATGATATTTTTAGTATAAAAAGATGGAGAATGAGAAGAAGTGTTTAAATACCTCATATAATGGGGAGAAGATATTGAGACATTTCATATATAAAAGTTTATAAGGTACTAACTTCCTTAGAGAAGATATTGAGACACTTGAAATTCGAAAATAACATTTAATTTGTACTAAGATTTTTTAAATTGCCACAGCTTTGGAGATGAAAACAAGAAAGAAATATTAGAATAGGGATTTTAAAAGTATAAAATTTGGGGTCATAGAGAGTTGCAAAAACCACGAGAGAGAGAGAAGATAACAGAACTTAGAAGTAGTGAAGAATTAGGTGTAATGCTTTGAGTTTATTGTTGGTAGATGAAGATATTGAAGTATAATTAAGTTTCAAAATATCACTACAACATAATGCGGTTATGGCGACGAATAATTTTGTCGTTGAAAGACAATAAATTATGGTAAAACATTTTTAGCGACAATGAAAAATCGTTGCACAAATAGTGCAAAAGTTTGGAAGCAAATAATTATCTGTGACTTTTTCATGAAATTGTCACACAGGTCCATCGTAAAAAGGGATAGGTGAGGAGAAAGAAAATTGTGGCAAATGCCATATTGTGAGGTTTGTTTTTAGTGGCTAAATGTAATTAGCTTTGTTAGCGTAGGTATAACATCCCACCCCCGATGGGAAGGGTAAAATAGTAATTTAGAAAGGGACCAAGAGGGATTGAGATTAATTAAAATATTCATGCATATCCTTATATGTGAATAGTGAAAATCTGCACAAGAAAAGACCTGTACATGCATTCGTGACAATTCTCGGTAGAGGTGCCTAATTGTGATTTTTGTTGTGAAAAATATGATTCGGTGCTTGAAAACCAAATTTGGAGTGATTTTTCTGTGTTTTATATTTTTGGGGAATATTAGGAATTGTTCTGGAATTTTTCGGGGAAAATTTCCAGACCGGAAAAATCGCCAAGTGGCAAACCGATTGATTTTTGATATTGAAATTTTCTGTCCATTTGGCATTGAAAAAATAGATACATGATTGTAGAAATTATTGGATTAGAGCTATTGAAAATTTGATGACCTAGAGATTAAATTCTAATAAGGTCTTTTATTAACCATTTATTAATTTGATTGTTGTTTTATTATGTGGTAAGTGTCATGACATGTGTCATGACACTCATTAAGCTTTTAATTCCTTGTTAAAGCCCCTCCTTTGGTCTTCATTCTCGATACTTCCATATTAGAAGGCCAAAAGCAAATTTTCTTCATGCTTTTCTCCACCATCATCTTCGTAGCCTACTTCTTCCTCTCCTCTTCTTGATTTTTGCTTGCTTCTCTTTTCCATCTCCTTCTCCATGGTTTGCTCTTCTTTGGTCTTAAACATACAAAACAAAAGTTCAACCTAAGCTCAAGTTGATGGTGATGTCGTGTATGTGAAGAGAGAGAGAGAAATTGGAGTAGTTAGAAGATTGAGAA
>JANZLD010000007.1:17123058-17137784 GCA_026413575.1 Erythroxylum carthagenense | reverse complement strand
CCAACTAATTCAATCTTAGCCTACTACATTAATGACCCAATTTCTAAAATAATAAAAATTAAACCAACATATAAACATAAATAACCATTTAAGCAATTATAAGAAATTTAGAAAATTCAAGACCCAACATTTTGAATGCAGGAATATCATGTAATCATTTCAGAACATAACATTCATTTATCACAATTCTTCATATCACCATCAAAGTCATAAGCATTCCTCAATATCAACATAACATAGTTCAACATTATTTTGCAATCAATATCATAAACAAATTTAAAGATACAAATGTAAATGCAAATGAGACTCGTTCCATTTAACTTTGTTGTAACCGAGTGCCTATTTCACTGTCCCGTATCCGTTGTGGATATCGGGCTCTTTTTAGGCTATATGTTTAGTGGGTAACTCTGATGTGTGTAACTGAGCTTAAAGCTCTTTTCACGTTGGCTACTCCGGTCATAACTCCTTTATGTGAACATGCATCAAGTAATAGAGTATAACAGTTTAGATAATATATCATCGATCACTTTCAGTCAATGAGCACATTTAATTTTCACAGTTCTTCAGATCTAAATATGGCATTTAACAAGTAGTTGAGCATTCAATTTTCTTATTCACATTCAAATCACAAACACTCCCAATACAGTCCCGAATATTGAACCCCTCTTCTTCGAACAATTAATTATCCGGAATCAGTAATATCACAATTATATCAATATCAATTCAATATAGAGGAATTAAGTTTAATCATCACAATTTGAACATAACATATTACTAATTGAAATCTCACATCTAGGTTACCCACTATACATATAATTCAAACAGTAGCATAAATATTTGAGTTTACATAACTAAGTTAACCCACAGTACACTCCAGTTAGCTATTGCCTTGAGGTGTCGGCAATGTCTAGATGGTGTCGGTCGATTTGTTCCTCTAAATCAAACAATACACATATGTATATATTACTAATTGATTAGTCAAATGAATGCTCAAAGTTACATATGTATATGTGTTATGTTTAATGCATGCTCAATTGATTATTCCGGGTTTGAAATCTTATTCACAAATAATACTTATACATTCATCATAGTTTGTGCATCATGTAGTTTGTAATTACGTTTATGCCTTAACACACTTGATCACTTTCAATTCATGAATCAAACATTTATCACTCTTTTTCCTAGGATTATATACTCACACGATTTCCTAGTTCTCATTCAACCATTCGTAATTCATCACTTACATACTTTGAATCACATTACATTTATGAGAACATCTTTATATCATTATCAATTCATAATTTACACTTATCCTTGAGAAGTTTTCATGATCAAAGGCCTCTTATAACACACATATAATTGTTGTTTAAATCTGGAATTTCAGTAAGCTAGATTTATACATTCACCAAACTTTTTCCAGTAATATATATTCATACATTTACCCAATTCTCATTCATAATTACCCCAAGTTCTTCAATTCTCATTCATCCATACCTTATACACATTTCTCGAGTTCTGAAGATCGTGTTTGCTTTAATAGAACTCAGTTATTCCTTAAACAAATCATAATTTCTAGATTTGAACTCAACTACATCAAAACAGTCCATTCTTTAGGTTATGACTTCAATTAATTACATAAGCTTATCAAGATATATTTTAGCCAAAATGTTTCATAGAAGCATTAATAAGACATCAATAATCATTTTTCATGTTTTATACTTAGACTAATTAAAGCTCTAAAGTCCTCAAAAATTAGGAAATAATATAAGGTTCTTGCACAGGGGTCTGTCACAGGTAGTATTAGGGAAACAAGCATAACTAAAGCTCTAGTCACTATTTATCAAGACACTTTCACAAGGATCAAGCTAAGACCAATATCTACAACTTTTAGACTTTGAGTTTCTTCAAATTCATGCTCTAAAGGTTTGTAAAATTGATTGAAAGAGGAAAATGAAATTGAAACCAGAATTTCAACCTACAGCTCTAATTTTCTAGATTCAAGAACAATTCAATAACACCTATCTTTACCATGAATTCTTCATCAATTATACCTCAAATCCCAACTTAAATCATCCATACAACAATCCTTAACTTACTATTTTTGTACATGCAAAAACAGAACAAAAAAGTACCTAAGTTCATGCAGAAATTTCCAGCACAATCAATCATTAACATCATATGTAATTCATCCTAATTCATCATCAACAATTCTCTATCATAACATGCTATAAGCACTAATCATTTATTTACATGTTTAATTCCAATTCCAGATCAAAAGATTAAGCCAATCTAGTACTCCAAGTAAGCAGAAACATTACACATTCAAGGTAAAATTTAGATGAGTTTCAGCTAGGTTTAGTAAGGCAACTTCAAGTTGATCTTTTACTTAACTTTGTAAGGCTAAAACATGGATTATTTATACAAGAATTAGGCATAAACATAAGCAATTTTAGGGAGGTGAAAGAAAAGAGTTTCTGTGGTATGAGTGAGAGAAGAAAGAATAAGAAATGAGGTTAACCAAGTTTGCTCCTGCTGAATGTTACACCTAAGTTGTTAGGTGTCATCTAATGGAATGACCATATGTATAAAGGCATGTTCAACATTTATCAAGTATATATGCTGCCATATGTCACCATTAAAGCTAGGTCATATGTTATGTATTACAGCTACCACTTATCCATTAATCAACTATGCCATTTGTCATCAACTTACCAGCCCATTTGTCACACAATGATCAATGCCAGATGTCACTCAATTATAGGCTAAATTATCCAAAATTTTTATATATCAATTTATCTTATCAGTTGGCATTTTTCCTAGCCTAAATGTACATCTTAATCCCTCAATTTTTCAGTTATACCAATTAATTCCAAATATACTACTTGTGATCAATCAAACCAAAATGCAAGGCATAAGCATTTCACAATTCACATCATAAACATTTTAAACTTTTTGTACCCTAGAATGAATCAATTGAGTGCATATTCTATCTTTTTAATATGTACAAATCATAATTTATGTGCGTGTATGTTAATGATATGCAATTTATTAATTCTAATAACAACTTGAATCTCTAATCCTCAATATGAAAATAGGTTATTACAATTCTCCCCCTTAAGAAATGTTGTCATCGAAATTCTTACCTGATTGACTAAATAGGTAGGGTTACTGATTCTTCATATTGTCTTTAGTTTCCCACGTAACTTCCTCGCTTGAATGATTATTCCAAAGGAATTTAACCAATGGAATCAGTCAGTTTGTCAACTGTTTGGTATGATAACCCACAATTTGGCTTGGTTCTTCTATATAACTCAGATTAGTTATGACTTCAACTTCCTGTGTAGGTAGGATATAGGTCGGATCTAATTAGTATCTTCT
Source organism: Erythroxylum carthagenense (assembly GCA_026413575.1). Classification (NCBI taxonomy): domain Eukaryota; kingdom Viridiplantae; phylum Streptophyta; class Magnoliopsida; order Malpighiales; family Erythroxylaceae; genus Erythroxylum; species Erythroxylum carthagenense. Next base: position 17,134,406 of record JANZLD010000007.1, on the reverse strand, counting down.
AAGCCTACTTACATGGAACGCATTGTGAATTTGAGTCATTTCTACTAGTAATGCTAGTCTTTAAGCTAATGGTCCAATTCTCTCAGTAATCTCATATGGACTAATGTATCTAGGGCTTAACTTACCCTTTTTACTAAACATCAACAATCTTTGCCAAGGTGAAACTCTCATAAATACTCTATCACCTACTTGGTATTCCATATCCCTCCGATGCTAATCGGTATAACTCTTTTGTTTATCTTGAGCTGCCTTAATTTGGCTACGAATCAATTTCACTTTATCCACAGTATCTGAATCAATTTCGGACCTTCAACGATCCTTAAACCTTCTTCATCCCAATACAGTGGTGACTGACATTTCCTGCCATATAAGGCTTCATAAGCTGCCATACTAATACTACTGTGATAGTGATTATTATATGAAAATTTGATAAGTGCTACATACTGATCCCATGCTCTTTGGAACTCCAAAACATAAGCTTTGAGCATATCCTCAATAGTCCTTTCACTCTGTCCATTTGTCTGAGGATGAAATGTTGTGCTGAAACTCAACTTCGTGCCTATGGCTGATTGTAAACTACCCTGACATCTAGAAGTAAATCTAGGATCCCAATCAGACACAATAGATATTGGGACACCATGCAATCTTATAATCTCATTCACATATCTTTGAGCCAATTGATTTAGTGAATTATTCTCCTTCACAGGTAAGAAATGGGTCGATTTTATCAAATTTTATCGATAATGACCCAAATAACATCATGTTACCTTGGACTCTTAGGCAATCCTATAATAAAATCCGTAGTAATTCTCTCTCATTTACACTCCAAAATTGGCAAGACAAGTCAAATATTTAGCAACATATTCTGGCACTTGCTTCTTCATCCCTAGCCATCAGAAATTTTATTTTAGCGTACTGTATATCTTGGTAGTACAAGGATATATAACATAAGCTCCCATGTGTGCTTCTTCTAGAATCTCTTTTCTCAAATCACCAATATCTGGTACACACAATCTTTGCTTCAACTATAATATCCCATCTCTCAATTCAAACTCAGAACTCAAATCATGTTTCGACTTCTCTATTAGCTTCACTAATTCTGGATCTTTACTCTAAGCTTTTCTGATTCTCCCATGAAATATTGGCCTAATCTTCAGTGTAGCTACTAATGCTTCATTCTGCCTTATATTCAATTCAACATTGAATGCGCTCAATTGTACTAGGTTTGGTAACTTTGAGGCCTGTATCTGTGCCACATTGCTATTGGACTTTTTATTTAATGCATCTACTACTACATTAGCTTCAGCAGATGATATTCAATTGTACAATCAAAATCTTTCAACAACTCAATCCATCTCTTCTATCTCATATTCAATTCTTTCTGACTCTACAAATATTTCAAGCTCTTATGATCTGTGAATATCTAAAATGTCTCACCATACAGATAATGTCTCCAAATCTTCAAAGCAAATACCACTGCAGCTAATTCCAAATCATGAGCTGTATAATTGAACTCATGAGACCTTAACTGTCTCGATGCATATGCAATCACTCAGCCACACTACATCAGAATGCAGTCTAGCCCCTAGTGTGAAACATCACTATATACTACATATCCTCCAGATCCAGATGGAATAGCTAATACTGGTGTTATAGTCAACCGATATTTTAACTCCTTAAAAATCCTTTGGCATTCATTAGTCCATCTGAAAGGTACATCCTTCCTCAAAAGTTTTGTCAAGGGCACTAAGATCAATGAAAACCCCTCAATAAACTTACTGTAATATCCTACTAACCTAAGAAAACTGCAAATCTCAGATACATAAAATGCCAATAAAATATGTTATTAACTATTATATGAAAATAATAAATATGTTATTAATTATTAACAAAATATGATAAATAATATTTATTAATTATTAATTATTAATTAAAAATGGCATATTAAATAATTATCTATTTAAAATAAGTAAAGATAAGTGAATATGATAATTTTTATATTTCATAATATTAAAGTATAAATTAGTTAAATTTATATTGATTAATTGTATAAAATAAATTATAACAATTAAAATTTTATTATCTTATTTATTGATTTTAGTACCTAATAAAATAAAATTTTAACAATAGAATTAATTTACCATCATGTTAAATTGATTAATATATTTGTTGTTGTTTATAAAATATTGATAACTATTCTATTATTAATTATTAATCAATAAATTAATATTACAATTTGTTCATACCTTTTGAAATAAGTAATGAGATATAAATATAATAAATAAAAAAATCACGTTAATTACTTTTGATAAATAATTTATGATAAAATAATAAATATTATTTATTAGTATTATCACATAATAAATAATTTTGATGGAAAAGTTTACTTTATTTTTATATTATACTAATAAATATATTATTAACAATTAATTGTTTTATTTTTAATATAATAAAATAATAGTATATATTAATATATTCTTGATATAAGTAATCATATATAAATATGTTGATAAATACTAATCTTATAATTTTGTTAGTTATCAATCATCCTGCCATGGTATGTCTGCTAATATGAAGTGTTGTTATTCATCTAGGAATGTCCAGATTTTATATAAAAGTCAACTAGATATGGAATCATTTGTGATTACAAGTTTGTTTATCAACTTTCAATTTCGTAGCTGCATAAGCCTCGTTTGAAGTTTCAAGGTTCTAAGGGTAATCATCTATACAAATTGCTTTTTTTTTAAAAAAAAAATTTCGCACACGATGTATTTTAGGAGGGTCTCAATTATAAGAAGGTATTTTTAAGCCATCTATATTCAGATTAATCCTCGCTCGAATTGAGTAGATCCTTTATAAGAGGCAAAGTTCTAATTCTAAGTTTTAAACAACTGTATATATAAAGAAAGTTTGAATCCACGACTTTATTTAGATCTTAAGAGTCTCTTGTCAACTCATATGCGCCGCCGGATTACTGTACAAATTGCTTTTAAAAGTTGTCAAGTGTGTATACAGTATCGACATCTGTACAAAAATGCACATATATAATAATCAATGAATGTGAAACTGATAAGTACAAGTGGGGGGATTAGTTGAAAGAGATGCGTCACAGATCTAGGACTTTGACTGCCAAGATGAACCCAGAAGAAGCTTCAACCTCTCAAGAACAAGGAGTTGCAATAGGATTAGAACATCAAACCGATTATGATATGGCAATCAATGGAGAGAAAGAAGCTCTGAGCCCGGCAGCTCGCTTGTTTCACGCACCCAATTTCAACTGTTATATCATAGCGATCATAGGCTGCAAAACCCACATCGACCCTGCTGTTATAAAGGCTGGATTGCGCCAAACTTTGATGAAGCATCCCCGTTTCTCCAGTAAAGTGGTAAGTAACATCTTATATTAAACAGCACGAATATACAGCCTGGCCTTTGGTTTCTCCTTGTTCTTTAATTTCATCCCTTTCCTCTTAATTTCTGTTCAGACTAGGGCAGATGATATACGAAAAAAAATCTTGAATTATTTATCTGGATCTCTTTTTAACTTCTGCTTTAAGTTGGTCGGGTGGTGGGGCAAGACATACAAAATGCTAATTGGTCGCAGCCTTTGATTGATCTAATGGATATGAACCTCTATAAAGGTCCCATACGATGCTAATTATCAACTCAGTAAGATGTCTTTGTTTCTTTTCCATTTTCTGAAAGGATTCTCATGCTACTTCTAACACTTTTCTTTAATTTTAAGATTTGTCTTAACGTCTACGATATGATAACACCTGGTTTGATCTCCTAAAAATTTTTCCCTCTCAAAAATTATGCGTGCATCCATCACAACCAAATGACCCATTATCTAAAAAGAGTTTGTAGATATGTTTGGTTGACAACGTTTTTTGTATCAATCTAATCAAGTACACTCTAAACAGGTTTTCATTGGTAAATATATATGTCTCTGTTTAACTTTAGCCTTAGATGAATCATCTTACTTTGTATGAAAAGAAAGTTTGTTTATCATTGTGCCTCCTTGCAAATCATAGATTCACATTCCAAGTTTAAATTATTTCCAATTTGATTCAAGGGCAGGAAACGTTACTTATAGGAAAGTATAAAGTTGATCAATGTGATTCTCTAGTATTTCATTGGAAGATGACCTAACTTGATTCTATGGTATTTCATTGGAAGATTACCTAACTTGAATATTGTGGCTTGAGCCAAGTGTGAAGCCATCTCATAAATGTCAATGGAGATATATAAGGAGATTCTATTAGTATTTAAAACAAAAATCATAAGAACCTTTAATAAAATAATATATGGAGGAATGATTTGCATAATGGAAATGTAATATATTATTTAAAAACAAGAGCTAAAAATAATGAGAGTTTACATATTTAAACCTTCTCCCTTTATCAATATTTATGAAGATAAGGAGAGTATCCAGAATGCAAATAAATAGAGTAAGATTATATCTCCCTGTTGAAGGGCTTTGGTATCTTGAAACATGAACAATAGTCTCTATTGATAAGAATATTGAGATATCCAGTTGGTAAAAGCTTTGCAAAACCCAAATGCTTTGAGGTGTTCATATGGAAAACCTCATTCATCTATGTCAAAGGATTTTTAAAAATCAATTATTATCATGCAATTTTTATTACCGTCAAATTTGTTGTATTTTCATTAAATTTTATGCTGATAATATATTATCCTTAATGAACATACTATGAATAACATAATCTTAATCATGATCATTAATGATCTAGAGTACCTCTTTCAACCTGACAGTTAATATATTAGAGATAATTTTGTATATAGTGTTACAGTAAGAGATTGGCTTGTAGTTTTGCAATGTTTCTAGATGATACATGTTCAGTGCTAGGAAAATGAAAATTTTATGTAGCTCCCTTAACATACTACTTTTATCAAAATATCTTGTAATAGCATTTATTTGTATCTCCAATTAATTATCAAATTTTGTGAAAGAAGAAAAGTCAAAGGTTTGAATCGCACTATAATATTTCTCAAAAGGTTTAATTATTTTAAACAACTCATTTTACTTTGATGAAGATATCCTTTTAAGTTTTCTAAGGAAATTGAGAAAGTCTTTTGATGCATGTCAAATACACCAGAAACTAAAACTTATCTCTGCACAACTAAATTTGTAGTAGTGGTGAGCAAGGATAATAGTCACAAAGAGTTTACGTCTAACTTTTGTCATGAATAAATCAACATTTAGGATTTGAGGGTCGGGGTTTTGTTTAATTCAATTAACAAAATAAAGTAAAACTAAATTGTTAAAGGTAAATCAAATCAAACAGTAAAAGAGTGATAAAATTAAAGCCATGGGTTTCGAATCCAGTTCGTCATTTACTCTCAACATTCATATGAATGAGAAAAAACAATCGTCATGTTGTTTTTAGACATCTCCTTAAAACTATTAACCATAGATTAACAATAGGCTCTATTAATCTTAGTATTTCCTTAGGTTGTATCTAATTAAAATAAGCTTTCTAATTAGATCTAACTATCAAAACACCTAGAATAAGCTCTCTAGATTTAGTGTGACAATCGCATTATGTAATAGAAAAATAGGTTAATCTAGGCAACAACCACATAACCTTAAGTCATTTAACCTATGCTATTTTATCTCTAATGATGCTCAACCATTAGTTTACCACAAGTAAATAAGATATATAATGACACTATTAGATTGAGAAATGTCCAAACATATTTGTTAGCCTTTATATCCCTTTTGAACTGAAAGGATGAAGTTTAGCTCCTTATAACTCTCTAAATGGTAAGAAATATGCTCCCTTTCTCGTCTCTAAACTCTTCGTACCTTATTTGGCGTCTTAAATGCCCTTTTATAGTAAAAATTGGGGGTTCTATCATAATACAAGGTCATCTACATGGACATGTAGGTGACCATATGAGTAAAAATTGTAAGAATTGTGGCATGTAAGTGACCATATGAGTAAAAATTGTAAGAATTGTGAACTTACACGTCGAAAGTGAGCTACACGGCCACATACACGGCAATGTAACTCACTTATGTGGTTGTGTATGTGTATGTTCACACATGGCTGTGTAGGTTATACAAGTGGCTGGAATGTTGTCTTCAAGCTCTTATATGCTTCCAATGACTTACTCTATCCCATACACGATCGTGTAAGTTGCAATAACTTCATTTCTTTCACTCTTTGTCTCATCTTTACCCTAATTCATGGCCTTTTTATTCTATAGAGGCAAATAAGATTGAACATCAATAGGGGGACTCTGAGGAAAGGTCTTTATCTTAATTTGGTTCTTGTTCCTCTAATTTGTACCTGAAACAAAATATCAACCAAAATAAGTATCTTAAGGACATCTTAACATTATTCACTAAGCATTAGGTAGCAAATATAGAGTCAATAAAGCACGTATCAAATTTTTCTACACTTAGCTTTTGACCGTCCTCGAGCAAAACTAAAAATCAAATTTAAAATTCAAAACACTTTCTCCTTGTCCATATTTCCTAAGAATAAAAAGTTATAAGAAAAGAGTAATAACTTTCAAAACCATAGAAAAAAAATCAAATATTTAAAGTTTTTATTCATGAGCAATCAACAACCATTCCTTTCAAAAACTAAGCAATCTAAGGGTGGACTTTGACAAGTTGTGTTTAAAAATAAGATAAATCTATATATTCTTTTTCTCATCTTCACCCTAATTCATCTCCTTCTTGTTTTATAAAGGCACATGAGATGAACATCAATAGAATGACTCCAAGGCTATGTTTTCAACTCAAGTTGGTTCTTATTCCTCTATCTTGTACCTAAAATAAAATATGAACCAATATAAGTATCTTAAGCACATCGTAATATTAATTACTAAGCATTATGGAGTAAATATATTGACGTAGCATGTTGTAACATTACTCAAAATAACTAGACCTACAACTATAGCAGTAGTAAGTCTAGGTCTATCTCACAGAGAGTGTGTGTAAAGCTCTTGAAATGAAAAGAATTGGTGTTTAAGTTGGGAGATTGTTTGTTTTCAAATAATAAAGTAAAATAAAATGAAACTAAACTAACAAAAGCAAATTAAATCAAACAACCTAAAAATGATAAAAGTGATGAATTGGTTAGTGACCTGATTATCGATTCAATCTCGGCCTACATTCGATTGAACATATTTTATTGAATTGTTGTTTTTATACCTCTCCTAGCAATGATTAATCATAGGTTAACAATAAGCTTCCCTTAGGTCTTGCTTAATTAAGAAAAGCTCGTTAATTAAACTTAGCTATCGAACAACCTAGAACAAGCTCTCTAAATTTAATTAGAAAGTCGTATTACTAATTAAGAAAATAGATTAATCAAGGCAACAACCACACAAGCTCGGGTCATTTAACCTAAGCTATATTATCCCTAATGATTCGAGACCATTAGTTGCCACAAATGAATTTCAACATAACAATTACGGATTATATTGAAGATTGTAACAATGAGTTCTTGCATAAAAACAATTAAATAGAGCATTAAATCATTCTTGCACAACACCCAAACATTAAACATAGGATAATATAATCAATCCCTAAGATAAACTAAGAACAAAAAAAATGAGAGAAATGCTTAATTGATTTCTTCAATGTCGATGTGACCTCCAAAACTAGTGTCAGGATGTCTAACTCTCTATGAGTCTCTAAAGGATAAGAGGTTTTCATTCTCTTGAAATCTCAAAACCGAGTGCACACTCTTTCTACAAACAAAAACATAACCTCTATCATCACAAAAATGATGATTTTGTACTAAAAAGTAGGGTTTTTGGGTAAGCTGGCAGTGTCTCACGGCCATGAGTGGTGTCTCACGACTGTCAGACACCCATTTCACGCCCATGCAACTAGTGTCATTCCTTTTGGTATTTTCTTGTCTCCTCTTGCTATAATCCTTTTCGTTCTTGCTCCATGAAGACAAGCGAGTGTAAATCTTCAAAAAATGACTTAAATATAGTACTTTCGACTCATTTTGGCTCTTTTGCTTCCAAATTGTACCTAAAAATAGATATGAACAAAGGGAATGTCTTAAGCATTTCATATCATTTAACACTAAGTGTTATGGAATAAATCTATAATCAATTAAGCACATATCATATATCGTCAATCAAGTACTTATCATATTTTTTCTTAGAAAAATAGACCAAACTATAATAAAATACTTCCAAATTTGTTTTAATCATTACTAATTCTCAAGATTGATAAATACAACAATTTTATGTAAATTTGATACATAACTAGATAATGATCTTATGTACTTGGCCAAAATCAAGTTATGATCCCTGTACTTTAACCAAAATCTCCCAAAACTTAAGTCACCATCCAGGGAAGCATGCTTTATCTTACTCCCTCGTATATCCTTATACATTTTTACACTATTAATTTCTAATATTGTTCTAATTGAATTTTAAAGACAATTTATCACTATTAGACTATATGTATATATACATATCACGATCCTTAAAACTTTACATCACCTTTAAATTTTCCTCTAATATTTCCTCACTTTAATTTAGAAAATGCCGTAGAATAAACACCACATATAAGAAAATCAAATAATAATATCCTCGCTTGACAGAGATGATGCTTCAACTATAACTCACCAAGGCATTTTTTTTTTCACTCTCTTCACATTGCCCTCAACAATGAATAATTTTGTTTTTGACTGCCAGAAGTCTCCCTAGCTCGATTAACAACTTCAAAAGAGTAGTAGTTGTCAATTTTTTGTCACTAGTAAAGTAGGGATTCAACTCGAAGAGTTATCAAATTCAAACGTAAAAAAAAAATTCAAACTCTAATTAATTATTCTTTTCATTTAATATGCTTAGTCATGAAATAATAAATATCATATTCTAATCAACAAATACAAGTAACATGCATTCTTTGAAAACTCATTTATATGCAAATTCATTACCACTAATTATTTACACTTTTTAAAGAATTAATCATATCTTAGATTAGCAATAAATTGAGAGATTTACTAACTCCAAAAAAAATACTATTTATGTTCAACCCAACTTGAGTTTTGGTAAGTGTGGAAGATGGGAGATGTTTATATGTTTTTAATCAGATTTGCTTAAATAACTACGTATATTTATACTTCCAAATCAATGAGTGGGGTCACCAAAATAAGGCACTAATATACTCTATGTAATGTTATATTTTGCTATCGATTCTCCTTATGGGCATAATATAAATTTTAGGTATCCATAAAAGAAAGAATGATGGAAGTAGCGACAAAGTATTAATAAGTGTTTTTTTCACTCCATATGAAGTATTTTAGTTTTTACAATGGAAGTAGCAATGAAATAACGTATATGTTAAACTCTAATCGTACTTAATTGCCCATGTCTAATTGAAAGGTTGTGGATGATCAAGGCAAGAGGAAGAGAATATATTGGAAACGTACTATAGTGAATCTAGATGATCATGTGATAGTTCCAAATCTGGATCCGAATATGGATTCACCTGAACAATTTGTTGAAGACTATAATGCTCATCTTACAACAATGTCTATGGACTTATCCAAGCCCTTATGGGAAATACACATCCTCAATGTCAAAACAGTGGATGCAGAGGCAGTTGGCGTTTTCAAGATCCATCACTCAATGGGTGATGGTGTATCGCTAATGTCTCTTCTTCTAGCCTGCACTAGAAAAACCAATAACCCGTCTTCATTGCCCAGCGTTCCAGTGCAGAAACGAGTTGGTTCTAGGACTGCTGGATCAAATGGGTTTTGGTGGATCTTTAAGGTTATCTGGACGGCTACCATAATCATTTTCAATACTTTGATAGACATGATTATGTTTATTGCAACAATGCTATTCTTAAAAGACATAAAGACTCCTATTAAAGGGGCTTCTGGAGTTGAGCAAAACCCCAAAAGGATCGTGCATAGAATGATCAGCATGGATGATATTAAGCTTCTAAAGAATGCCATGAACACGGTCAGTCTGCTTTGCTTACTCATCTTGCCCATCTTTGTTTTACTTTGCTATAATCAAATCCATCAATCTTATTTCAGCTGCAAAACAATGCCATGAACGAAGTTACTTTACTTTGCTTACTCATCATGCCCATGCAAATTTACATCTCTATGTTGTAGACAGTCAACGATGTAATTTTAGGAATAACACAAGCTGGTCTGTCAAGGTACCTCCATCGAAAATATGGTAAGCCAATCTTTCCATTACGAAATTCAATTTTCCAAATTTCCTTTAATTTTTTATATTTTTAACAGAGAAACTAATTAATTCTTGAAGTAAATTATTAAACTCTAGTAATTATTTCATACAAATTACTTTTTTTTTCAATTCGCTTAATCGTTATATTTATCTCCTTTAATAATTTCTTGTTAAGCAATTTTATTTCTAATAATATAGTGATAAAAATTATTCCATCGAAAGCATATCGAAGAGAATATAGTCAACAAGTATACAGATTAAGTTATCAAATTATGAAGCGTTTTTAATTTGTCAGGTGAGAACGGCAACCGTGACGATTTAGCACATGGAAAATCCAATCTTCCAAAGAATGTCCGTCTGAGGGCAGCTATTCTTGTCAACATAAGACCAACAGCAGGAATCCAGGTGACAGGCATCAATTCCTATGCTTCGTAATGTTGTAGTTATACTTTGTGTGACAGAAAATGGCTATAGGAGTCTAAAGTTCAACGATTGCAGATAGTGTAAAAAACAGGTTGTAACGACAAAAGTGTTCATAATCAGGAGTTGGCGGAGTTAATGGGTGAGGCAAATAATAAAAAGGCAAAATGGGGATGGGGGAATTGGATTGGCTACATCCTCCTACCTTTCAACGTTTCTTTACAAGATGATCCACTGGACTACATACGTACTGCTAAAGCCAATATTGATAGGAAGAAGCTATCCTTCGAAGCCATCTTAACTAATATATGTGGTCGCTTCATACTGTACTTACTCGGTATCAAGGTAACTACTTGACAACTTAATTAGTTTCTTACTCGCTATAGTTGACGTATAAACAGTTACTGTCTCCTAACATTATTATATTTTTTAGAATTAATTATATAAAAATTTTAAACTTTACATAATTTTATAAGTATATTTCTAATTTTAAAAACTACTGATAGTATTTTTTTTGTGGTGACATGACAAGCCATGTTACCTATGCTATAGTACATGCAAAATGTCATATATCACGTAAACGCTACATTAAATTTTAATAAAATAATATTGAAGAAAATTAAACTACAAAGAACTTGAACTCATCCTTTTGCTCTTTTGCAACCAATGTTCTGAAACCCGGACCGGTCATCGAACCGCGGTGGCCTTATTGGTCACCG
>JANZLD010000007.1:17109529-17122958 GCA_026413575.1 Erythroxylum carthagenense | reverse complement strand
CATCTCCAAGACTTGGTAAAAGTTTATAAACTATGGCAACAATTTTGAAGCAACAGAAGAACAATGCCCTACAGGTACCAAGCAAATATAAAGAAATTTCGTTTCAAATTAGAAATTTGTCTTCTAAAGACAAATCAGTAATTGGTTAATCATATAATCGTGCAATTGAGGATGATGAAATGTTGAATTACAATTGTCCATTGACTAAAGCAATTCGATGTTGTTTGAGGAACTTCTTGATCATCCATCTTGTCCATCCGAGGCTTAAACATCAAGTCCTCCACAGTTGCTGGTAGATCATTCTCCCACTGATGGAGACAATCCAAAAGTTCCTAATAGCTAGGAATAATATGTTCAACAAAATGAAAAGGCACGCTACATTGTACGTTATAACAGCTCTACTAGTTCATTTTTTAAGAATATTCATGTTTGACGAATGACAATGTGCAACTCAAACTACTGTTTCATATTTTATTCACTAGACCCTGGCTCCAAAGAGAAAACATCCTAAAAGGGACTTTAGTTTCATCTAAAGGGATTAAGAAAACATCCTGAGAAAGAGAAAACATCCTCGTAATTTTTTTAACCATCATCACTCGTATCGAGTAGGATGTCATCATTAGGTAATGGACAGGTAGTGGGAAGAATAAAATGAGTGCGGTAGAGAGGATGGCCTTTGGTGGCAAAAGGAGGGTTGTTGTCGCACCGAAAAGGTAGAATCCTCCATTTTAAGCGTCCCTACACCTTGGCTTGATAGAGTTATGAGGGGGATAAATCACGATTTAATCTTACTTAATTTATCAGAAAAGCAGCCTAGTGTCTGGTGCGTACAAGGAGCTACTACATTTGATAAACTCCTACATTACCATTGTCGGGAATCAAACCTGAGACTTTGCACTCAACTTCTTTTTAGTTGAGCTACCCGTGTGGGCAAAAGGAGGGTTGTTCTAAGTGCAGAGGAGGGAAGAAGGATATGTTAGGATTCTTTATTTTAAATTTTTTAAAAAAATTTGACTCGAATTTCGTACCACACATGACATCTTGCATATAACCATATCATAGCTATTGTGTCTTATTAGTATGGTTAATGAAAAGACTAACGTCATGTTATTTTTGCAAAAAATTAAAAATTTAAGTGTTTTATTGTCGTATTTTAATTTTGTAAGTTTTGGAATTGTTTTAGTAATTGGCCATTTTTCTAATAGGACACTAAAATAGATTTCATACAAATATTATACAGTTTGTTTCGTGATGGCAACAATAATTAATATGCATGTTTCGCTTTAATTGACAGACAACTGCTTATTTAGTGCACAGAGTTCTTTCCAACACTTCTCTAGCATTTTCGAATGTGGTGGGTCCGTTAGAGGAAATTAGCTTTTACGGCCACCCCATAGAATATCTTGCTCCGAGTGTCTACGGCCATCCTCAGGTAATTAACTTTCTCATGTCATCAGCATTCCTCGTTTGTACGAGCCTGTATCTTCAGCAATTGTACTACTTTCATTTTCATTCTCCCCCTACTAACTTGTTTAATTAACAGGCGCTCACTATCCATTTTCAAAGCTATTGTGAAAAGATGATCATTGTTCTGGCGGTTGATCCAGAAGTCATTCCCGACGCTCACATACTTTTGGATGATCTCCAAGATTCTCTTGGAATCATAAGGAATGCCATCGTACACAGTAAACTAGATACGATGGCCTAGCTCTTTCTGTTTTCTTTTTCTTTTTCATTTCATTTTTTTGGATGACAAATGGGTTTGAATCACCCAAAGCAGTTACTATGAGAGCAACTATTATAACAATTGGTACTAATTGCATGGTAGGCTGATAGTTATCTTGCTTTTGCCTACAAAATTTCTTATATTGATTGAAAGCATGGGTTTAAATAACGAAACCATTATCGTTTTTTTATTTTGCGGCTGTAATAATGGTGGTAGATCCTGTCCTTAATAGCATTATCTTACAATTTCACAATCTATTACAGCTATTGTAGTTGCGATACTGTGTTGCTGCGATCTCTTACAGTTAAAATAGTTAACAGTGCAAAAGACGATGAAGATGGAAAATTAGGGTGGAGTCTAATTTCGCGTTGATAATTAGAAAAAAAAACTTTGTTTGATTTTTCCAAAGTTAAAATATCTAAAATTTTATAAACTAATTAATATATAAATTATAATAGAGGATGAATTTTAATTCGTACCTTATTTAAAAGTTTGATATTTTCTCGATTTTTATTTTAAACTGTTATATAAGTGTTCGATTTCTATCAATTTTAATAAAACATATTGGGATAATTATGCAACTATTATAGAGAGGCTAGGCAAGGAGTGATAATAGGGATACCAAATTTAGCCTGATCTGCCTGACCTGGCTTGATTTTGGGTCAGGTTAACTGGGCTACGAGTTGAGATTATGTCGGCTTGTGATCCGATCATTATTTCAAAAATGATGTTTTTGTATTTTTGATGTTTTTCTTTTAAAAAAATTATGAAGGGTTGGGTTAGTTGGGCCCACCCATGGTTAAGGGGTCATAGGTCGGTTAGCCTATGGTCGGGCCGGGTCATGAGCCGACCTATCTAGGCCTGTCTAGCCACTCTAGACCTCGATCGGACTAGGTCAGGAGTAGCCGAGCCCGGCCTGACCCATTGACATTTTTAAGTGCTAACTCCCTTGTAGTTAAGGGTGCAGTTGGTTCACTTGGAGGAATAGTAATAAGAATTATAATAAATATAATGAAGAATAAAAATGAATATAACTTCTATGTCTCACTATATTAAGGCATATAGAGTATTGTTACAAAAGGAGATATAAAAACATTGTTCATCAATTCTAATATATTATCCACCATCTTTTCTTTTAATTTCTTACTTATTCCTTTCTTCCCATACAAACTAACCAAGCATATGAATATTTTAGTAATTTAAGTAAAATAAAATTTTAATCTCAATTAAACTTTGATTAAAATTATAGTTAATTCTAATTAATTTTCAATTATTTCTAAATAGAAGCTAATATATTATATTGTTATCAAATACTTATATTTAATTATAAGTTTCTCAAATTTTATAATCTAAGCCTAACTTGATTAAAACATGTTTTCTCTTCTCAACTCGTTCATTGTGTGTGACCCATTTAGTTCTCAAATATGTTAGCGATGAATATAAATTATAACTCTAAATCATATTTAAGATTAAATAAATTAAGTTCTTTCAATTTATTTTTAATTCTTTAATTAAATAATTTATATCTATAAATCAAGATTGACATTTAATAACACATCATGATCATTCATATATCTAAAAATGTTAAAGTATTTCTGACTAACCTTTTTGTACATGATTTTTCTTATAGTTTAATTATTTCTTTATGCAATGTTTCGATTAGACATAAGACATGAAAATGTCTACAATATTTGAGTTCAATCATGTTAGTTCTTTACCATTAGCAATTAATTTAACTAATGACATTTTAATACTATTTTCAATGTGCCATTCGATCTTGGCTAAGGATTTCTCAAATCAATATTAATCGTGAATAACAAAATATTTTTCTTAATCATTTTAGGATGATAAATCCTATATTGATCATTCAACTATCTTCGTATAGTTAAAACTACATCAAATAACTACTGAATGAGTTATCCTTGACTAAAATAGATCATAATTAGTATAAAAAATATCAAACCCTATAGGAGATCACTTTAGAGATTTTAAGTTACATGATCTTTTATACAATTATAACATTAAGAATTTTCATAGACATATAAGTAATATTTTAAATAGATTCTTTATACGGGGCCAGTTCAATAAAGTAGTTCTCTAATAAGCATCTATACTTTTGTTTAAGTATCTCCATACTTTAATCTATGAGATCGATTATTTCCATTATAAGAAAAAACATAATGTGTACTAGTCTTTTTATATTCTATTATGTTCATTCTTAATGGAAGAATAACTAGGACCAAGTTAAGGATAATACATAAACACAATATAATTCTCATAACTATAATCTTATCATAATTTTATTTGAAATGTACATTTATCTTATGAAATTTATACATACATCTAAATATGTATAGGATAAAGAGTATTTATAATAAATATAACACTAAACTACAACTAACTGATTGGCTATAAGATATAAACCAAATAGAAGAAACATATAAAAAGACAGATGGCGAAGACAACAGTTGTTCTATTGTTTCACTTTGATTTAGTACTGTGTAGTTTGATTTTTATTATTATCATTAATGATATTCACAATCTTTCTCACTAATACGGAAAATTAAAGTCCAAAAGATAATTGATGTATCTTTATTAAAGATTAAATATTTTGAACACTTAAAATGATGTGTATTCATAGGTAAATATATTAATAAAAGAGTAACTGAATTTGAACAACAAGATGCCATAGTTTAAAAATAACTTTCTAAAATAAGGTGAAATAAAAAAATTATATGAGACTTTAGATCAAAATAATTCTCTTACATAGGATGGGGAAGAGGAATTCAACCTATTTTGAAGGGCCATCTGATATATTATGAGATTATCATCACTATTAATAAAAACTGAGTTATTTCCAGCAAGCTTGCTTTTTCTTTTGTGTTCTTGGTAGAATACAAATCTGACTTATCAAGGGAGTGATCGACCTTTGTGGTGTCTTGAGATTGGGGTTTTAAGGATTTAGCTTCCTTAAGATTTTAATCAGATCGTTCAACTTGTTTTCTAAGATTCTGGGCACGTATAACAAATGGATCAAGAATTCCTATGATAGGTCACCTAGTGAAAACACACAACTTGTTTTCTGTACTAGATACGATCACCTACATGATCATGGACAGTGATTGTATTCATCAACATCAATTTAAAACTCAACAGTTGGATAGAAACACGACTCCAACAACTTATATAATCTATGAACACCACCATGTCCATCATCATACGAGCATGTCTGACCTCAACACCAGCAAAATGACGTCTTTCAACCCCGTAGATGGTTATAGGGACTTACACAATCCTTTACAAGGCCATGTACATGTCCTATATAGGTATGTCCACCAACACAAGTTTGTCCTTCCAAAAAAGCTTCAATTCTTTAGTTTTCTATCCTGATTTCTCTTTTTCCTTTCGGTTCATGATGACAATTAAGACCTAAAAAGATACTAAAAATGAACTACGTACCAAAAATAATAAAAACTCTCAAATAAGCAAACAAAATATAATAAAGATGGAATTAAAAATATAGTCTATTAAGCACTTATCAACTTCATTATTTTCATCTTTAAATTGGTTCATAAACCATCATCTTTCTATTTTGATCATAGTGAAAAATGCCAACAACACTAGTGGTAAAAATGCTATTCATAGTGGTGATAGAAATGCTGGATCTCTTGATTAACAATTCTATAATAGAAACCACTATATTCAACTTCCACTATAGATATGCTAACTTTAAACTTTTAGACCTATTATTAAGGTGTTCCACTGAATGCTTGAAACTATTTGGAAGAATATCAAGATTAAGCATTAACACTATCAAGACAAATTCTCTTTTTTTTTTCTAACTTAAATATTTCTTCTAGCCCTCTTTCTTAAGTAAAATGTTTCTAAAAGCGTCTACTTGTTAAATACATAGGCATACTTATGATCATTATTATATTTAAAGAGATTATCTTCATCTAATACAATTGGTGAAAAGTAAGATCAATTCCTAGATTAAAAATTCTCTTATATAGGAAGACTTCAGCTAATAATATTAGTCTTAGGTAGTCAACAAGAAACATGGACAATAACGTTATGTTAGGCGCAGCGGGTGTATTTTTTAAAAAGGAAAAATAAAATGAGCAAAATAGACTCAAAATATTTAACGTGGTTCATCCTTAATTTTGGGTTACGTCCACGGACAAAATTCAGAATAATTCTTCCACTATTACAAATAGTAGGTATACAGAGATAAAACCAAAATAGCGGTTCACAAGGTGTTTCTTAACCTAAAAATAGTAATCTCACTATTTTGTAACTCATCAACCCTTTAAAAAAATCTTTCCTAACTTCAGAGCATTGTTTTGTTATGGTCTTCCTATGTGTTTTTGTTGTCATTGTATGAAGCAGAAAGTGTCTTATATAAGCACTCTACTGCATGGGACAACTACAAAGGCAGCTGTCTTCTTTTCATTCTTTCAACTAATGTGACATCGAAATTGGTGCCACATTTGTTGAAAAAATTGGTGTCCTTCTATGTGAGGGACCCATGTCTAATAAATCTTTCCCTCCTGATTACATAAAGGGCTCTATCATGCATGCTACTGATCGACAATACTTGAATTTGCCTTTTGGTAAAATCTTGGTTAACATGTCTGATCTATTTTCATCACTATGGATCTTTTCTAACTGTAATTGTTTCACCTCCATCATATCTTTGATCCAGTAATATCTCACATCAATGTGTTTTAATTGTGAGTGAAAAGAGGCATTCTTACCAAGGTGAATAGCGCTCTGACTGTCACAAAATTGTTGATACTGTTCTTGATTGATACCAAGTTCATTAAAGAACTTCTTCATCCATAGCAACTCTTACAGGCTTCAGTCGCTACAATAAACTCTTCTTCAGTTGTAGAAAGTGCAACACACTTCTGTAACTTTGACTATCATGCCACAGCTCCCCTATAAAAGTAATCAAGTAACCTGATGTAGACTTTCTCGAGTCAACATCTCTAACCATATCTACATTTGTGTCCCTAGCTAACACAGAATCTACTCTTCCAAAACATAAGCGTATTTTGGATGACCCTCGACGATACCTGAGAATCCACTTGACAGCAGTCCAATGTTCCTTCCTAGGATTTGAAAGGAAACGACTAACAACTCCAACTGCGTGAGCAATATTTGGCCATGTACAAACCATATCATACGTCAAACTTTCAATTGCTAAAGCATGTGAAAATTTGGACATTTCTTCCTTCTTTTTATCTGTAGAAGGGCACTCTCTAGAACTCAATTTAAAGTGATTAGCAAGAGGACAACTAATCGCTTTAGCTTTGTTCAGTTTGAATCTCTGAAGTACTTTATCAATATACTTCTCTTGTGATAGCCATAGTTTCTTGGCGCTTCTGTCTCTGATAATTTGCATGTCAAGAATCTGCTTTGCTGATCCCAAGTCTTTCATGACAAAAGACTTATCCAATTATTTCTTCAGATTGTTGATTCTAAAAATGTTCTTTCCAACAATCAACATGTCATCCACATAGAGTAATAAAATAATGAAATTATCATCTGAGAATTTCTTCACAAATATACAGTGACCTGAAATAATCTTCTTGTAGCCTTGCTCCTCTATAACAGACTCGAACTTCTTATACCACTGTCTTGGTGCCTATTTTAGACTATATAGACTCTTCTTTAGTCTACAAATATAGTCTTCTTTCTCCTTTTTTACGAAACCCTCTAGCTGCTCCATATATATCTCTTCTTCCAAATCCCCATATAGAAGATAGTTTTGACATCCATTTGTTCAACCTCCAGATTAAAACTTACAGCTAGCCCTAAAGTTGTACATACGAATGTCATTTTCACCATCGGTGAAAATATCTCGTCAAAGTCAATATCCTTCTTTTGGTTGAATCCTTTGACTACTAATCTTACTTTGAATCGAGGATGGTTGTTGTTTCTTCATGCTTGATTCTGAACACCCTTTTATTCTTCAATACTCTTTTGCCTTATGCCAACTTCATCAACTAGAATATTTTTTTTCTCATGCAAGGATTTCATCTCGTCTTGCATGACTTCTTTCCATTTCTTCTTGTGTTCATCATTCACGGCTTCATTAAAGCTTTCTGGTTCTCCCCCATCAGTCAGCATTACATACTAATCAATTGGATATCTAGTAGATGGTTGTCTATTTCTACTAGATTTTTATAATAAGACTGGAGAATCTTCAAGTGCTGGTGGTTGAATGTGAACACTATCATCATCTTCTGGTTTAACTTCAATGGGAGGCATCTGTATTATCAGCTTTTAGCTAATCATTATGTACTTCATCTCCAACTTGTCTAGGCACCACTGTTGGAGGATTCAATCAAAAGCTTGTTGAGTCATCATTAGAGCTTGGAACTTCCTTCTCTGCCTTATTAATATCTTCAATAGTTTGATCTTCAATAAACATAGCATCACGACTCCTGATAAGTATTTTCTGCATCGAATTATAAAACCTATAGCCAAATTGATCTTGACTATAGCCAATGAATACACACTATCGTGTCTTGACATCAAGCTTTTTCCTTTTATCTTTAGTAATATGGATAAAGGCCTTACAACCAAAGACCCACAAATGATTATAGGAAACATCATTTTCTGACCACATCTTTTCTGGAACTTCATACTAGAGAGGAATACATAGTGAACGATTTAATGCATACACACTTGTAAGTAAAGCTTTACCCCAAAATATCTTAGGCAACTTTGAATGTGAAAGTAGACATCTGACTCTTTCCATCAAAGTCTTGTTCATCCTCTTAACTATGCAGTTCAATTGCAGTGCTTTTGATGGTATCATTTGATGTTGAATACCATGCTCTTTATAGTAAGTATCAAATAATCCGATGTACTCTCTGTTGTTGTATGTCTGAATGCACTTTAGCTTCTTCCCAATTTGTCTCTCAACTGAGGCGTGAAATTGTTTGAAAATATCTAGCACTTGATTTTTAGTCTTCAGAATATAGGCTCACGTTTTCCTAAAATGATCATCAATAAAAGTCACAAAGTACTGTGCATTACTAAGTGACTTTGGCAATGGTCCGTACAAATCTGAGTGAATCAGATCTAGAACATTCTTCATTCTGGATGGAGGAGAGCTCTGGAAAAAAATCCTGTTTTATTTCCCTGCTAGATAATATGCACATTTCTTCTGATGTATCTGATTTAAACCAAATAGCATATTCCTTTTTACAAGCTGAGTAATCCCTTTCTTACTAATGTGGCCTAGTTTTTTATGCCATAAATCAACTGTATTATCATTCTCCACTGTATTGACAACATCACCGGACAACTTTTCTTGCATCATATACAATCTTGAGTGCTTCTAACCTCTGGCCACTACTAAGGAACCCTTAGTAAGCTTCAATTTTTCGTTTCCAAAAGTATTTCGAAAACCTTCATCATCTAACCTATTTACAGAAATCAAGTTCAAATGCATATCAGGAATATACCTGACATCTTTCAACAATAGTCTTGAACCATTCGCTATCTCTAAAGAAACATCTTCTTTGCCAACAACATTTGACAGATTTCCATTTGCTATCTAACAATGCCATAATTCCGAGGCGTGTAAGATATGAAAAATTGTCTATGAGATGTAACATGAACAGTAGCTCCATTGTCAACTATCCAACTTGTTTCTTGCGACACCAAGCTAATTATCCCTGTATCTCTGTTTCTTGTGACACCAAACTTGTTTCTTCATCATCACTGCTTTTTTTCTTTCTTCACATCTTTGCCTTTTTCCTTTTTCAAATTTCGAAAAAATTTCACGATGTGACCTTTCTTCTTACAGTAATGGCATTTCACATTTGCATATCTGTTTAACTTTTCTTTGCTCTTGTCTTTGGACTTTAGACATTTGGATTGACTTCTTCTTCTATTTTCTGTAATTAAGTAGAACATCTGAATGTGATGAAGAGGCTGCATACTGTAATTTACGTCTCATCTCTTTATTTTGTATACTGCTTTTAACAGACTCCATATTTAATACATCATTTGGTGCAGTATTTGTCAAAGACACCTTCCAAGTCCCCAAAGACTCTGGTAATGAAGCTAGCACCATTAGAACAATCACCTCGTTGTCAAACTTTATGTCCATCTTTATTAACTGATCAACCATCCCTTCCATATTGTTTAAATGATTAAGTACAGAAGTACTCTCCTGATAGTTTACTTACATCAATTTTGTCAGATAAAATAATTTGTTGCTGTCGATCTTTGAAGCATACAACTACTCCAACTTATTCCACAATAGTCCCTATGTTATACAGTTTTTTAGCGTCTTTTTGGAGGCAGATTTTTTGAAAAAAGCTGTTGTGATTACTAAAGGGCTTTTTCAGCTTGATTTGAATCGATTCTATAATTAAATAGCAGAAGTGCTACTTAGTAGTAGAAACTCAAAGAGACAAACAGAGAGGGGATTCTATCATACCTGCTAACTCCTAGGATGAGAGGTAGGTCCCCCTTTTTTGGCAGGAAGAGTTCCAACCTTTGTTGCCCTTCAGCAGAGTGAGTATATTTAGCGAACTGGCAAAACGCAGAGATCGATTGATCAATATGAATCTCGAGAGTGGATGGTTGACCGCTAAGTTTCGTTACAAATGTGGTTATACATATTATCATACACAAACTGTCAAATATAACCACACGCTTGTTCATGCTTAAACTCCTAATCTTCGTTGGACATCTCCTCCGAGTTCGTTGTCAAAAATACTGATAAATGCATCTTTGTAATTATCAAGAGATCCTTCATCTTGGTTCATCATATACAGTAGTTAATATCGTTTAGATTGATCATTTTGCTTGTCTTCACCTCCATTTGCCAAATTAAGCCAAAATTGAGAAAATCGACCTCAAAGATGGAATCAGGACGTTAAAATTTGGCAAAAAAAATATCTTCAAAATTTTCACCATAGGACTTAGTAAATAGTAACATGTGAATAGTGTTCACTGGAATAGTGTCATCGGATCCCATTGGAATATTACTGCAGGACTCAGTAAATAGTAACTTGTGAATAGTACCGTAAATGGTACTGCAGGACCTAGTTACTACTACACTGTTGTCACCTTGCAAATTTTTTTAAAAAACTTTAGAATACTATTCATCATCTTTGCCATTTTACGTCAATTTTTCGAATGAATCACACAAAAAAATTGTTGTAATTTTGTCTTCCTCATGACGTGTTTCTTTTAAAAAATATCTTCAATGAAAACCTGGCTTTGATATCACTTCTTGGATGCGGCGGATGTATATTTTGAAAAGAAAAAATAAAATGAGCAAATGGACACAAAATATTTAACGTGATTCACCCTTAGTTTTGAGCTACATCTACGGATAAAATTCAGAATAATTCTTCCACTATTACAAATAGGATGTATACATAGATAAAACCAAAATAGTGGCTCACAAGGTATTTCTCAACCTAAAAATAGTAATCTCACTATTTTGTCACTCACCAACCTTTTAAGAAAATCTTTCCTAACTTCATAACATTGTTTTACTCTGATTTTTCTCTGTGGTTTTGTTGTCATTGTATGAAGCAGAGAGTGCCTTATATAGGCACTCCACAAGACAGCTGTCTTCTTTCCATTCTTTTAACTAATGCGGCATTGAAATTGGTGCCGCATTTGTTGAAAAACTTGGTGTCCTTTTATATAAAGGACCTATATCCAACACTTAAAATTGAAAATCAACAAGAAACATATCTATTTAGTCAAGGTAGAAGGAGAACTAACGATTGTTTATTAAATATTTTAATGAAGTGTTTGTTTAGATGAACTTATATCATTAGAGATTTTTTAAAAAGAGCTTTTTAAAAAAGTCAATTGAGTGTCATTTTAAAACTGACTTTTTTGAAAGAACTTAATACAATAGATTGTTTGACAACATAAAAATAAAAATATTTTTAATTTTAACTATATTTTGTTTTGTAATCAAAATTATTTATGCATATAAATATTATTTAAAATATATTAAATAATATACAAAGCATAATATATTAATTATTATATAATTTTAAACCATATAAAATATAAATAAAAATATATCTAACCAAATCTTTTATATGGATTATAATATAAATAAAACTAATATAAAAAATAAATATTAAAATATATAAAAAAAGTCAAATAATATTATATATATCTCAAATAAATATGAAGATATGTGTATGGATGTTGTGAGAATTATGTGTAAAATATAAAAGTAAATAAAACTAAAAAAATATGCCCATTAATTAATCTAAAAAATCTATTTAAAAAAGTACTTTTTAAAAAAGTTTTAAATTTAACCTTCTCAAAAAGCTTGTATTTACAAAATTTGGGGTGACCTGACGCCCGATTAGTTAAGGGTATTCAAATGACCAGCACTAATTTACTGACTCACATTTCAAATTGAGTTATAGAATGTTACCTGTTCAAGCATGTAGAATTCCCACTAAATCCATGGCTACAAAGTGGAACCTCTAAAAGCATTGTCCAGGAGAATCATCCATGAGCCCTTTCTTCTCTCAATTATATAGTTACAGAAACTCTCACCACTCACTGAGCATCAACCTTCGGATGTCCCTCTCCCAACTTACATCACCATAGATTCAGATAAGAAGCAATTACCCATCTTAGGATTAACCCCAACCCAAAAGAAGCGGGATTTCAACGTGACTATCAAACTTTTGTTTTAGCTTACTCGATTGACTTCTCTTTAGAAACCCTAAGCTCGTAGGCTCTCGAAGATGTGAGAATCTAGTAAGGATTCACCCTTCTTATCAATCGGGAAGGAATTGATCTGCTTAGTAGTTAGTAGTTAGTACCATCCGCTCACCTCGGTCATCTATCTAGAACTCGAAACTCTCCTTTGTTTTGGTTTAGGACTAGACGTCCTCGTTTAGTCTTTCTTTGTAGTTATTAGACACTCCCATTAAACGTCTTCGTTTCATTCTTTCGTTATTTACCAGAAAAAGAACACAGATGTTGCTGATTAAAGGACACACTTTCTTTGTAACTCAGTTGGTTCTGGAGGGGGTAGATTTGCTCCAAGGTGCATGGTTCGACTCCCATGGTCTGCAGGGTGGGAGCAATATCCTTGAGCTCTTTGTGGGCTTTGAGGGTGGGCTCCTTGTAGGCCATGGGTTGTTCACCTCCCCCCTTAGCGGGCCGCTGAGTACCTGATTTACATCCTCCAAGTTACTTCGTCGGGCCGGGGTGTGGGGGGCCCTTTGGGTTGGGGATTCAACCTTTTGCTCCAAGTATAAAGTTAATGTTGCGTCTGATAATAGGTAAGTTAATAAAAAGTTCTCGTGGTTTAAGTAAGATCGTCGATTCAAACTTTTTTTTTAATGTATGAGAGTATTTAAAATTTGAAATTAAGGGACCGTTTGATTCTATTTTTATTTTTTTATTGTTGTTTTTTGTTTCTGTTTCTTGTTTTTGATTTCTATTTTTTTAAATAAAACCTGTTTGGTTGAAATTTGTAATATAAAAATTGAAAATAAAACTTGTTTAGTTAAAATTTCTAATAAACTCATTATTATCATTATCATTATTATTATTATTACCATCATCTTTATTGTCATTATCATTATTGTTATTATTATTGTTATTATTATTATTAATTACTGTTATTATTATTATTATTATTATTATTATTATTATTATTATTATTATTATTATTAT
>JANZLD010000007.1:17094778-17109429 GCA_026413575.1 Erythroxylum carthagenense | reverse complement strand
CCAAATTAATTATTATTTTATTATTATTATTAATTATTCTTATAAAATTTTACTTTTATTATTATTATTATTATTATTATTATTTTATTATTATTATTATTATTACTATTTTCGAGATAGAAAATAAGGATATGTTGATTACTGTTGAAGAAAATATGTTGTCAAAATCAGAGAAACGATGTTTTTTGATTTTTGTAAAAATGTTGTGGTTTTTTTATTTTTAGAAACAAAAAATTATAACATAGTAAACCAAACACGTTTTACTTACCTGTTTTTCTTTTTATAAAAACGACAACAAAAATTAAGAAAAAAACAGAAACAAACAGCCCCTAAAATTTGACCTTTACTCAATTTGAGTGGGGATTACTCTGAATATAAATAACTTAAAAAAAATTTATAATTAAAATTATCTTAAAATACTTGGTGGATAATAAAAAAAAAATTCCGTGTATATTATGCCACACAAAATGACGATTCTTAAGCAATAAGGTCTTTTAAATAATAAATATATAATACCCAACTTACTCAACTTACGGGCTAAGCGTTTGTAGGAAATCAAAAGCAAGGTCACTTCTGGAACTCTCTATACAGACCGCTGGGCTCCTCTCCTATATAAATAGAGCACCTTCTCCTCCTCTTAGCAAGTTTTACTTTTTGTGAGACTAGTATTCCAAAGAGCCATGGCCATAATCTCCGACTACCAAGAGGAAGAAACAGAGACCAAGCCGGCCTCGTCTTCCTACTCGTCTTTCAATGCGAAGTTGGATCGAGGCAATCCCATTGGTATAGTAGAGGAACTGATGGAATTTCTGGGGAAAGAGAGCGACTTCTTGTTGAAGGAGACGGCGGAGAAGGAGATCGCGGAGGTGGTAACGAAGGCGGTGAAGGCGAAGCGAAAGGAGGCGAGGGAAAGAGAAGCTGCTGCTGCTGCTGCCGCGGCGGCGGCGGTTAAGACCGAGATTAAAGAGGAAGAGAAGAAGACTGTGGTCAAGGAAGAGCCAATGGAGGAAGATAAGCCTGAACACACCGGTCCCAATGGTAATCCAATTTTTTTTTTCTTTTCTTTGTTTTTCTAGTCTTTTAATAGAAGAAATAAATGTGAGAAATTGGAAGAAATAGTGATTTTAGATGTTGGTGCTTTGCTTCTATAATCATCTAGTACAAAATTTTTTGCACCTTTGAAATGAATATACAAATAAAACAAAAAAGGGAACTGGAGTTGTTTTCCTCTTCTCCTTCTTCCTTTCTTTTGGGTTGCTTAGCCCCTTATTAGATTTTTGTTGATACTTTCTGCCGATGTTGGTTGCACTGGATCTAAATTTCTACTTTGACATCCTTACATGCATATGCTTGTACTAAATTAGGTCTTTGGAAAGTGAATGTTTTTGATTAGAAGGTCTCCAGATGAGCTGAACAAAGTGTTTGGCCACTACATAACAGATTACTCGTTTTGATGTATCATGGAGGTAACCTGGCTCTCTGTGTAGTAAACTTGTGTTGTTTTAGCCAGATTGTGCTCTAAGTAACTGTCTACTGAAGCGGGCATGTCTTGTACTTTACATAAACAGCTTTCTATGCATAATGCATACCGGTATAACTTTATTTCTTTCTCCTTTATCGTACAAAACAAGCTTATTGTTTTCGCTCGGTTGATAACTTCATCTTCCCAAAAATCTTATTTTCGAGAGCAGTTCCAAATAGAGGCAATGGTCTTGATCTAGAGAAGTATTCGTGGACACAGACCCTTCAAGAGGTTAATGTTAATGTTCCAGTACCTGCTGGAACAAAATCAAGGTTTGTTGTGTGTGACATAAAGAAAAACCATCTAAAGGTTGGACTGAAGGGTCAACCGCCAATAATAGAAGTAAGTTCTGTTTGTATTCATTATTTTGTTACTATTGAAACATGGTGTAGGCATGATATGCTATTTAGTTTTACGTATGATCAAATCTGAACATTTTTTTCAACTCCTTTCAGGGAGAGCTTTATAAGCCTATTAAGGTTGACGATTGTTACTGGAGCATAGGTATGTTGTAAGTGGTCTTACACTGGAAAGAAAATGGAGCATTTAACCTCTTTTTGTACTCGAGAACAAAACTTCACTCTTGCTGGCAGTTATAAATTCTTCACACTTATGTTGTTTAACAGTTGCTCAGAACTCTGTAATCAGTTACTCTGAGCAGTTCGGTGTTTTGTTTCCTTTGGATACCAGATTGCTTTAAATTTGCTCATTGTACTTGACCTATGCATTGTCTTCAGAGGACCAGAGTTCCCTGTCAATTCTTTTGACTAAACATGATCAAATGGAGTGGTGGAAATGTTTAGTGAAAGGGGATCCTGAAATAGATACTCAGAAAGTTGAACCTGAAAACAGCAAACTCTCTGACCTAGATCCTGAGACTCGGCAAACTGTCGAAAAGATGATGGTAAGTTTCCAGTTTCCTATTTCCTTCATTTATTTGGTGTTTATTTGTGCCAGTCGACTTGGCTAGCTAATTTTCTTGGTAACTTGTAATCATTATAGTTTTGAGTTCCATTGATGCTATTGAAGTTTTGTATTTCTTGTCATACAGTTCGACCAGAGACAGAAGTCCATGGGGCTGCCGACCAGTGATGAGATGCAGAAGCAGGAGATTCTGAAGAAGTTCATGGCCCAGGTGAAGTCACCTAGTTCCTGAATAAACCTATCATTTTTCTCATCTAGTGTATTTAGGTCACTGTTTTCTGCTTAGAGCAAGTGAACTGATTACAGCTTGATACGTTTATCTGCTGCAGCATCCTGAGATGGACTTCTCGAAAGCAAAGATATGTTAAATGTGTCTGGGTTGATGGCCAAGCGTATAGAACTTGACTTGGGGTGTGTCTGACTTTCTGAGAGGGCTTTGTTTTCAGTTGGGCTTGGAACGCTTGAACTTTGCTAATAGTTAGAGCATATATTTTTTAATGGGATTTTTATTATATTTTGCGATGCTAAGTTTGGTCCGAGTCCCCTGAAATACTTGACCAAGATTTTTTAAGGCGATCCGCAGCTTTAGTTTGGCCTTAAAAATTTTAGATATGTACTCTGAAAATTGGCTCGTTTACTAGGTGAATTGAACCTGATGAGATACTTCAGAAGTCGGCATTGAGTAAACTGAGCTTTTTTGTTTTGTTTTGTTTTGTTATCCCCAAAAGCGGATTTGGACTTGGAGTGTCTCATTGTGATAATTTTTTCACTGGACCAGCTCAAGTCCACCTAAGTTCAGCCTTCGGTAACCAGCGTGCAAGTGTAGGTTCAGATTAGACTGTCAGCATTAGTTGGACTGCCTACTCGTAGCCCCGAGGAAGTTTAGATACGTGAGCACCTAATGCCAATTTGTCAGTCGTTCTTCAGTTTATTTATGCATCTCGTGAATTGGAATTAACGTTCAAGTCGGGTGATAAATAAAAGTTTGCTAATGTGTATTCTATGTTTCTTTGATGCCCAAGGGTCGACGGTTTGAAAAGAAAGCCAAATTCTGAAATGTAAAAGGTTAGAATTGTGGAACGAGATCGTCTGTTCCACCTTTCCTGTGCCATCTCTGTGTCAACCCCTTCTATTCACTTATTTCATATGGACGATTTCAAACCTAGAATTGCTAATATTAATGAGTTATGTGTTCGTGCAAAAAGTTGCTTCATTTATAGGACAAGACATCGTATTTAATTAATCTACATCCCATTTTTTTATTACATCCACTTTTTTTTTTATTACATTAGGCATCCTGATTTAACTGTATTAATCTTAAATTTCTAAGATCCCACCTTAAGAGTTCTAGAGGATGTAAATCTGAAACTTCAAGATCCCTCAGGTTCTTACGTAGCTTGTATATTTCTGCACACAAGGAGTTTTCACTTACTTGATTATTCAACTAATGATTGATCACTGGCTTTGTTCAGCATCAGACGCTCATCAGGAACTCAAGTTTCCTAATAGCTTCAACTCCTACACTGTCGCTGGAAGCGAGGCGTTCGTAATTAATCTGATCAAAGAGCTTTGCTCAGGGAACTAGAGGATCATCAACAGGAATATTTCTTATTTCTCCTCCTTTAGTGTGACTCGAACTCAAGACCTTTTAGAAGGGAGAGACTTAAGTGAGGAGCTGAAATCATTTAGGCCACTCCTACTTGTCCCCATCCCACTTATTGTAATTACGTTGAGAAGACAATTTAAAAGCTTTGACCTCCTGGAAGGGAGAGACTTAAGTGAGGAGCTGAAATCATTTAGGTCACTCCTACTTGTCCCCATCTCACTTCTTGTAATTACGTTGAGAAGACAATTTAAAAACTCTTTCGACAATCTATGCCTTCTTGATTTTCGATATATTCTTTTTGTAAGCGTGGAATGTAAAACTTATGTTTAAGAAAACATTTTAAGGTAAAGCATTTATTATGAATCGTATAATCATTCATATTTCTCAATCAAGAGTTTATCTTCTAACTTTTCATCAACTATATAAGATTATTTTTTTATTAGCTTGATCAGTCAAACACAAAAAACATTTAAGTTTTGCATGCTTACTAAAAAATTCATAAATTAAATTAAAAAACTTTAACGTAATTAATTGTATTAAGTTCCGTCTCAAACATTCTTAAGTCTAAAGAATTTATACATATACAAATTATACTATATTATTTGGTGTCAGTGATGATTGTAATTAATTAATCTTAAAAAGAAAATTCATAAATTAAATACTTAAAACTTTAATCTAATTTATTGGATCAATTTTACTCTTGAATATTTAAATCCAAAGAATTCAAACTTTTAAATTATACTATAGTGTCCAATGTAAGATTGTAATTAGTTAATCTTGAAAAGTTTATTGTAATCTTGAAAAGTTTATGGTTTTTTAGCAGAGTATGAAATAAATAGCATATTCGCTTCCTCGGCTCCCATAACCTATCTCCAATTTCAATTGTGCGAACACACTTCAAAATATACAACTATAAGCTTTGACTAGCCTTTACTTTAGACTTATGTCAGTGAGAACTCACAAAGTTAGGTCTTATTGTAAAGTTATTAGTAGTTCTGTTCATTCAAACTTCTTTTGTAACAAATAAATCTTTTCAAATTTTCTAGTTGTTGTAGTTCTTAGCTTTCTACTAGTGAACGTTAACTGGTTAAGTCATTTTGGCTAGTTCGTTGTTTTCTTCTACAAGTTAGTTTCAATATATTGCCTATTTATAGGCATCTGCTCCAAGTTAATAAATCATCAGTTGATCAACAATATTAATTTCCTTCAAACTCTCTGTTAACTTCTCTAAATTCTCCAACAAATCTGGTATTAGAGCCAGGTTAGGTCTAAATTGCGAGTTTTTTTCTTTGCATTTAATGGCAACAAATTCAAGTGCTATCAATTTCTCTTAATCGCAAATCCTTATGTTTAAAGGAGACTCATATGAGTTATGGAGCATAAAGATGAGAACATTTTTTAGGCCCCAAGATCTGTGGGACTTTGTGGAGAATGGGTATGTAAAAACCAGTGATGATGAAGTTTGCAACAGAGAGAACCAAAAGAAGGATGCAAAGGCATTGTTTTTTATTCAATAAGCAATGGATGGAGCCATTTTTTCAAGAATTGCAGCAACTACCTCAGCCAAGCAAGCATAGGGAATTCTAAAAACTAAACTTCAAGGTTCTATCAAGGTAATCGCTATCAAATTACAATTTCTTAGATGAGATTTTGAAGCTTCTCACTTGAAGAATAATGAATTAGTTCAAGAGTATTTAGCTAGAGTGTCTTCTATAGTAAGTCAATTGCGTTCATATGGAGAAAAGATTTTTGAAGAAACTGTTCTTGTTGATGTTTGAAGGAGTTTGGCTCCTAAATTTGATCATGTAGTAGCAGCAACTAAAGAGTCAAAAGATCAATCTTCCTTTTATTTTGATGAATTAATTGGGTCTTTGTAAGCCCATAAAGTAAAAATCAATAAGTCTATCCCAAAGGAAGAGGAGAAAGCACTCTAAATCAAAAGGGAGGCAAAAATAATCAAATTAGCGATCTAGAGGAAGAGGCAGAAGTGGTTTTTGTGGAAGAGGATGAGATCAATTTAGCTTGATACAATGCTCTTATTGCAAAAAGTTTGGACACAAAGCTAACACTTGTTATTCGAAACCAGAAAGTATGTCGAGGGAGAAGAAGAACAAGATGACTACTTGTTCATGGTTTGTGCAAAGACCGAGGAAACTACAAACGAAGTATGGTATGTTGATAGTGGTTGTTCTCAAAGTTTACAAACCTAGACGAATTAGTGAAGTCACAATTTCAACTTGGTGATGATAAACAGATCTCGATTGAAGGTCGAGGTACAATCATGGTTATTGTAGGTAACTAAAAGAAATTCATTAAAGATGTCCACTTTGCATCTTTCTTGGCAAAAAAACTTTTGAGTGTAGGACATTTGATCACTGTTGATTATTATGTTTTGTTTGACAATGACAAATGCTTGGTGAAAAAAAAAATCTAAGAATGAGACTCCTGCATGCAATTTCATGTCTACAAATAGAATGTTCCCCTTTGACTTCACTTATGCAGAGACGACCTTGGTAAACAAAGAGATGAAGGATAGTGAACTTTGACATCTGAGGTATGACCACCTTAATATGAAATGCTTGCAATTTCCAAAAACAAAGAGATGGTTATCAATTTGCCTAACATTGCATCATTAGAAAAGATTTACGAAGGTTGTACACTCGATAAATAAACCAAGAAGTCCTTTCTTATGGGCAAGTTAAGGCGTGCTACTCAAGTATTGGAATTAATTCATGCAGACTTATGTGGATTGATGAAAATTGAGTCTCATGCAAGAAGCAAGTACTTCTTGTTATTTATTGGTGATTTTAGTAGGATGAGTTGGATATATTTTTTGCATCTCAAGTCTGATACATTTGAACTTTTTTAGAAATTCAAGGCTTTGGTACAAAATCAAAGTGGGCAAAAAAACTCTTCGAACTAATATAGGAGGATAGTTATGTTTGACAGAATTTGTTATTTTTTGTGAAGAATATGGGATTAGAAAAGAGTTGACAACACCTTACACATATAGGCAACATAGTGTGGCAGAGTGAAAGAATCGAACAGTGGTTGAAATGACTCGATTTGTGATGAAACAAAAGGGTTTGTCGGATTCATTCTGGCAGAAGCAACAGCTACATCAATTTACTTGCTCAACATATCACCTACAAAAGATGTGTGGAATTAGACACCTTACAAAGTGTGGTATGGAAACAAGCCGTTGGTGAGTCACTTACGTATTTTCAGCTGTATTTATTATGCCTTACATACAACTGGAAAACATAAATTATAGGAAAAGTCTCAGAAGTATATCTTCATTGGTTATTGTAATCAATCAAAGCCTTATAGGCTGTATGATCCTTTAAGAGAAAAGATTTTAATAATAAAAAATGTAATATTTGATGAGAACAATAGTTGGAAATGGGAGGAAATGACAAAGCAAACAAGTCCTCAATTTGAGTTGGAAGATGAAGATGGGAAGACAAAAGATATTGCAGTCTCAACACTTGTTAGTTCTCAAAACTCAACTCCAACAAGAACAAATCCATTATCAAGCTTGCCCTTTTCATTCGAAGAGTCTCCTCCTAATGAATCAACGCCAATAAAGTTAGCTTAACTATGCAAAATTAAGCATGGTAGAATTCCTCGATGTTGATTCAAAATTGAAGGAAAGGAGGCATCACCACGATGTTGATTCAAAATTGAAGGAAAGGAGGCATCACCACTAGTTCTATTTTTTGGGGATCCAATTACAGTGGAAGAAGCAATGGAAAAGAAGGAATGGTGAGGTGCTATGGAAGAAGAACTAATGGCTATTAAAAGAAATCAAACATGGGAACTTGCTGAGTTATCGAAAGGAAAGCAAGCCATTGGTTTGAAGTGGATATACAAGACTAAATACTTGGTTGATGGTAGCGTGTAAAAACATAAAGCAAGATTGGTTATGAAAGGATATGCACAATAACAAGGAGTAGACTTTGACAAGACATTTATAACTATTGCTCGGTTTGAAATCGTTCGAACTTGCAACTCAAAAACAATGGACGACTTATTAGTTCAATGTGAAATTAGCATTTATGAGTGGAGATCTACAAGAATAAGTCTATGTAAGTTAGCCTCTTGGTTTTGAAAGTCTCAAAGAATTGAATAAAATGCTAATATTGAAGAAAGTACTCTACGTATTGAACTAGGCTACTTGGGCTTGGTATAGCAAGATAGATGATTTCTTTTGAGGAAGTGGATTTGAGAGAAGTATGTACATTATACTTGAAGAAGCAAGGTATAGATGATTATGTTATTGTGAGCCTTTACGTAGATGACGTGATTTATACTGGTTCATCCTTGAAGCTTATTTTAAAATTTAAATATTCTATTAAAGGCATGTTTGACATGACCAACCTTGGTGAATTGCACTATTGTCTGGGTTTGGAGATCATCCAAATAGAGGCTGGAATTTTTATGTCGCAGTGGAAATATGTTGAAGATATGTTGGAAAAATTCAATATATTAGGGAGCAAAGCTACAATGACCCCATGAATATAAATGAGAAGTTAAGTCACGACGATGGCACTGGATGGCTACAACAAGCTTATACAAAAGCTTGATTAGATGCTTTTCTATGTGAATAAGTTTTTTAGTTGGTTTGTTGTCTAAGTTCATGCATAAACCAACCAAACATCGTCTTGGTGCAGTCAAGAGGATATTATGCTACTTGGCAGGGACTAAGGAGTATGGCATGTGGTTTGATGCAATAGAAGATTTTACTCTTATAGGCTACAATGATAGCAACTAGGCTAGCTCCTTAGAAGATAGGAAAAGCACTTTTGGGACTATTTCATGCTTGGTTCAATAATAATTTCTTAGGACTTAAAGAAACAAGCAATGGTGACATTATCCTACATAGAGGCTGAGTATGTGGCCGCAACAAGCTCATCATGTTAGGTAATTTGGTTGTGCAGTTTGTTGCAAGATCTTAGTCAAGAGCAGAATTGTGCAACCAAAATATTTTGTGACATCAAATCTACTGTATTAATTGCACAAAATCTAGTATTCCACAGTAGGAAAAAAGTATATTGAATTAATCATCACTTTATTAGAGAATTGTTGAGCAAAGATGAATTTAAATTGGAAAGTTGCAGCACTGAGGAGCAGGTTACTAATATTTTGACTAAAAGTTTGCCTCAGTTGAAGCATGAAAAACTTTGTCTAAAATTAGGAACCAGTAAGTTCAAATGAAGGGAGAGTTTGTTAGTATTTCAATTCATTCAAACTTCTTTTGTAACAAATAAATCTTTTCAAATTTTCTAGCTATTGTAGTTCCTAGCTTTCTATTAGTGAACTTTAAGTGGTCAAGTGATTTTAGCTAGTTCATTGTTTTCTTATACAAGTCAGTTTCAATGTATCGCCTATTTATAGGCATATGCTCCAAGTTAATAAATCATCAGTTTATCAGTAGTACCAATTTCCTTCAAAGTCTCTGTTTACTTCTCTAAATTCTTCAAAACAAGCATACGCTAAGTTCATCAGAGCAATCCAACTATCTAGGCAAGATGTGCAAACCAGAATAGCATGTAGATCTTAGCTATAGTGCACTATTGTAGGCCAAAATCATCTAATGATTTGTAAGAGGAGGAGTAAGATCAAGAACACACTTATGTCTTATAACACTCAAATTTTTGGAGGTTTATAATGGGATGATAAAGTCAAACAATAGTATGTGATTTAAAGAAATGATGGATTTGCACAGAGTGATAGATATAATTAAATGTTATGACTTCTTATCCACTTTGACAAGCTTAAATAAAGATTGGCAAAATAAACTTTTCTTACAAACTCAATAGTGAGTTTTAAACAGTTAAAAAAAGTGGTTTCGAGGGACACTTCGTAGGCAATTGGCACATGATATGAGATTTGTTGGATTTATTCAAAGTGACACAAAGGTTGGGAGAAAGCCTTCAATAATTTATATATATAAGTCAACACTTTTTAAAAGAAAATAAAGAGACACCAATCACTATGGAGATTGGATATAATCAACACCTTAAACGAGGTTCAAGTAAGGGTATAAAAATAAATAGACTGAAATAAGCAAAATTATCTTTGGAGAAGTTACTCAAATATAGACCTCATTATGGGATAACCAATCATAAAGTGTTTAACCTTTTGGATTTTTTTTTGATTCAGTACATTAACTTTTAAATTTTTTAATTGAGTGATCAACCTTTTAAAATCTTAACAATTCATATTAAAACATTAATTTTTGTTAATGTGGATAATAGATGAACATTTACATGACATTTAGTAGACATGTCACAACTTCAAAAATAAACTTTTGAAGTTAATTATTAAGGTTTGAAAAGGTTGATCACTCAATTGAAAGATTTAAAAGCTTGGTACTAAAGTGAAAAAATATTAAAATTTTAAGACACTCTTTAATATGTTATCCCTCTCATCATAGATAGCATAGCCTTACATATTATGCATGATAGGTAATTTTCTACATTTTAAATTAAAACCTCTTATCTTGTAAGTATACATATTAGAAATCGCAGTATAGATAGGTATCATCCCACAGGGATTGGTTAGTCATCAAAATGATCCAAATTTTATTTTGTTCAGGAAACTCAAATAATTAGATTTGAAAGATCCAAAATATAAAAATTAAGAGTCATACATACACACTTTAGGGTTGTCACAAAAGTAAGAACACAAATTTAGAAAATGATAAATCAAAGTATCAATTTAACAACTTAGGATTGTCATTACCTAACTATGTATTCTCTCACTTTATCAATGTTCATTATGTTTAGTCCAAAATTTCCTAATGTCTTGGTTTTTTCACTCTCATTATTTGAACCAAATAAGCCTTGTTTAATGAAGTAAACCAAATAAACCCTGTTTAATGAAGTACATGAATTATGTAAGCTCTCACTTCCTATTTTTCACTTAACCATTAAAAAGATATGAATAAATTTTTGGATGACCACTTTTCCATTCAAGATCTCTCTCCAAATGGCAAGGTAACTTGATATATAGAGTATTCTTGGTGTAAGCCCACTCTTATAGCACATACTAACATATTTCTTAACTCCATTTCTGTAACACACTACTACCATAAAGCATATACCTGAACATCCACAAGATATTTGAGGAAATACGTTATGAGAATGACATGTTATAACAATCACATTCACTTAAGGTGGCATCATATAGAAAAAAAAAGTATTCAAAAGATCATTTTCCCTATTTCATTCATAAACATAAGCATTCATTGTGTTATTACATGCATATTTTATGGATATATGTAATACACAACATGTAAGAGTTCATAACTCTATACAAAATGTACAACATGAAATGGGATGATGGAACCAAAATGTTATAACTAGACTCTTCAGAATCAGCTGACCAGACCTTTGAGCCATTCTTTTTTTCCAAAATTGACAATACTAGATTGCCTTAGAAGCTAGGTCCCTTCAGTACCTAAAAATCAATGTTGCAATTTTGATAACTTTGTGAACTCAGTGAGTGAATCATTATTAATGTACCCACTCAAGTCAGGATACAAACATCATAAGTATATAACCAAATTCACAAATATATTACATTATTTAGAATCAAATCTCATATCTCACGTCATTCAGTTTTGTATACCAAGTTACAATATTCATCATATTTCAACAAGCACATTATAAATACAAACATTTCATATATTCATTTAAGAAAAATCCAATCATTCAACTTAATCATTCATATCATCAACATGTACAAATATATATGCAAATGCATATATGACTCCACTTTAATTTTTATTTTGTTATGACCTAGTGCTTATTTAACTGCCCCATACCTATTGTAGATACCGGGCTTATTTCATAATTGTCCTGTACTAGTTATGGATACTGGGCTCATTTTATAACTTTCCCATAGCTTTTGTAGATATTGGGCTCATTAAAAATTGAGCCTATGGATGGACATTTCTTGAGCTTTAAGCTCTTTTTCACGCGGGTCAATCAAGTCACAATTCATTTATTTGATCATGCATAACAGACTAAATGAAATGCAACAAATTATATATTATGCTATTAGTACCTTTTATTCAAAGTGCACAGTCATTTATCATATTCATCGAATCTAAGTTCGGTATTCAACACTTATCACTTTGCATATACAAATTTGAAATACTTCCAATACAGTCCCGAATATCAAACTTCTCGTACCATCAATATCTGAAATTATCACTATCACAATCATATCTGTAATAATTCAATATCTAAAAGTTAATAAAAAACAATTCAAACATAATGAGAAAACATTTAGGTTAACTCACATAATTCAAATAGAAGCACATATATAATTGAGATTACACATCTAGGTCAACTCACAGTATGCTTTAGAATAACTATTGCCTTGATGTCTTGACAATGTCTAGACATTGATGATTAATTTGTGCCTCTATATCATGTAATACAAACATAGTTACAGATTACTAACTTGTTTAATTGAATGAGTACTCAGTCATACAAATGTATATGTGATATATCCAATACATGCTCAATTGACTTTCCCTGGTATGTATCCTTCATCACAAGTCTTGATCATAGGTTCATTATAGCTTATATACATCCAGTTTGCAATTAGGTTTATGCCTTAAGTAAGTTTGATTATTCTTAATTCATCAATCCTTTTCTAGCATTATATATTCTCATAATTTTCCCAACTCTCATTCAATCATACCTAATTGATTACTTATATCCTTTGAATCACAATTGTATTTATAAGAACATCCTTATTCCATTAACAACTCATACTTCCCAAATTCATAGGCATTGATATCAAACAATTCATTACTTAATTTATAACCTTAATTAACAACTTAAACTTATCAAACACTTAATCACTTAATCAAGCAACTTTCTAGGTTCATTTTAAGTCCCAATCATGTCCTAATGCTCTAAAGTAAAGCAACTTACCCTTATATGGTTCAACCATCACACAAAACACTTTTTTTTCACTTTAAAGCATTACCATGATTGTGGGAAGGAACTAATACAATTCGCACGATTGTGGGATAGGTGAACCTAAAGCTCACCTTCATTTTCCTTCACCTTTTCTTCCAAATTTTAACACCTTCATGATAGTCCATCAATTATACCTCATTTATACCTTAAAGATACTTCAGTTACTCATCAATTCATCTCTAATTCTAATTCAAAATCATTCAATTGGTAACTCATAAACAATTTATCTTTTATGCATTAAAAACCAAACAAAAACTTTCATTTACTTTTATACATGTAACCCTAACTCTTTCCCATTTCAAAAACACTACACTAAGACTTTTCTTTATGCTAAATTCACCTTTTACATACTTCAATTCTCATTCTAATTATTCCTTAAAACAACATATAACCTAGGGTCCATGTATCAAACCAATTCATCCATTAAATTCCAAGCACACTTTATCATCAACCCTATAAGCAATTCATCTCAATTCATCCCTAATTAATCATCATGAATGTTATGCTCACATATGTCATAATAGGGCAATCAATAACTTACTTGTTCAGCTCAAAATCCCCTCAATTAACAAGCTAACCAAACCTTCTAAGCATTGAAGCATACACCAAAAACAAGATGGAAATAAAAGGGTTTCAATCACAAGATGAAGGCTATTGAATTTTGGAAAAATTCAAGGTTATTGAGATTGTGTGGGTGTGTTGATAGCGAGGAGGAAGAAGAGAGCATGTGACCAAAAACATGAAAAAAGATGGTCTTTCCAAAAGTGGGAATCGTGGCTACAAGTGTGTGGTGAGGGGTGAGACACATGGTGTGACACTTGTCAAGTGGAGAGCTATGTCACATGTCTTCTTCTCGTACTTCCAATTGTCACTTAATGTTTAGTCCATTTTTCACATAGTTTTTGTAGCGCCCCCTTACCGTAGAGTATACAACGGAACGCCCGTAGGCCATTCCGATACATATCCTACAATAAGGGAGAGCTACGAGCAGTCAGACACTACAATCCTCTCATGGCATCAAACTCACAAAATCATAATATAAAAGTCAATAAATTTTTGAAACCAAAAGCTTTCTCGTTTCATATCATCCAAACAGAAATTTACAAACCAACAGTTCTTCACTATCTAAATACAATCCTCCAAAAAGGAAAACTACTACAAAAGTCTAACTAGGTCATCCACAAAACAATCCCAGCTGACTGACCTGTGTGCCATGACTTCTCTTGCCAGCACGCTCACACGGCAGGAAAAGTCTCTCTCTCTGGAGCTAGGAGTCTACTCAGCCGATCCTGAAAAATAGGTTGTAATTTTGGGTGAGTTTGCAAACTCAATGAGAAACCATCATCGATGGTTTACTCAATTCATGCATTACGTCAAAGGCGTACAGATCATCATAAAGCAATTTACAGATTCTCATAACGGTATATCCAATACAAAGCAGATTACAAAGCAATATCACATAGATGTAAGGCCTATTGCCTCTATCCCAGTCTAGGAATCAAGTCAATGCATAATACATAAATACCAGACATTTTCTCATTATTTTCCATTTTTATTCTGAGTTGTGACTGAGCGCCTGTACTGTCCCAATTTGGGC
>JANZLD010000007.1:17007424-17023026 GCA_026413575.1 Erythroxylum carthagenense | reverse complement strand
CACAAGGACTCTACTTAACAAGCTGAATGAGGAAAACTGACCTTCACAGTGAAATCATCTGAGCCACTTAACAAGTACGTATTATCCCCACAAGTTAAGAAATCGACACAGTTTACTCCTTTAGAATGGCCCTCCAATGTGGCAACTGAAGCTGGAGAGCCAAGTTCCCATATCTAGGAAGCAGAAAGACGATTAAATGATCGAAGTTGCTTCTTCCATGTACAGCTTCTCTAAAAACAAATAAAATTCACCTTGATTGTGCCGTCAAGAGATGCACTTGCTAGACTGTTTGTATATTTAGGATTAAAGACAGCTTGCATAGCATAATGTGAATGTCCTTCAAAAGTCTGTGTGCACACCCAGTCCTTGTCCCAATCCCATATCTTTATAAGCTTGTCATCTGAGGCGGACACCACATATGGCAGTGTAGGATGGACAGATACAGACCTAATGTAATCCTGGTGTGCCTCAATCTCTTTGATCAGCTCCATTGTGTCGTAGTTGAATACTCGAACAAACTTATCGTCAGCTCCAGTGACAATCCAGTGCTTGCTTGCTATAAACTTGGCTGATCTCACTGCAACCACGTAACAACACACGAATCTGAGACTCGGATCAACCGGAGCACCTTTCCGTTTGGATAAGTAACAATACTCCTCAGGTTTATTTGTGCATACCTGGTGAATCGGTGACCTTAAACGACTTTTGGATGGCCTGGCATAAATGATCAGACGGGACATAAATAGTTAGCATTAATTAGTGTTGATGGTTCAACATCAACTTAACAAAGATGCCTTACCTGAGATTGGTAGTTCCATATACAAACAGTTCCCGAGTACAAAGCTGCTAGTATCCTGCACGAGTTAATGTTGGATTTAGTTGCCCTCTTAGCATACGTGAAGTACAACAAAACTACAAAAAATATAAAAAATATAAAAATACCATGGTTGGGTTGGATGCAGATCGACAGATTTAACCCTCTCTGATAATTGGGAAAATTGTTCCTGTTGTACAAGAAAGATCAATCAGTTGCAGCAGAGTATAGCTGCTTATATGAGCAGGAGAGAAAGAGTTGGCACAGAAGAAGATAGCTAGCTACTTCCAAAGGATTATTTGAGGAGTACCTCAAATTTCAACGTTAGAGCCTGCGGTGATCCAGAAGAATCAAAACCAGAAACCAAGTTAGAAACATAAGTTGAATCGTATTTGAAAACTTTTTGCTACTAGTATCATCTTTTCTTTCTTTCTTTCTATTTATACGTATAAATGAAGAAAAACTAACTAATAGAAGCAAGCTCACCATGAACTTTAGAAATGATGGAACTAGATATTGAAGGGTTTAGTCGTCTTCAAGGGAATGGAACGATAAAAGATTTATATACTGAGGAAGCTTGGTTCCTAAGGAAATGCGTTGACATCTTTGAAAGTTTTGAGCCATCCGTAGACTTGTTGGAAGCTGAGTGATCCGCCATGTCTACTGCCGTAGATTTGTTGAGAGTTGAGTTTACTGCCGTAGATTTCATTTCTGGATGGCTGAAGATGTAACATCTTTTACGTCACATGTGGTTTTGACCATTCCATGTCAAGAAACAGCATTTGACGCGTTGAGGTTGAGTTCCATGTTTTGCATTAAACACAATTTCGAGAAAATTGCTACGTTACATATCTTATTGACTATTTAATTTATAGTTTATAATAACAAAGAATGTGAATTTAAAACTGGACTATATTTTCAATATGTTAAAATAAGGACAAACTGAACAGGCAATAAAACTTCTTAATTAATTAAAAATAAAATGGCTTATTATTAGACATTTTCAAACTTTAACTATCAACAGTATTTATAATAGACATTGTTGTTGTTATTAGAACAGGCATTACAGTGACTAATTGCCTAATTTATGATAATTTAATAGCAAGCGGCAATCTTGTCCTTTTGCAATCATGCAATGTTGAGTTTGTTTAATGAAGATAAAATAATTTACCTGAGCTGACCCATCCAGGTACTGATGCCTGGCTTGCTTCAAACTCACCCTTTTGGTTTGAAAATTAGAAAGTGGATAAAATAAAACATATGAAGAAAAAACAAGTGAAAAACAAACAAATATAGAGCACGCACGCCTCCTCACTTAATCTCTCCTTTAGTTGTTGATAAAAATCGAAAGAGGTAGTAGTTTCATAAAACTTTCTAATTTTAACCAAGCACATGATGACGGAATGGCCGGAAAGTGATTAGAATAGGGTCTACTGGTTATTGGAAAAGTTTTGTACAATTTGGTTTTGTCAGGTAAAACTGAAATAGGGAGTTTGAAGGCATTTCTGGGTTAATTGGATGGGAGTCTGGTTTCCAGGAAAGAAGCGAAGCTGTAGAACTTTTTGCGAAGTACAATTTAGAATCAAGAATCAGGTCAAACGGGTAAGGGACGGTCGAGTTAGGTTGGTTTTTTTGAATACATGTCTAGTTGGGGGGATGATTGACGATGGTTGGGAAAACTGGAAATTTTGAGACAATTGGAGTTAGAACTGGGTAGAAAACCCCTCTGGAGATTTCTAGTTTAAGAAGTGAACAACACTATGGCTTTGGAATCACCTAAATCGGACAATCACCCAAAAAGTTATGAATTTTCTCGTACAATTGGTCAGACAGAATTCTAGTGATCAAATTAAACAGAACAATGAACAAAATTAAATGTTTTCAGAAAACAAACAAACTCAACGATTGTTGAGAAACAATCAAAACTTTAGTTTTTGAAAACTAATAAAACCCTAGGTTATGTTTTAGGAAAACATTCAAACCCTTAAGAATTGCGAAGCAAATTCTCTTAATTTTCATTCATCATAATCTACCGCATAAATATGGAAGGCTAGTTGTTTAAATAGGAAAGTTTTAGACTAAGATAACCACAATCCAATTTCTCCAGCCCTTTTAGCTTCCCTCCAGCAACTAATACATTATAAATACAAATAAAATATCCCATGATTGTCCATAAAACTACCATAAGTTGTAGAAATTAAAAGGAAACTGAAATAGAAATAAATAAGGAAACTAATGAGCGTTAAAATCTCTTGTTCATCACATAACAAAAGAAAACTTTATCAAGCACTTGTGCTAAACCTCCAAAATGTATTGCGCTCTATCACAGGCTTCAAAATGTGAATTTAAGGGTTGGTCAATGGTTCTACATTGATCAAGGCTCGTAATGCTTGTGAGCTAACTTGGGCTTCACAAATACAAGCTTCACAAAGGCCAAAAGGTTGGAGCAAAACTTGTAGCTTCATTGTGGGCTTGGATGGGCTCCTTTACAATAGAAATTGTTGGGCTTGATGGTCCTCCATCATGCTCCCATTCTTAAGAAGGTCTTTCTTCCTCTTCCCAAGTCATACCATATGAAAAATATTGCAAGTGACTAGCATTGTTCCGTCGCACTTCAACTAGCATTTTTCCCTTATCGTACAACAACAATCTAAGGCCTATTTCATTTTGATCAATTTTGTACTGAATGCTATTCAAAGTGAAATGCACTTGATCATAAAAAAACAAAACCTCCCTCCTCTTAAATCTTTGTTCTTGGACCAAACGGTTTCCTTTTTGATAAAATAATTTCACAGTTTCCTCATAAGACAAAGACTGCCTCCTTTATTCAATTCCACGATAGAATATGATTTGCAGCAGTTTATGAGAAAATTTTGTTTCCCTAACAAACGACCTCTAAATGAACTCAAATTTTATAGAGAGGCTTACAACACATCAATGTATATCCTTATAAAATATCTTCCAACAATTCCAAAGGGAACCCGTTTGACAAAGCACAGGAAAATTGGACATAATTGAAATTTTCGTTTCTTACAGAAAATGACCTTGGATTGACTTCAAAATTTGTAGAAATGTTCAAAAGACATCCAACTAAAATTATGGAAAGTTTCAAAGAGAAATTCCATGTCTAAGCCATTTAGATG
Source organism: Erythroxylum carthagenense (assembly GCA_026413575.1). Lineage (NCBI taxonomy): Eukaryota > Viridiplantae > Streptophyta > Magnoliopsida > Malpighiales > Erythroxylaceae > Erythroxylum > Erythroxylum carthagenense. Next base: position 17,019,069 of record JANZLD010000007.1, on the reverse strand, counting down.
AATCAAAACAGTTCACTTTTCACAAACCGGATAGAACACAACACAAAAAACCTGGGCAAATTTGTGAAATTAATTTCTCCAATCAAACCACATCAAAATAACTTGAAATTTACATCACAACTAGTTCAAGATATGTGATATCACCCAGAAAAAATAGCTACAAAAAATTTTAACTGAAGGTATAGGAATCGATCAAATCAGATGAACTCACGAATTCTGAACAAAAATTGAAACTTTAAGAGAACACCTTTAATCCCAACATCCTAGGTCGTCAAATCCATGGCTCTGATACCAAAATTGATGGCAGAATGGCCAGAAAGTGATCAAAATAGGGTCTGGTGGTTATTGGAAAAGTTTTGCACAATTTGGTTTTATCGGGCAAAATTGGAATAAGGAATTTGAAGGCATTTCTAGGTTAATTGGCTAGGAATTTGGTTTTCAAGAAAGAAGCAAAGTTGTAGAAATTTTTGTGAACTACAATTTAGAATCAAGTATCATATCAAACGGATAAGGGACGGTTGAGTTAGGTTAGATTTCCTGAATACATGTCTGGTTGGGTGGTTGATTAGCGATGGTTGGGAAATCTAGAAATTTTGAGATGGTTGGAGTTAGAATTGGGTAAAAACCCTTCTAGAGATTTCTAGTTTAAGAAGTGAATAATGCTATGGCTTTGAAATCACCTAAATATGACAATCACACAAAAAGTTATGAATTTTCTCATACAATTGGACAGATAGAATTCTAGTGATCAAATCAAACGGAACAATGAACAAAGTTGAATGTTTGCGGAAAACAAACAAACCCAATGATTGTTCTTCGGAGAAACAATAAAAACCCTTTAATTTTTGGTAACTAATAAAGCCCTATGATATGTTTTAGGAAAACATTCAAACCCTTAATAATTGCAAAGCAAATTCTCTCAATTTTTATCCATCATAATCTGCCTTACAAATACAGAAGGCTAGTTGTTTAAATAGGAAAGTTTTAGACTAGGATAACCATAATCTGGTTTCTCCAGCCCATTTGGCTTCCCTCCAGCAACTAATGCACTATAAATACAAATAAAACATCCCATAATTGTCCATAAAACTACCATAAGTTGTAGAAATTAAAAGGAAACTGAAATAGAAATAAATAAGGAAACTAATGAGCTTTAAAAGCTCTTATTCATCACATAACAAAAGAAAACTTTATCAAGCACTTGTGTTGAACCTCCAAAACGTCTTGGGCTCTATTTTGGGCTTCAAAATGTCAATTTAAGGGCTGGTCAATGGTTCTACAATGATCAGGGCTCATAATGCTTGTGAAGCAAAACCTGTAGCTTCATTATAGGCTTGGATGGGCTCCTTCACGGTAGAAATTATTGGGCTTGATGGTCCTCCATCAAGACGTCTCTAGCATAAACAAAAAAAAAGAAATAAAAAACTAAATAATAAAAAGCACCAATTTGATAACACAATTCGACACACCTTGCCTATGTTTGGGGGCCCTCACTCAGCTTAATGCTCTCACTAACGACTATAGTTTTTACACAAGGCTTTACTGAGCTGATACCACTCAACCCTTGACACTATCCCTTGTCCTCACTACCCGTAAAAGTAATTTCACACCCAATAGTATGACCACCTCGTACTAACTTCGATAGAGGATTTACACACACTATTTAATAATAAAGACAATTAAATGAACAACTCAAGTGATTAAAATAACTAGGAACAAAAAAACACTTGAGATGAAAGGGAACAACTTCCCAATGAATTCAGCTTCTTCAAAGATAAATTTGAAAGTTGTTCGCCAAGTATACTACCATAGTCAATTATTGGAATCTTCCCACGTTACTTCATCAGAAGATGGATTAGCTGCCAAATCCTAAAAACCACACTCAATTTACGTTGAGGATAATAGTGAACATGCAAATCACAAAACAAAAACCACAGTTGTATCCATCAACGGTGCTAGACCAAGGAAAAACTCGGCCCCACTAAAGCCACGTAGGAGAGCCTAGGTTATGTAAAAACCCAATAGAGAAATAGCTCCCACTTAATTCACATCAGCCATACTGGAGACATACGCGATACTGCACATGAAGAGCCACTCTCCAACCAACAAAAATCACCCACTCACCTTTAGCTATTCAGGAAATTCGATCAATGCATAGTCACACCAAAACTTCCAGCCATCAAGCACACTTAAGCAGATAGACATTTCAGCCCCCTTGGTCACGAGGTTCTTAAGGAGTCTTCAAAAGATGGAGTTCTTCTAATAACCAATCAGCTGTAAAACCCAAATAGACTATCTCAAAGAATCCTTTCACGAAGGAAAGACATTGAAACATAAAAAATGAAATACCCAAGATGATTCACACAATCTTAAAATTTAAACACAACTACACATATATAGACATGATCTATACACACTCCTAATCAAGATAGAGTTCTATCACACTTAAACCATTATCCCAAAAACCCAGCAGTGCTCCATTCTACATCACCTATATAATCCATCATACTTCTTATCAAGATACTCATTTATTCAAGATATGATTCTATAACATCTAGAACATTATCCAAATTAGCTTTTTGAATCCAATTCAAATAAGGATTATTATTTAGCTATCATCATCCAATTAATATCTTATAGGTCCAATTAATAAAGAATGCTAAAACTAATTACTTAGATATATAACATATATCCTAACAATCTCCCCCTTTTTGGCATTGCTTGTCACAAATATGAAACTCTCCTAAATAACATAATTGGACATATAAGTACTAAATTTACTATTCATATGACAAATACTCCCCTTTAATCAAACATCAAGTTCTAAAGAACATTAAGTTTATCCAATCATTTAAATTTCTCCCATTTGGGACAAAAAGATGCTAAAAAGTATGACGAATAGTCAAGCATATATCTTGAAAACTCTCCCTGAACGAAACATTCACCGTAAACACTCTGATGTCTCCCCTTGGGATAAAACATTATCAAAACGAAGAATGCCTTCAACACAATCGATCTCAGCAAATAAAGAAACATAAAAATCAGTAGTAGGTTCAATGAAAGAATTATAAGTATGTAAAGATGACAATTTACCACCAGTCAATACACGTGCCAACATATCATTACTTACTTCAATTTTATCTTCATAAGATTGATTAAATTCATAAACCTAAGAGTTGCTAGTGTAGTGAGAGAGAGAGAGAGACCCACACTAATGAGAGAGCTGAAGAGTCTTCGATGGAGCCAAATAGAAGTCACAATGCAAACTACTAAAAGGATGGGACGAAAATGGTAACATAAAAACTAAAGAACAAAAAAAATCTCTCTTTTTTCTTGTTTTAAACTACACAAGAAATACTTCATAAATGTAAAAAACACAGTCCCTTTGCCTTTTAAAAAAATTCAAACCTAGTCCTATTCCTCGTCATATTATTTGTGTCATCGATTTCTTCTTCTGAAGTAACTAACTTGTCCTATGTTTGACCAGTTTCTTTAAAAGCAGTAATTAACTATGAGTCTTTACAATTTCTTGTTTTTCCTTCACTACTTTTTTGTGCTTGTAATTGACCCTTTTGAGTGTAAATGATGTTCTTCATGGAAGTGTTTTCCTCCTTCAACTTCGCATTTTTTTTACATGTTTTGACCCATTTACCATTCATTAACTCATAGGCTTCATAAATACCTTCCTTTTTATCATCTGAAGTACTATCATAATTTGAGATTGAGCTTTGAGCTGAATCGTCTATGTTTTTTCTAAAATTTTTCGATTTACTCACTTTTTCTTCTTCAGTTACTTCCTTATCGATTACTGTTAGATAAGTAACTGGATTTTTGTTATACAAAGTAACTAATGTAGCACTATTCACAGCTTCTTAACTTCCGAATTGGTTATCACTCCAAGTGCTCGTATAGGATATCTTGTTTCTCTTCTTCAAGATGTTAGCACACTCCGCTTGAACATGTCCGAAGCCTTGACACTCATAGCATTGAATTCTCTTTAGCTTTCTTTATCCCTTTTAAGTTTTGGCTTGTTGTTTGAAGTTGTTGTTCGATGAACTCCCGTCGTTTTGCCTAAACTCGGGTCTATCCTTTTTCACTCTCTTCAGCCACTTACTGAACTCTCGTGTTAATAGCTCCATATCCTCATTCTCGTATGATTCATCTTCTACATCATTCATACCTTTTCTAGTTTCAACCTGTGGTGCCAATCCTTTGCTTCTTTCTTGTTTACCCCTTAAAAGATTCATTTCAAAATTTGTAAGAATTCTAGTTACCTTTTCTAATGACAAGTCATTGATGTCATGAGCCTCCTCCATTGCTGCAATTTTTTGAATAAATCTTGAAGGTAGTGATCTCAACATCTTCTTGACTAGTTTTAGATTGGAATTTTCTTCCCGAGTTGATGTGTCTGATTCTCTATATCTCACAATCTTTCATAAAAGTCTCCAATAGTCTCATTTTCATCTATCTTCAGTTTTTCAAACCTCACAACTAACATCTTTAATTTTGACTCTATCACAGATTTGGACCCTTCATGAATAATGCACAACGTATCCTACACTTCTTTAGTTGATTCACAGGCTGATATCATTGAGAAGCGTCCTTCATCAACAACATTGAAAATTGCTTACAATGCTTGTGAGTTTCCAAGTGTTCTTTCTTCTTCGGGTCTTGTCCAATCATATGAATCTTTTAGAACTGCTTCTCCCTTATCGTCAGTGATCATCGAATGTGTCCAGCCATGTAACACCAAATTCCATGCTCTTGTTCCCTATACCTGAATAAGGACTCTTATTTGTGATTTACATATGGGATAATTGGAACTATCCAATAGTGGTGGCCTGATAATTAATGCTTCTTCTCTTATGGCCATAATTATGAAACCTAAATCCACACTAACTTGCTACCAAGTTCTGAATCAGTGACCATTCTCTGATACCAATTGATAAAAACTGAAGGGGGTAGTAGTTTTACAAACTTTCCAATTTTAACCTAGATGTCTCTAGCACAAATGAAAACAACAACAATCAAAAACTTAATAATAAAAAACACCAGAAATTTGGTAACACATTTCGACACACCTTGCCTACGTCTATGGGGCCCTCACCCAGCTTAATACCTTCACTAACAACAATAGTTTTTACACAAGGCTTTATTGAGCTGACACTACTCAACCCTTGACACTATCCCTCATCCTCACTACCCGTGAAAGTAATTTCACACCCAATAGTACGGCCACTTGATACTAACCTTGATAGATGATTTACACACATTGTTTAATAATAAAGACAATTAAATGAACAACTCAAGTGATTAAAATAACTCTGAAAAAAAATGAATACACTTGAGATTAAAAAAAAGGAACAACTTCCCAATGAATTCAGCTTCTTCAAAGATAAATTTGAAAGTTGTTTGCCAAGTATACTATCGTAGTCAACTACTAGAATCTTCCCATGTTACTTCATCAGAAGATGGATTAGCTGCCAAATCCTAAAAACCGCACTCAATTTATGTTTAAGAGAATAGTGAACACGCAAATCATAAAACAAAAACAATAATAGTATCCGTCAATGATGCTAGACTAAGGAAAAACTCAGCTCCACCAAAGTCACGCAGGAGAGCCTAGGTTGCATAAAAACCCAATAGAAAAATAGCTCCCAGTTAATTCACATCAGCCATACTAGAGACATATATGATACTGACCATGAAGAGCCACTCTCCAACCAACAAAAATCACCCACACACCTTCAGCTATTTAAGAAATTCGATCAATGCATAGTCACATCAAAACTTCCAGCCATCAAGAACACTTAAGGCGACAGACACTTCAGCCTTCTTAATCACAAAATGCTCAAAGAGACTTCATAAGATGGAGTTCTTCTTATAAGCAATTAGTTATAAAATCCAAATAGACTATCTCGAGGAATGCTTTCATGGTGGAAAGATGTTGAAGCATAAAAAATAAAATACCCAAGTTGATTCACACAATCTTGAAATCAAAAGACAGCTGCACACATATAGACGTGATCTATACACACTCCTACTCAAGATAGAGTTCTATCACACTTAAACCATTATCTCAAAAATCCAGCAGTGCTCTATTCTACATCACCCACATAATCCATCATACTTTTTGTCAAAATTCACATCTATTTAAGATAAGATTCTATAACATCTAGAACATTATCCTAAATAGCTTTTTGAATCCAAGTCAAACAAGGATTATTGGTTAGCTATCATCATCCAATTAATATCTTACAGGTCCAATTAATAAAGAATGACAAAACTAATTACTTAGATATATAACATATATCCTAACAATATCCCCCTTTTTGGCATTGTTTGTCATAAATATGATACTCCCCTAAATAACATAGTTGGACATATAAGTATCAAATTCACAATTCATATGACAAATACTCCCCCTTAGTCAAACATCAAATTCTAAAGAACATCAAGTTTACCCAATCATCTAAATTTCTCCCTCTTGGGACAAAAATATGCCAAAAAGCATGACAAATAGTTTCACATATACCTTGAAATCTCCCCTGAATGAAACATTCACCATAAACAATCTGATGTCTCCCTATTGGGACAAAACATTGTTAAAACGAAGAATGCCTTCAACATAATTAATCTCAGTGAATAAAGAAACATAAAAATCAGTAGTAGGTTTAGCGAAAGAATTATAAGTATGTCAAGATAACAATTTACCACCAATCAAAACACATGCCAACATATCATTAATTACATCAATTCCACCTTCATAAGACTGATTAAATTCATAAACTCAAGAAATTAAAGATGAGTGTTGCCAATATAGTGAGAGACAAAGATACTTGAGAGAGAGACCCACACTGATGAGAGAGCTGAAGAGTCTTTGGTGGAGCCAAATAGAAGTCACAATACAAACTACTAAAAAGATGGGACAATAATGGCAACATAAAAACTAAAGAACAAAAAAACTCTTTTTTTCTTTTTTTTAAACTATATAAAAAATACTTCAAAAATGTAAAGCACACAATCCCTGTGCCTCTCAAAAAATTCAAACCTAATCTTATTCCTCGTTATATTATCTTTGTTATCGATTTCTTCTTCTGAAGTAACTGACTTATTTTCTGTCTGACTGGTTTCTTTAAAAGCAGTAACTAAATGTGAATCTCTACAATTTCTTGTTTTTCCTTCATTTTGTGCATATAATTTACCCTTTCGAATCCAAGTGTGCTTCTGTTTAATCCAATTCATATAGGTATTTAGGTCATATTTGCATTCACTTTGAATATTCATACATTCATTTTAGTAGCATTTTAGGTTAATTTGTTTATTTTCAATGAGTTTCTTATTTATTTTATTTTTTCTTGTTTCTTCGTAGAAAGCATGAAGTTTGGCTTCAAATTAGACCTAATTTACCATGGAGAAGAATTTGGAATGAAGAAGTTTACCTTGCAATTTAATCGTGAAGAATTCTGAAAATTTTTGAGCGGCTGCACAACCTGTGCAGTAAGTTGCATAGCCTGTGTAGAACTGCACAGGTTGTGCACCCAGACCTAATAGATGCATCAGTACCAAATTTTGCTGCTGATGTGGCAACTTCCTATTAGGTCATGCCACTTTAGCAGCTAACTTTTGAGATATAAATACACCTTTTTCTTACTATTGGTGACTACCTTACGTACAGAGAGTGAGAACAAAAAAAAAAGGCAACAGATTGCGAAAGGGGAAAAAAACACGCAGGAAAGAAAAAGAACCAAGAAAAAAGCAAAATCGTCGCTGCTAGAACTATTCTCAGACCTGGGTTTTTAAAGTTTATGTTCAAAATTCACCAGAGTTCTTTACTCCTTACTTCTCTAATGTCAAATCTCCTTGTTTTGACATTTATTTTGTTGAACATAAATATGAGCGAGTAGATTTTTATTTAGGTTTCAAGGATGAGATGTAGTTTTCGAGTTTCTACATGATTTAATTATGGATTTTATTCAATAAAATTGATTCGTGGCTATTGATTTTTGTTTTGAGCATTATTGTGCTTGTTATGTGTTAGGCCTCACATAATTTGTGTCAAAAATATCGATTGAAGATTCGAAATGAGAAAATCGGTGGTGGGAAAACCAAAATTAAGAACTTGTACGTTTAAACCTAAATATAGGCAAAAATCTATGAGAGGAATTACCAACTAGATAAAAATCTTAATAGGTTTTAGTTAATTTCATAAGCCACAATAGTTGAGATTAATCTTAACTACAATACTTCTTTGATATCTTGATAGAGAATCATAGATAATTTAGATTTAGTTTCCTTCAAAGTTCAGGGATCAAGATTATTAAATAAAACAAAAGAGAATAATTAGAAGTTGATTACGAAATCGGATTTTAACCCTGTCTTTACATATCTGATTTATTCCTTACAGATTCATACGACATAACCTATGCGTAAGACTACATAAGCTGTGTGGTTATTCTGTTCTGCTTTAGGATTAGTTTTAGCAATTTGTTTATTAATTAATTTCTCAATAATCAACGTTTGAGTGATTGTCCCAAATAATTGAATGATTTTGGCCTAGTAATTGTTCAGTAACTTCCTGTGGGTGGATACTTTTACTTCCCTATCTACTTGCGTAACCCGTACTTACGGGGCATCAGACAAGTTTGGCACCGTTGCCAGGGTGTTTCCCATGGGCAATATTAGGCGACCAATTGTTTGGTTACTTTGGGCATTTATTTTTCATTTTATTTAATTCTTCTTATAGCTTATTTATTCACTCGGGGTATTCTTTTTTATTTATGATTTACAGGTGATTCCTTATGTATATGAGATATTCTAATAGTGCAGAAACTTGTTATTTGATCCAAAAATTGAAAAGACCGTTAAAGCGCTTCGAACAGCTATGAGACAGCAAAGAGCACAAGTTGTGCAAACAGTTGCACGACCTGTGCAGAGTAACCAGCAAATAGAAACCGAACCTGGAGATACTACAAGTGAGCGAGAGATGGCAGAACCACAACAAGTAGTGGCTGAGCCATAACAAGTAATGACAAAACAAAGGCTGAATGGTGGGCAAAATCAGAGAACCATGCAGGACCATGCCATACCAAACTTTGAGGATTACCAATCGAGCATCGCAACACCTCCAGTTGCAACTAATAACTTTGAACTGAAAACCGGACTTGTGCAGATGGTCTAATAGTCCCAATTTAGAGGCAACTCTTCAGAAAATTCCCACGTTCATTTGGAGAAGTTCATTTAGATATGTAACATGTTGAAGCAGAATGGGTTATTGACGATGCAATTTTCCTAAGATTGTTCCCTTTTTCTTTGAGGGATCATGCAAGTGAATGGCTCTGCTCTCTACCTCAAGGGTTTATAACTACGTGGCAAGAGCTATCCTAAGTTTTCCTAACGCAATACTTTCCCCCAGGAAAGACTGCACAACTGAGTGGTGAAGTGCATTCCTTCCTACCAAGAGAAGATGAATCTCTACTGAGAGAAGATGAATCTATGTATGAAGCATGGGAGAGATTCAAGTAGCTGTAAAGAAAATGCCCCACCATGAGATTTAAAAATGGATGCTTGTGTAGATTTTTGACAACGGGCTTTCTCCGATTATGAAAAGTGCTATAGATGTAGCTACAAGTGGAGATTTCATGGCAAAAATTGAAGATGAAGCTCATTCACTCCTGGAGAGGATTGCTCATAATAATTACCAATGCAGTGGAAGGAGGGGGCATTTAATGCAAGAGACTGAGAAGAAGATTGCAGGAATGTTTGAGGTTGATGCGTTATCCATGGTGAACACTAAATTTGAAGCCTTGACAAAGAGAATGGATAAGATGGATAAGGTTACTGTGATGGCGGTAAGTAGTGCATAGCTTATGCATAAGCTGCAGCAATTTGCACAGCCCATGTATGACTTTTAGGCTTATGGACAAGACATTGCGATTGAGCAAGCCAATTTAGTGGGTAACTATGGAGATAAACCTCATGGAGGAGCCTTCTCCAACACATACAACCCTGAGTGGAGAAACCACCCCAATTTCTCTTGGTCCCAACAACCTAAGAGTCACAAAACTTCTCAAACTAGCCCCATTACTCTTCCCACCCTCAAAACCAACCTCACCTTCCAACCTAGCAACAAAACTTCAATAAGGGCCCTCTAGGATTCCAAAATGCAAAACTTCAAGCCCCTCCACAACCCCCACAAGCTCAAGAGCAGGAACCATCTTTAGAGTCCATGGTGGAACAAATCCAACAACTTAGTTCTAAGGTAGATCAACTTGTCATACAAAATAAGATGTTGGAGACTCAGATTGCTCAACAGGCTAGTACATCTAGAGGGAATAAAGGTAAATTGCCTGAACGACTAGAAAATCCTAAAGAGACTGCTGATGCAGTGATTTTGAGAACTGAAAAAGTCTTAGAATCGATGGTGAAAAGCAAGGATAAAGTAACAAGTAAAGAAAGATCTAATTTTGTCCTAGCTATACAACCTGTGCACTCAGGCGCATAACTTGTGCAGACAGATGCACAGCCTATGCAAAACGAACCAAAAAATGCTGAAACTGAAAAATACACTCCTCCTCCTCCGTACAAGCCACCTATCCCATTCCCACAACATTTTTAGAAGGCTCAGCTAGATAAACAATTTGGGAAATTTTTGGAAATCCTCAAAAAGTTATATATCAGTATTCCCTTCACCGACGCTCTCACACAAATGCCAACCTACGTAAAATTCTTGAAGGAAATCTTGTCAAATAAGAGGAGGTTAGAGGAGTATGAAACAGTGGCATTGACGGAAGAGTCCAGCGCTATTTTACAAAATAAGCTGCCACCAAAGTTGAGAGATCCCAAAAGCTTCTCCATTCCTTGTCAAATCGAAAGCACAAACATCGGTAAGGCTTTATGCAACCTTGGTGCAAGTGTAAGTCTCCTACCTCTTTCTATATGTCGAAAGATTGATATAGGAGAACTTAAGCCTACTACAGTTTCCCTCCAACTAGCTAATAGCTCAATCAAATACCCTCAAGGAAATTTAGAAAATATACCTTTGAAAGTAGGGAATTTATTTATCCTAGTAGATTTTGCAGTCTTGGATATGGAAGAAGATACAAATATACCCATTATCTTAGGGAGACCTTTTCTTACTACTACAGGAGCTATTATAGATGTGAAGAATGGGAGAATGACATTGAAAGTTAGGGACGAAAATGTTGAACTTAATTTAGGAAAGGCAATTAAGGAAAAAGATGAGAGAGATTCATGTCTTAGAGTTGATAGAGTTGATAAGGAGGTTAGAAGTCAATTTAGGAAGTCTAAACCTGATTATTTGTTAGAAAATTTTGTAGTGCATTCAATTACAACAGGATCCCATAAGCCAAAAATTTCAGATTTGCTAGAAACACTAGCATCACAACCTGTGTAGAGGAGTGCAGAACCTATTGTAAGAGATCTAGAAGGGGGGTTGAATAGATCTTTAAGCTTTTTGTAATTTTCTACAATAAAATCAGAAGTTATATCACACAAAAACAAAATAATCAAATCTAAATGAAAAGAGTAGGGAAGAAGAGCAAACATTATTTTTATAGAGGTTCGGTGCTAAGACCTACGTCCTCTACCTAAGCTCCCACTTAGGATTTTGCAAACCACTTTAT
>JANZLD010000007.1:16964865-16980456 GCA_026413575.1 Erythroxylum carthagenense | reverse complement strand
ATGCAAGTACGTAAAGAAACGTAAAGAGCTGAAACCTAGCCAAAAACCATATATAAGGTATTATTCTCCCATCACAGGGGTACGAGATCATAACCTAGCTTTTCTCTCTGCATTCCGCAGTCTTTCCCTCACTAGAAAACTTACTTGAGCGTCGGAGGGGCTAATCGAGACATAACCCCCGACGTGCCTTCACTGTTTTGCAGGTATCTTCGCATCGTACTCATCACAGAAGGAAGAAGACGATGGACTTCAATAGCAACGCACGGTTCAGCCAGAACCTGGCAGAACCAGAAAGAGAAATAACAAACTAAACAGCGAGTAAAACAACAAACTAAACAACTTGAAAAACATTACAGTCAAAATAAACAAAATGAAACATCAACTAACATAAAAATCAAAACTAACAAACTATTAAAATGACTCTACGAAACAATATGAGACAAAACAATACTGGATAATATATTATATTTTTGGAAGTAGACCTATTAATCAACATGGTATGAAAAGATGCGATAGCCAGTAATCAAGGCACCCTAACTGAAAAATGTGACAAATAATAGAAAGTAGCTCATTAACTTTTAAGATGCAAACTTGAATTTGAAATGTTAATACTTACTTCTAGAGCCTAGGTATCTAGTCCAAGGTACGAGGTTATACAAAGGAAAAGGCACACGTGAAAAAAACTAATCTCATTCCTCAGTTGGCTCTGAAGGGAACGAGAGTTTGCTTAGGTTGTGAAACCCTTGAGCTCAGGGACTTGGAATTCTTTAGAAAGCCCTCCACCACTACAAGTTAAACCTATCTTGAGGAGACTAGACCCACAATAGCCTTGACCAGAGGCCTGACCTATCCTAAGCTAATCATTCTTCAATTTTCTCCAGTTACTGGCCCAATTCAAATCCAAATCCCCTTTCGTTTAAAACTTCAGGAGTAGCAATGATTTAGGCTTTGACATTAAGTGCAAGTCTAAGTGCGGTTTATCAGAAGAAATTGCGGCTGAACTTGCCCCTGGTTGGTCGACGTGACAGAATATTTATAATTAGACTTAATCCAAACGGAAGACATAAACCTCACGTTGGGTTAAATATTACTATTTAATACTCGTTTTAGCCAAGTATTTATATGGGGTCCTCTCCTCGTTGTTCCACTTCCAATTATATTTCTATTCATATTAGACCCCAGCGCCGTCTCATCTAATGATTTACGCACCCAAAATCAACATGTATTTCAAGATTTTTCGCGAAGAAATGACCGCAAGGAGCTAAGTAACAAGTTGAAACACTAATGTCTTTTGGTGATGAGCAGGCTAAGCCCAGAAAGAGACAGACTTGACCAGGTACATGCCCAGCTAACTTTTTGCGGAAAGGGGCATTTGAAAGTGACCGAGAGTGGCTTATATGCACACTACGGACAACCTCTCAGGTAAACGTCAATGGCTTAAATGCATACATGACAGGCAATATCTATGGTGACTGTATCTATAGTGACTGTAATGGCTTATAAGTTACGAGACTTTGTATTCCTTTCGTTTAGTCTTTTCATCGACAGCGCCTTACGCGCCGGGCTAGAAGGTTCATTTCTTCGCCATGTCTAAATGCGTGTAAGGGAAGAGGAAATCGACGGTCAGTCATGAACAGAGCTGGTTATGCATTAATTGTCTCATTGGCTCAACTCATTAATTGCAGCAGCAACTTTTAATTTAATCTCCAAAAGATTTTTTAAATCTTACTGTTTTCTTCAAAGTGTAAATTCAATTCTAACAAATCTCAACTTTAAAATTTTCAAAACTTTTAAAATTAGACTCTCGTTGAATAGAAATATTAATGGGACTAGACTTCCCCAAGCTAAATGTCATGTTAGTGTTCTTTAACTTTGTTGACGGATCTCATTATCACGTGATAAGTAGATTCTATAAACAATTTTTAAAATTTTAAAACTAAGTATATAGGTAGAATAATTAATCTATAATATTAATTATTTAGGCCAAATTGTTAATTAGAATTCCTAAATTCCCTAATCAACTAAATTCAATTTATTAAAATCCTTAGTTAGCATCAAACCCCCAAAATTTCTAATTCTTCGATACATATTCTCATAACTTTTGATTTTTTTTCTCAAGTAAGATGGAGACATGCATGTTGTTACAAAGACGTTGTAAGGAACTCCAAGTTCGCATACAAAATGAACTAAAGTTTAAGTACGATAGTTGATCTTTCACGAGTCAACTCAACTTTACCAAAATCCTCATGTTTAAGGTATTTCTCACAAAGGCTAAAGTAAACTCATGACTTTTACTAAGCCAATGCAATAGAATATATAGCAATAAGAAGAGAAAAAAGCACTCAGTTTTATAGCAAAATTGTCAATCTTTATATTTGTAGCACCCTACCTTCGCAAAACACGTACCTGACATCTTGAGTGGTATCCAAGTCCGTGTCCTGCAAGGGTAGCATGCTAGAATGGTCAAGCATTCAAAACTTAGTATAATTTTTTTGAAGCACAATCGTATGCAAAAATCAATAATTAAATCAGACCCGTTTTAATGATAAACTTTTTCAGTCACCTTCATATCTCACTCATAAGTACAGGATTCATAATATAAACGAGCAAACAATAAAGTAAGACCATCTAGGTCTACTCATAGTATGCTTCAGATTAGCATTAACTTCTATGATCTGGAAACGTCTGAATGCGAATGTTTAACTTACATGTCATAGTTATAAACATTCATTTATACATACGTGTGTATATGGATTATGTACAATACATGTTCATGACAATTCCAGGTATATTATCAAATTTCATATCTTATGCTCATTTGCATCTCATAATTCAATCACTTATCATTTCTTTTCTCGCATTACTTCTCTTATTATCAATTTCTCATTCATGTAAACCAGATACACTTTACTTCTCTTCTTCGAATCACAACTTTAATCAAATGAACCACTTCATCTCCATTTTACACATTTCTTTAGTACTTTAATACCAACAATTCACTTATTAATGTAATTCTAGCATTTCAAATCCAAACAATTATCCAACTCTCATTTTAGTCCTATACACTTCCAAAAATCTAGACCTTTGAGTTAATCTTCCGTGATCATTCTGATTAGTGAATGAAGTAATTTGGTAATACTTTCTACTAGAAAAGTATTCCCTATTGTCTTAAGTTTCTAATGATACCACAATCATTCAATTTGGCTCAGTAATTTGAAAGTTACACTTTAAATTTTTTTTAAACTGTTCTCATTCTAAAACAGTATATTATGCACAACTTCCATCTATAAATTAAACATCTTAGAGGCAGAATCAGAATTCAACTTCTTCATATAATTTGTAAACGTATGTCTCTAATTTGCTCTACATTAAAAATCATCTCAATTGGAACCCTACATATCCAAATATATTCAAAAATAACACCAGTTCATACTATTCCAATAGATTCTCTCACTTTCCTTCAATCAAACTTTCTTTCCAATCAATTCGAAATGCTACCAATTTTTATGGAGAGATAGAATAATGTGTTAGGAATCTATTAGCTCAAGAATCACTTCATTTGGAGGTCGAATAACAAAGTTATGGCTGAAATAATCAAACAAGGTTTTGTCCTTAATCATATTGAACCTGTTTTGGGACAATTGGTATATCTTTCTTTATAGATATCGGATCAAGGTCATTCTTGGATGGTTTGAAATAGGACTTCAATATCTACAACTTTCATAGATCTACAATTTTCATAAAGACCTTAAAGATAGATTCTGTCATCTAGAGGATTAAAATTGGACTAGAAGATGTAAGATAAACAGTACCCAGAAGAAGTTTATGAACTGTGCATAGAATATGTTTAACAATTAGCATAACTTTCTTTAGAGATATCGGATCAAGGTTATTCTTGGATAGTTCGAAAGAGAATTTCAAGATTTACAACTTTTATGAAGACTTTGAAGACAGATTTTGTCATCTAGAGGGTCAAAATTGACCAGAAGATGTCAGATGAATAATACCCAGAAGATACACGTTATCATCAGAAGGTACACGTCACCACAAAAGATACACGTCATCACAGAAGATACACGTCATCACAGAAGATACTGTCTATACTCTTGAGCATCTTCATTTATAAGGGTCATAACATTCGACTCCGATGTCCGAAAATTCTATACTTTATATCGTTAGAAAGCTAGAAAGATAAACTACAACTTTCTAGAAGACAATTTTGCCGAATTAAGCTTAGATCAATCCAGTTTTTTCTCTTAAAGCTAGAACACAAAATTTACCCCTATGGAAGACTTGAAATTTTTACTGTACAAACTTGGGATGTCCTAAGCATAATCATTCAGCTACCAAATTAACTTACATTAAACTCTCAAATCCCAACTCAATAGCGTTTTCAATGGAAAAATCTCACGAAGCACAATTACTAAAAATTGTTTCTAGAATACTTAAACTTATGCATTTTCTAAGTCTATGAACTAAAACCCTTCCAAAAATTCAAAAGATTCAAAACGATCTTACCTTAATTCTTCACCAAATGAAGAGATCTTTGACTCAAATAGAAGCTCTTCTCTTCTTCTTCCTTTTTTCCTTCTTGAATAACCTCAAAATCTCTCTTAACGGCTAAGAAAATTGAAACTCTAGCTTGTTTTCTCTTCTTTCTCTTCTTCTCTTCTTCTCTTCGTATTTCTCTCTCTTCTTCATAACACTCTCTCCTTTTTCTCTTCAATTCATGTTTTCCCCTTCTTAAAAAGCAAGACTACATTTCTTTCTTCCAATTCTACCCTTAATGAGCTTAAAAAGCCCCTTTTACCCTTCCTTATAGACTTATGCTCTTTTAACCTTAAGTTTCTTACCAAAAACACCCATTGAATATTTTTATAACCTTTACACTTTAATTTAATCAACCTATATCATATAATCTTTCTAACATCAATATAATAATTAATTTCCACAAAATTTTATAAAGACCTTATAATTAATGTAAATCATACTTATTCATCAAGAAGAAAATTTTAGGGGCCAACATTTCTCAATATACTCACATATATAAACAATTATACTTGGAATGTCAATGAATGCATGTACAGTTATTTTTATGTGCAACGATTTAATATTCATGTGCATGATCATATCACATAATGCACGAGCATGAAACACATTTCTAATGTCTCAGTGAATCTCTCACATTTACAATTTTAGCCTTAACATGGGTAACGAGATGTTACAACTCTCCCATTCTCAAAAGAAATTTTGTTCTTGAAATTCTTACCTGATTGTTCGAATAGGTGGGGATATTGTTTCCTCACATGCTCTTCCATTTTCCATTTAATTTCATCACTCAAATAATTTCTTCCAATTGACTATAGTCAATGAACTTAATCAATCCTCTAATTATTTCTTTAGATATCACCCTATCTTAACTGTTTCCTCAATATAGTTCAGGTTACTCAAACTTTTTCACTTAGTAAGCCGATAATACACCTATGTCAGATCATATCATTATTTCTTAACATACTCACATATCACACATTACAATTCTAAGACATCTTTATTGAGAATACATCTCATAAGTTACGGGTCCTATGCTCTGAATAACTTCATATGAACCAATACAATTTGAGTTTAGTTTATCCTTTTTCCTTATCTAAGCACATCTTTATCCCAATCTATGCACACCTTGACAAGATGCTGCTTTTAGAAATATTTCATATATTATCTTGTACACCTCTCAAATTCCTTTAGCCAAAGCATCCTATATCTAAGCAGATTGTTGGTTTCTTCCAAGGATCTATTGTAGTTGTTTATCAGGTATACTTCCTCCTTTATGATCATTTGGTCTTGTCAATATTCTTCTTTGTCATTTCCACAAATTCTCTAACACTTTGATCTTTTCCTCTTACTCTGGAAGTGTAATTTCTCTACTGAGTACTTTTAATTTGTCTTTCACTACCTTGAGTTTCAGGCTAAGCTTGTATCCCTTAGTTCTTATAGCCTCCTTCTCCATTCCCTTCCTTAAAGCTTCCATGAATTTGGGATTTTCCGTCAATTGGTTGAAAACTCTACAAGGGGCTTTTCTTTTATCTTCAGGTTTGGTAAGATCTACCACTACTAAGCTATGTTCGTATATGGTTGGTTGTTCATAGCTAATAGTGGTGAGGGGGACGTATTGTAGCAAAACATTATTAACCATAATCTATCAAACTTCTTCAATAGGAACCAATTCCCTACCTATTTGTTGCTCTATGTGAATACATTACCAAATTAATTTAAGTATATTAGCCTTTTGTTCTTTGTTAGCTTTTGTAATTCCTTAAAATTCTTTTGGGAACAACATCTTCCTCCCCACTTTTCACTTGAATAAAGTGTACAGTTGAAGTCCCCTACTATTGTCTAAGGTGTCTTAATGTAGCTATAAATTCTAACTATTTCCTCCCAGAGTGACTACCTTTGGAATTCATAGTTTGTAGCATAGACAATATAGATTATTATAGGCCTTCTGTTGCTTTTTATCATCATCTCATAGTGGATCATTTGGTTTGAGCAAGTCCAGTTGATTAGATCTAGCTTTGAAGGGTTAAACCCCATGAAAACTCTTCCACTGATATGGTTTTCATGGTTAGACATAACTTTCCAATCTTTACGTAGGAACCATAAGCATTTCTTTAGTTGCTACTTTTTTATTTTGGTTTCTAATAAACCAACAAATTCTACTAAGCTATTACTGATGAAATCCCTTACAACTAGTCATTTATTTAGCCTATTAAGCACTCATACATTTCATATTGCTAAATTCATTATCTTTTCTTTTTACCTAATTTTTTCCTTTTGATTTTTCTACATGCACTAGGGGAAACAACTTTTGAGTTTGGCTTGTACTTGAAGTTTCTTATTTCTCCATCAAAGGAGTCACATCTGCTTCTTCTTGGCTTTGATCTAGGCCTTCCACTAATTGCTTACCTTTCTCTAGAGTCTTATTCTCTTTTCTAGCTTGGAATTCGCTATTTTGATCTACAAAGGATTCCCTTATTTCTTCTAGAACTCCACCATTTGTTCTATGCCACCTACAATTTTCTTATTTTCCTGTTGGTACTCTTTTTTTTCCTCCATATCTACTTTTCTTCTTTAATTTTTGGTTTGCACATATAATTTACCTTCAGTAAGTCTTCTTCCAGGACACCATCTTCTTTTACTTCATAATTCTAGGAGATTCAGGCAACTTCATAGTGATATCTATATTTATACACAGCCTAGAAAACCCAATTCTCTTCAGTACTATTTTCATCTATCCCTAGGGCTTACCTATTTTTCTTGCTATGTGACTCATTCACTCTATAGAACAGTACTCCAAGGGAACTTTGTGGAAGATTACCCATAGAGGAATTGTTTCCAATTTGCTCCTATCCAAAGTGACTTCAAGATACCACTTTTTAAGTAGGAATGGATGTCCTAGCATATGTTAAGGGCCTACATCTATTATTCTTTATGCATTGTCCTCAGAGTTGGACTTAAAAACAAACAATTCATTCTCATTAACCATCATGTTTACAAGTCCCATATTCCTCCAAGATAAAAAAGTACCCATTTGTTTACTAATGGGATAGTCAATGTTTTCTCGAGAAAAAAATCAACCAAAGATGAGCTCCATGTCCTCTCTCCCTGCTGCAACACTTTTATAGGTAGCTTAATTAGTCCATCATTATTCGACTTCATATATCTAAGCGTTATACCTAATGTCTCCAACTATTGAGCTCAGGGTTGTCTTTCCCTTGTTAGGTTCTCGGTATCTCCTTTAAGGAGCTCCATTCAAAGGGGGGCGGGGGGATCAGTGGGATTGTTTTAAAAGTGTAAGTGCTACTATAAATGGGGTAGTTTGTGAGTTGGTTTAAGAGTCTATTTCAGGTTTGTCAGGTTCATGGTGGTTGCTATTAAGTTTCTAAATCTGGAAGGTTTATTTTGTAGATTATTAGGGGTTAAAGATTGGCTATTAGAGGGTGGGAAGCAAGACTATTGGGGTGGGCTATCGGGGATTAGGGGAAACATTGGATAAGCAAGAGTTAAGATTCCTTAAATTGTTAAAAATCTTTCTAAGTAATAGTCACAATCCAATTTATTTTTATAAATACATTTAGTATAGTGGGAAGTTCACTAGGGATTTACTTATGTAGCAATCTAAATAGATATTTGAAATACTTCATAAGTATAACATTGAATACTACTCAAGCTTAAAAGTAAATTTTATCATTTAGTGATTAGGTCAGTCATGCATTATAGGGCAGAGTGTTGGCTCATCAATAAGTGCACAGTCATAAGTTAATGGTGACGGAGATAAGGATGCTTCGTTAGATGTGCAATCTTACTAAAAGGGATAAGGTTGGGAATGTAATAGTAAGAGACAAATTAAAGGTAGCTAATATTATTGACAAATTAAAATAGACAAGTCTTAAATGGTTTAGATATGTTAAGAGGAGATACCGAAATGCTCCAGTAAGAAGATGTGACAAGATCGTACTTAGAGACTGTAAGAGAAAAAAAAAAAAGAGAGACCTAAAAAGAATTAAAAGGAGGTAATCAAGAATGATATGAAAAATTTGGAACTTATCGAAGATATGACCCACAATAGAAAACTTTGGGTATTATAAATCAAATAAAGGATCCCTTTTAAAGAGATCCTTGTAGTTCTCCTAAATTTTTTGGCTCTTTCTTCTTGTAATTAGCCTAAACTTGTAAATAAGCAATATTTACCTCCTAGGGATTTAGCCTAAACCTTTTCACACCTAGTTAACTTGATTTAGTATTATTATCGTCGTTATCGTCGTCGTCGTCGTCATTATTTATTTTGTAATTAATTTATTATTATTATTATCATTTTATTTATTTTTTTTCATTTTTTCCTCATGTGGATTATTTGAAAACAGTTTTTTTACTAGTCAAGAGTAAGACTGCTTACTACTAGACTTTCTTAGAACTCGCATGTTAGTGAGATTTCTACTGAGTATTATTGTTGTTATATATCAAAATATTATTATACGTATGATAATTATAAATAAAGTGATTGAAATAAGAAGGATAGAAAATTTGTTTATTCTTATTTTACTTATGCATGCTTACATGTCTATTCTTATTCTCACTTTTTATTTCAATTATTTCATTATTAATTAACAGTCAAGTACTCTTAAACACACTATTCCAAAGCATGGTATATTCGTTTGATGGATATGGGAGCTAAAATTGACATTATTATTTTTTAAAAAAAGGAACTTGGGATTAATTCCTAGCATCGATCGCAATCTCAACGAGTTAGCTTATTAAACTAATTGACTTCTTGAAGAATCTTGCTTTATGGCACACAAACTTTAAGTAAAACCACTTGGTTGTGTTAATCTTTACACATAAACCAGTATATATTGTAGATAAGGTGAAAAAATTTATTATAATGCTTGACCCATGATTGTAAAAAAAAAAAAAAAAGGAGTTTTAAAAATGGAATTTGGCAAGACAAAGAGTGGCACTTACTTTTGTCAATGTCAAACTAGTTAGAAGCAACTTTCGGAGCCTCTCTCTCTTTTCAGCTACCTATTCATAATACACGAAAGAATCCAAAAAGTGCTTTCAAGTTTGGGCCACATACCAAAGCATTTTTCCCACTACACTTCGTCATCAAAGACAAAAGCACAATGAGACAATCCACTCCAGCTGTGTTCCTTTTGTCAATTTCTCTCCGCTTGTTTTCTAATTTCGCCGCCATGCCACCAATGCCTGAACTCGTCCAAGGAGCCATTGCTGATAGAAGAGAGACTATTAGTTATCCAACGCAAGTGTGGATTGGAAGCAAAAGCAAAACGAAACTAGTATTTCAAAAGCTTGGATAGCCATTAGGATCATCAAAATCAGATGCAACTTAAGTAGAATGGAGAATTAAATTAACATGTTCTGCTCCAAAACGACTAGATTCAGTTTATTAAGAACCAAGTAAAAGTGTTCTAAAACCATCCATAAGTAGAAGCATTATTGCGACCCACCCACTGATGTGCCGTGGCCTTTGGTTGCGTTCTTTATTTTAATTTGTTTTGTTGTGGTGATGGATGACAAATTGTTTCTTCCTTGTCGACAAAAGTCCACGAGCCTTTTTTGGCAGGCCGCCAAATGTCAGCCATTTGATTCACCACATGGACTAACGTAGTTGGAGCAATCTAGACGACCAAGGAAGACTTCCCTTTTCCCTAAAGTGGGAATGTTAAGGAATTCTTTATTTCTCTTTTAGGTACTGTCCAGTGATGAGCCGAGAGAGGTAACCCCCGAAGTGTACATTTCTTACCTTCTTCATAGAGCATATTAAATGTCATCTTTATATTCAACTTCACAGCTGTACACCACACATATTCCCCCCTCGCATTCGTAAGTTTTTATTCTCAACTTGAGGAATGCTATTTGACCGCAATTATAAGTGTGATGCTGATGCTCAAGTGGGTTCTCCTGTTCAGAGATGGAGGGTTTCTTACTTTTTCTCATTTCATATAACTAAAAATCATTGTTACATCGTTTGTTTTCTGCCATTTTTGAGTTCACATTCATTGCTTAAGTAACACTTATTCTTTACTTCGTGCTTGGAGTTGTGAGAAAAAGACAATAGGTTGAAGTCACCAGACAAGCGACAGCAAACAATTGGCAGGAAGTTTGCACCGTGCTTATGGTTATTATGAAACATTAATTATTTCCATTCTTCTTATTTTAGTGTCTTGTTTTATTATATGATTGGTTTTATGTCTTTTAGTAGTGATCGAGCAACTGGGAAAGTGAGACTTGAATAATTGAAGGCACGTTGAAGCAAATAAAAATTATTATATGAAAAAATAATATTATTTAATTTACTTCTAAAAACGCAATTGAAAATATAAATAGTAAAAATGTATCTTGTTATGAACTTAGTTCCTCTCTTCTACAATTCCCTTTTGTATCCAAATTTAAAAATAGGTAATTGGAATTTATTATATCCATTCAATATAACAATGCAGAGATGAATATGTAGTTCAAATCTATGACAGCTTCGCTAGGAGGGCAAACTCATATAATAATTTAATTAAGAAAAATTACTTTTAACTAAACTTTAATTTGAATTATATTTAATATAATTAAATAAAATTTATATCTCAATAAAACATATTCAGTCTCTATTAGTTAAACATTTTATATTTGACTTTTAAAGTTTTTTAAACTTTACAATCAAATCAAATTTAATTGAATTAATTTTTAAAAATTTTCTGTAAGCAACAATTAAATTCTTCTAATAATTGGTAAAAATAAGAGGAACAATGCATGCATGGTGTTTACTACATGGAGGCTTTAAAGTTATGTACTCATCTCTTTGATTCCTTTAGCTACAGATACATTTTAAAATAGTGTAGGGACTAATGATGTTAGCAGTTAGTACATATCCTTGATTCCTTATCATATGAGTTATGTAATTATTTATGTTACTTAATCCTTGTATAAACCCTTTTTTGGCAAGTTTTAATGTTAATTCTATTTTAACCTTGTTGTGCAATAAAGATTGACTTTTACAAGACCTTTGATAAATCAATTAGAGATTTGTTCTACAATCTCTTTAGGTACTTGGCTTTCCCTAGTTTTTTTATTATTTAGATAGAGCAATGCATCACCACAACCTCTTTTGGCATCTTGGTGAATGATGAACCTACAAATGAATTCAAAGTGGAAGAAGCACTAGACAAGGTGATCCAAGTTTACCTTATCTATTTGCTATTTACATTGAAGTTCTATCCATATGAGCTTCATCCAATATTGTAAGGCAACAATCCTTCAAATTTCATTACAAATGCTCCAAGCACAATATCTTTAACCTTGCTTTTTTTTTAGATGATCTATCACTCTTCTGTATAGTTGATGCTAACTTTTTATAAGGTTACTCATGGACTCCCTAAGCAAATTCTGTGCCCTTCTGGATTTATCCTTGTTTCCGCAACTATGAGCTAGTGAGTTGATTATCTTGCCTCAGTTGATGGATTAAACCTAAGGAAGTTGCCATTCAAATACATATACATTCTCATCACCACAAGAAGACCCATTTATGTTGATTGCTAATCCATTTTTGAATCAATTCATAAAAGAGTTGGACATTAGGCTAACAAAAGTCTTTCATATGCTAGTAGGCTTCATATAGTTTTATCCATTCTTAGCAACCTATAAGTGCATTGGTTATCCTAGTTAGATATTCCCAAAAGCATTAGCAAAGGATTGGAGAAATCCTGAGAAACTTCCTATAGAGAGGGGATGCATATAGGAAGCCATATGATAAATTTAATGGAATGAAATTGGCATTCCTATGAGTGAAGGGGGTCTTGGTATATGGCCCATTCAATTAAGAAACAAGGTCCCACTAGTTAAGAGGCTATGAAGGTTATTTATAGATAAGCAATCCCTTTGGATGTAATGGGTTCACTCTCATTACTTAGAGGATCATTACTTTTGGGAGGTCAGACTATGCATAGATACCTCATGGATAATTCCTCAAATTTTTAGACATAGAGATCACTTATGCAAAGAGGTTAAAAGCATAATTTGTGATGGGGAAACTACCTGGCTATGGCATGATAATTATTGTAAGCTTGGACCTCTCTATTTGCACCCTCAAGCTTTTCATTTAAGACTTATGTTCAAAGTAAAGGCCAAGTTATTTAAACTAATTAGTAATAATGAATGACAGATGAGATAGAGAGAAAATGGAATCATTAAAGATAACTAGTCTAGTTTTGCACTAAATCAATCTAAATAGTCTAAATAGGATTTGATAAGGTGGTGTAGGCATACTACTAGTTGTTTCGTAAATAAATCATACTACTAGTTGTTTCATAAATAAATCATCTTATAATGTTTTCAAGATCCCAAGCCTTAAGGTTCAATTTTTTTGATTAATATGAAGCAAGCGGATTCCCTCAAAGCTATCAGTCATCTAGTGGCTTGCTGTGATGAATAAGCTCTCCACACTAGATAGAGTTCAAATCTCCTTACCACTCTCTAATATCTTCAAACTTTGCAACAATTAAGAGGAAATCAAGTATCATTTATTCTTTAAATGCAAGTTCACCAAAGCACTATAGTTATCCATCTAAAGGATCACTGATCATACATGCAATGTTAAAAGTTAGGATATCTTGGTCTCACGAGTAGCTAACATATTTAACTTATTAAATGAGAACTACACCATTATAAAGATCTTCATATATTCTAGCATTTATGCAGTATAGAAAGTTAGGAATGAGGTTATCTTCAAGATCCAAAAAATAAGAAAAGAACTCCTTCTATAAAGATACTTTTAACTAGATTAGGAAGGTGATTATGACAAAATCAACACTATGTTATTATCCTGATAGATTGATTCTACGTGGAGCATTGCTTGAGCATTGTTATTGTCTCTCTGGGTTTAAATTACTTAAATAAGCAAGAATGAAACAATATGGAATCCCTCTTAATTCAAATTTTGTAGCACATTGTGCTTTCAACTTTGCTTTTGATCTATATTGCAGGTCTTATTATGTTTATAATCTAATTCCTATTTATGACCTCCTTATACTTATGGCTTTGGGCTTTTGTTCTCTTTTTGAATTGTATTAAATCAAAATTTTAATTTAAAAAATTTAAAGAATCTCTTAATAAACTAATAATAAATGTAAATTATTATCGTATACTATATCTATAATTATATTCATATTAAGATTAATGTTTAACCACACATTAAAACTATCTAAATATTATGTTAGTCTAAGAGGTGTAAAGTTGATATGTGTAAATTTTATACTCTTGAATAAGAACTAAGGAACAATTTAGAGTAAAAGTGTCATAGAGAAAGTAAAACACAAGAAAATATACATAATTTAAATTTGTAAATATTAAATGTAAGAGAGAATAAAGAATAAGATCTTATATCCACCTATCATTTTTCTCTTAATCTATTATCCTTTTCTTTCAATAATTGAACACTATTGATTTTAATTTAACAATGTGCATAATAATAAAGAATAATTAATCAAATGTAATTATCCCTTTTATGGTATAGTCTAGTAAATACAAGTATCATTCCCACGAGAACTAGAAGTACCAGTAATAGTTATCTCTTTATTAAGTAAGCAGGAACCCTCCATACAACATCTTCTTTACTAAAAATGAAAAGTAACCCTATAGAACTTATTAATATCAAAAGAAATCCTCACAATGTATATCCATCCAATTCCCTCAATTTTTGTACTAACATAACCATATAGAACTTAAAACCTCCTTTTCTTACTGACACTAATGAACTAAGATTAAATATATTTTATGTGACGCACATATTCACTCAACTATTATCTCTTGCCTCTCAAGGCTTTTATAATCTTTCTAGTATATATAAGTTTCTTCTCATAATTTATTTATGGTCTATTTATTCTTAAGCTAACTTAAATAGTAATTAGACACATAAATTAGTTATTAGAATGACTAGTTTCGAGGCATATGCAGCAAGTTGAACCCCTAATTTTGTATAACCTATACTTGTTTAAATATGAGTTCAACTAGCCTATCCTTTAACCTAATTGACAGTTTACATTATGTAATTTTTTGCCTTTTATCTAATTAGTTATCTGAACCCTTAGATTAGTCAAACTTCTATAGAAACCAAGTTGAAAAGTTTAACTCCTAAGTTTTCTCAAAGATAAAATACACTCATTTTATAAAACCTTAACTCATAACCATTTCGAAAAATTCCTCAAATTTCTTTTAAAGATCAAGAGGTTTTCTTTAAAGAAAAAAATCATGCCAATTATGAAAGTAATTATGCATTGTTCCCCATATTAAATGATCATGCAATGATTGAGCTCCTACTTCACTGATATGACCAGGGTAGGATTATAAAAAAGATAAATGATTCTTTTATATGTAACTTACTTCATTCTTTCTTATTCTTATTTTATTTAACTTAAATTGCCTTAAAGCTCTTTTGAATTGTATTTATGCTACACTTTTCTTATTTCTCCATCCTTTAATTTCTTAACTTATCCCTTTTCTCACTTTGTCCTTCTATTGAACTTGATCTTTCATATATTTCTTAAATCTATTATAAAGGAGCTATTAATATCATAAAAAGGTACATTCATTAATTGCAATATATTTTTATCATTACAAGGTTGCTTGCTCCTTTTCCTTTAATGTTGTTATTTCTTCAGTTCTAGTGCAGGCTATTGCCACCAACCTAGCAAAACTTCCCCCATTACCCTCTGCCTCTCCCCATCTCACAAAAGCCTAGAAACTCCCCTTATTACATCCCTTGGCTTCCTCTCCATCACACCAATATGTACAGGTTTTGGAACCCCTAGCTTATTCTTCATTAAAACCTCTCAATTGGAAACAAGTGCTTGGTCACCTCTAACATTTCTCTCCAGCACATTCCACCTCCCATTAAGGATGGTTCAACCATTTTTTTCTCCCCCTATTAACATCCTAAAGTAAGATGCAAATCTATAGGTGTAACACCCCACTCCCGTAAGACCCGAACCCGATATCGTTGGTGATATCCGAGTCCGTGCCCCGCGAGAGTGGCGT
>JANZLD010000007.1:16949145-16964765 GCA_026413575.1 Erythroxylum carthagenense | reverse complement strand
CTAATTATTCCCTATTAGTCTCATCCTATGCCAATTTTACCATTTTACCCTTGCAGGAGGGGGTGGGATGTTACAATAGGAGTCTATACAGGTCAATTTTTTTCTTGGAAAGAGATCGACCTTCCCAGTGATGAGACTATAGGCTATTAAATGGTTTTTATGATGAACTAGTACAATTGGAAACTGATCAATCCACAGGTTCTAGGATAGATGTTTTCAAGGATTTAAGTGTGGTTTAAGGTTTTCCCAGACTTAGTGTTCAAGACCTAATAGAATATGGAAGTTTCTAGTTCAAATAATATGCCTACTCCTTCTCCTAATCAAATCCAAGAGGATAATCTATTGTATCCTATTGATAAAGTTCTAATTCAAGGAGTTAGTGAATTGAAGCATCATGCTAACATCCCTCAAACAGATGATGATGATGCTACTCAAGGAGCTTTTAAATCCATTTAAAGGAAGAAATCTAGGTGAAAAGCTAAGTACAAAGCTAATAAATCCTCTAAAAACTAATGACATTGTTTGTATTTAATATTAGTAGTCTTAATGATCCAAAAAAAAAACAAATGATAGTTAATTATATCAAGGCAATATAACCAAACTTATTTGTTCTTTCGGAAACAAAATTGTTGAGATAAAAATGTCTAAGTTTGTGGCTATTCAATGCTTATTGGAAGTTCATTACTAACCATGATAGGCGCCATAAAGTAAGGTTTATCGTAGCATATAATCTAGATAAAGTTTTGGTGTTGAATTACCAATGCACTAACTAATATGTTTATATTTTAGCCGAAATTAAAGGTATAGGACAGGCCTGGTTCGCTTTTATGTATCCATCTAATTTTGCATTCTAAAAAGCTACATTATGGAATGATTTGGCACAATACTAGAATATAGTGTATGATCCTTGGCTCATTATTGGTGACTTTAATTATATATTGCTGGCTTTAGATCTTAAGGTGAAAGATGCTAAGGGAAACCTTGTTGGGAATTTAGAGCTTGTCCTCAGAATTTAGAATTCACTGTTCTTAGATATAATGGAAGATTATTTTCATTGTCCAACAATCAAGAAGGTTAATGGTTATTAAAGAAAAAATTAGACAGGACTTTAGTCAACTTGTTGAGGCTCTAAAAATTCAATTCAATTATAGCTCATTTCACTAATAGTCTTTACTTAGACATTCCCCTAAAGAGATTCATGATCTTTTTGAGAAAGTAAGGGATCCTTCTCTATTTAGATTCTTTAAGTACCTCAGTGGTATGGATGGGTTCCAAGAAATTGTATCTAAGGGACTAGAGTAACGAGTGAATGGATATGCCTCTTACCAATTCCACAATGATAGAAATAAAATAAGAGCTCAAATCATTTAAAAAAGCAAGCATAAGGACTTTCTTGAGGGTATAGAGCAAGCCAAAGAAGCACTGATACAATGTCAGGATAAACTCTATGATTCTTCATATAATGGCCCTATTAAGATCAAAGAAAAGCCAGTGTTGGCTAATTACATGATTGCTCTATAAGCACATTCTTCCATTCTTATGCAAAAATCAAAGGTGTTGTAGTTGAAGGATGGATACTTTAATTCCAAGTTCTTTTATAGCTCACTGCTTGCTAGGACAAATCGTAAAAAAATATCCAAACTACTCACTAATGAGGGTAGAATTATCACTTTAATAAAAAGAGCTCAAAATCTATGCTATAAATTACAATGCTAAAGTAGTGGGAACTCCAAAGCTGGTAATCCTACTTACTTACTTCATGGTCTATCCATTTCTAAGGTAATCTCCCTTGAGCAGTTTGAATTTCTTATCAAAAGTTTCACTAATGATAATATAAGGGTAGTGGTATTCTCTCTTAGTCCCAATAAACCTTAGGACCTGATGGGTTCAATGGCTTCTTTTGTCAACAAAATTGAAGCTCCATTAAATTTCATGTATGCAAAGTTACTCATAAGTTCTTTGATAAGGCCAAGATGCTGAAGGTATGCAATTGCACTCATTTATGTATAGTTACAACTCATTATCCAAACTCTTTGAGGGAATTTTGATCAATTTATTGTTACTTTTATTGATGATTTATTATTATTCTATAAGAGTGACAAACGCTTAGTGGTTAACTTAATAAGATGTGCATCTTCTGAGCTTTATATTAAAGGGACAAGACCTACATTATCACTTCAGTACATGCCTTGAACTCAACCTAGTTTTTATCATCTAACTTAGGTTTATCACTCAAATCTCCACCATTTACCTACCTAGGCATTCCTATATCCTTAAGGAAGCTCTCTTATTCTGTTAGTCAAGGATTATTCCCAGATTTCTAAGTGCTTATCCTTTTGTGATAGGTTATAATTAATTTCTTCAGTGCTTAGTAACTTATCTATATATTGGTACTCTCATATTGCATTTCCTACAAAGCTTTGTAAGGAAATTGACAAACTTCTTAGGAGTTTTCTTCGGACTAGTAATAAATCTTCCAAAACTTATGAAAAAGTAAGTTGTAATGACCTTTGTATGCCTAAGAGGGAAGGAGGTTTTGGAATTAAAACTACAAATTTGTTAAACTAGGTTATACTAATCAAAAAGCTCTAGAAAGTAATAAATGATAAGGAATACATTTGGGTGAAATGGCTTCACGAGCACTATCTAAAAGGATCTAGCTTATGGATAATTAAACCAAGAACAATGCATCATGGTACTGGATTCAAATGTTAAAGCTAAAGGACCTCATCCACCCACTTATCAAATACAAGGTAGGGAATAGAAGAGATACATGGCTATGGTGACAATTGGAGTATAGTTGGCCTCTTTATCTTCTCTTAAACTTTGCTAGCCTTAAAGTTTTCTTCCTTGTAAATGTAAAGGTTAATATTTTAATTGCAATTGGAAGATGAAATTATGATAATAGAGGTGAGCAATTCTTTTAAGATTGCTTCCTTAAATTCCCGTAGACCTGAAAATGGAGGATAAGCTAATCTAGCTTATGCATTATTTTGGCTTATTTATAAACAAATCTTGCACGGATATGATTAGGAACCAAGAAATGATTGTGAACTGGTATTCTCTTATGTGGTACAATCGTCTCATCCTAAGATTCTCATTTACCTTATGGCTTGCAATTAAAGAAAGGATCATTACCTTTGATAGTATAAGAGACACCAATAATTTGAATTATATGTTGTGTTTAACATAGCAAGAAACCAATATGCATCTTATGTTTAATTTCCCTTATTCATATAGGGCTTAAAGGGATGATATAGGCCTTTATAAGCTAGATCCATAAATCAATGGCTTGTTATGTTCCTTTTCCAAGGGTCATAAACATGAGAGGTTGTTATATAGCTTGGTTCTTATTAGCATAGTTTATGGTGTTTGGTGAGAAAGGAACCAAAGGGTCTTCAAGGGCAAGTTCAATTCTTCAGATCATGTAAATGAATGCAACATTAACCGTATCAAGGAGTTGCTTATAGCTAAATGAAAAGGCTTGTTACTTTCTCCATTTTTAAAATTAAATTCCCTCTAATAAATCCTAGTGAGTTGCCATAATCCTAACATGTTACACATGTAGTGCCTTAATAAGCTTTAATGGTCTTGAATTGTACGTGATTTTCTATTTTATACATTCCATGTAAACTGTAGTTAGTTATAAATGTAATTTATTTACTTTTCAAAAAAATATTTTTATCATTAAGACCATGAATTAAGTCAATTTCACTTTAAGTGCTAACTATAATATAGAACATTCTCATTAATTATTTTATAGTGATAAATATTCTATTGACTATTTAACTAACTACATATAGTTCATGTTATATTGATGATAGGCCTTAAGAAAAGCCAAATATAATAGTTCTTATAAGATATACTTTGATGTGATAAGTAAAAAAGATCACTTATAAATCATTACTATAAAATATTCCATAAACATATAAGTAATGCTCTAGATAAAATTAATATGAAAATTTAGTTTAGTGAATTTTCCTCATTGTTTTAAATTTCTCCACATTTTAATATGTAATTTTTACTAAGGATAATACATTACAAAGTTCTAACTCCTCAAAGATTTTCTTTTATTTTCTAACCTTTTAAAACTTTTAATTATCTAAACTTTTGAAAATTAAAAAAATTCAAAAGGTTATCTCTATTAATATTTAATTGATATGAATAATGGAGTAATATAAAAATTGATATTTTAAAGGTTATGTGACATCTTCCTTCTCGTATGATTTTTTAGCATCAAACTAATGATTAATTTTTTAATACATAACCACCAATTTGCTTACTATAGGAGTCTTAAAAACTATGTTAACAAAGACAAAGAGGCATATAGCCCTCCAAATGTTAGTTTTTACATTTTTGTTAAGCCAAATCAATAAAATGTTAGCAAAGATAACCTTTTACTTTGAGTTTTCATTTTTTAAAAGTTCAGACATTTAATTAAAAATTTTAAAAGATTGGACACTAAAGTTAAAAGTCTCAAAAGGTTTGACACTTTTTAATTCGCTGACCCTTTTTACTTCTTCCTCTGTAAGAAAGAAGCATAGAATGTGCTAATAAAAAACTTTTTGATATATTTTTAACAGTATGATTAGATTGATAAATATCATTAATATAAAAACAATATTTTATATTTCTTTTATCTTTAGCCTAACCTTTGTTCTAATCTATTTTTTCATTTATAACCTAAACTTTGATTTTTTCTAAATTAAAAGGAATATTTATTAAACTATAGCAAAAGTTAATCCTGGTCCTATACAAGGATCATACATTTACAAACTAAAGAGCTTACTCTACTATGAATATACAAAAGATAATTTACATCATATTAACCATATTTGTCTAATATCTTGGCTAATAGAGCATTGCTTCCTATTGGCTATGATAACCTCTTTAATCATGTTGATTGTCTACTCAGTAAGTTCATACTTATGTTGTTCCTCATTCCTGTAAAGTCTCAAGTTCCTTTCTCTCTATATGCTATAAATTACCATCTAAAATGAAGTCTAGATGAGCATGTCATTCCTCTGGCCCATTCTCCTATCGTCCAAAGTTGAAGTTAGGGAGTTGTGTCATATTCAAGATCCTGCTCCACACTGATTTTCTATAATTACACTCAAAGAACAAATGGTTTCTGCTTTCATTCACTAGTTTACATAGTACACATAATGGATCATACCTCCCAAACCATCTATCATTGTTTTTCAATCTATTCTTTAATACTAACCATATAAAAACCACAACTTTGGGGCCTTAAATTTGCTTCCAGACCGTTTTATCCTCTCTACTTTCAGTAGGTATTCTCAGTAGATAGTTGGCTAGTAGTTGAAAATTCCTAAACCTTCCAACCCATTCTCTACTATGCATTAACCAAGTCACCTTAGCATCCTTAGAAATTCTATTCCTAATCAAAGCTAGTTCAGCTCTTTATATAAGAGGACTAAAGTCAGTCCAATTAAACTTTGATTTTGCACCCTCTATAAATTCTTATACCAATTTTCATTTTACTAATAGTTTCATCTTAAAAGGTAAACAATTTAAACCACTTTTCCTTCCTTTTTCCATTACCTTCAAATGATGGTATTCAAATAATTTTAAAATTTACAATTTTTATAACTATGATACATATTTTTTTATAAACCCTAGATAAACTTTTGTGCATTTAATTTTTCATATATTTTTCCTAAATAGTGTTGATGTTATCAAGATCTTATTTGACTTAAAAACATCTCAAATTAGAGTCTCTAATACTAAAATTATATTAAATATTAAATGTATATTAAAATAAATGTATTTGTCAAAGCTCTTCAAAATTGTTTTTATGTAGAAGCAGGAAGGACATTTTAGATTTGTGAAAAAAAATGGGAAGTTTTAAATTAAATATGAATTTATAATTCTTTTCATTCATTTCCAATACTAATATGATTATTAAATCAATAATAGTGAAAATTTTATATTCTAATTTCTTGATGTTGTTGTTGATTTTGATTCTACAACTACTAATAATATTAACTTAGTTTTATTATGGGTTTTCTATTGGCTAGTGTGAGAAGCTCCCTCCTCTCACTACCAAGATTTCCCTACTTCCTCCCCTAAACCTCTCTAGCCCCAGCTTTCTTTGTTACTATAATTTTCTTCTCCTTAATTGTAGTTTGTTTCCTTTGTTTGTACTACTCTAGAGCAATCTCATTGCTGGGACTTTACATTTATACCAGCTCCACCTCTAAGTTAATTTTTACCTCTTTACTTAAAGCTTCTCTTTGAGTCTCTTTTTTCAACTATTCATCCATCAACAAAATCTTCACTTCAGTAGATATCATAAAACATGGATAACTTTCTGCCCCTCATCAACGTATTTACTACCAATAAAGATAGCTACAATACTCCCTCTTTACACCATCTACTTCCAACTAGAGAAGGGTTATACAAAGCTAAACGTTATTGGCTAAAAGTTATGGTTGATTATGAGCTAGAGAATAAGCTACATTACTCACCACCTAGGAAAACAAATGGCCATCAAACAGACATATAAACCTTGGAACTCCTTAAAGAAGGCGTTGCACGTTAGGGAGCTACACTTACTGCATACTTCTTTGACAAAAGAATATTATACACCGTCATAAAATCTTATGCCTTTACTAACCGGAGGCAATATGGGTTTACTAAAGTGTTGGTAAATAAAGAAAATGTCTCTCTATTCAGATTTTCTAGCAAAGTTGAAGCAATGAACATAGATAAGGCAAGGCTTTCACATATCATAAAAAAGCCTCTTTTACCCCAGATGTGGAAACTTGGTGTAACACCCCACCCTTGTAAGACACGTACTTGACATCCTGAGTAATATCCGAATATGAATCTCATGAGGGTGGCATGTTAGAATAGTTATCGGTCGAAACTCATTGCAAATTGTTTGAAACAATGTACATATATGTAGAAAATCAATAATCAATTTCGGCCAAATTTATTTATAATCATATCTAGTCACAAGAATTACAATCATTATTTAACTCATCAGAGTTTTAGTAGACACTTGGGCCCATTACACAAATGAAAAACATGTAGTCATAATAATTTTACATTTCAAAATCATTTTCATACACATTGTATACATTTATGACTACACTTTTGATACAACATAAGGAAATACATATACAGGTGAAAACTAATCCCGACCTAGAACCCTCACTCGGTTACCGTTGCTAACTCAAATTTGCTTGTCTACAGATATTTATTAAACTTGGAAAGTCATATTGCAATTTTGATGAATTTTGCGAACTCGGTAGAGTAACCATCCTGGATGGTTCACTCATGTAGCAAAAACACAGTCATCATAAAAATCAATCATATCATACGGTCACACAGTTCATTCAGTTATACAGTTCATAAAGTCACACAGTTTATACCAATCTATTATTTCATTACAGCTTTGAAAATCATTTAATCTATGAGACTCACATTCGTTTTTACAGTGTTGTGAATGGGTGCCTCAGTCTCCTGTATCCGTTGTGGACATTAGGCTTGGTAATTAGTGGGAACCATAGGCCCAACCACAGAGTATTAAGCTCTTTCAGTAATAGTCTTAGTCAGTCAGCAGTAACACCAGTCACAACTGCCTTTATATTACATGCATTGGAATGGAATGCATGTAACAATTCAGTCATCAAATTCATTCGTTTCCATTTGCATGTATTGTGACAATATAGTAGTCACAGTAATAATCACAATAACAATCTCAGTATTAGTAGTCATCAGACTAGGTCCAGCATTCAACTTTTCAGTTGAGAATCAGGAAAAGAAACATGTAGGTAGTCATAATCACATTCGAGTAGCACTTTCAATCTTTTTCATATGCATCAAACGCCTTGGGCATATATTGTTTGGGATTCAGTACACAATCAGTCAATGCAGTTCAGTAATATATATTAATATATTTCAGTCATATATATAGAACAAATAAATTGAGAACATCTTGGGTTACTCTTAGTTGCTTCCTTAAGCCTATTACCTTGACGTTCTAGCAATATCTAGAAGTGGATGCTCTAGTTGCTCATCTATATGCAATAAAAACAATTTCATATTAATAGAGCGATTATGTAACAAAATAAACACATGTATCAATGTTTCATGTATCATGCATGTTCAATGACAAATTCTCGGGTATATTTTTGTCATACATTGATGTACATATCATTTGTATTCCAATTGTATTGAAATTCAATTACTCATCCATTTAAACTGTTTCTGAAAACATTCTATTTAGGTCAACTGTGTATGATCAATAAGATCTAGAAAATTAAGGATTTAAGTAACACATCCCTCTAAATAATTGTTTCCCTGTGTCTTAGGTCTCTAATGACACTAAGATCATTCAATTTGGTTTAATGTACTGAAAGTTATACTCTAAATACCTCAGTCTATTCTTAAGCTATAATAAAACTCTTACTTCAACTTTAGAACAGATTTTGGTATTCTTCACACTAGAATTACAATTTGACTTCTTTAGGACAATTGTATCTTTATTATCTAGTTTCATTTGAATCGATAATCACCTTATTTGGAACTCTACAGATCAAGATATAATCAAAATACTAAAGTATTTTCAGTAAAATCATCCCAGCTATCATACTTCAGTATAGTCACATTTTCATCTTAAATTCTTCAATCAATACATTTTAAAATGTCCTAATTTTTGGTGTAGATGATGAAGATCAATGTCTTATGAGTCTATTGGTTTGATTCCCATGTCAATTGGATGTCTGGAGAAGAAGTTATAATAAGAAGATCAAAGGATGTTCAGAAAATGGCCTCCTTCGGAAAGTATGGAAGTCGCGATCGTGCCCATGCATGATCGCAAGATCCACTTGCACCTGTGAAGCTGTGATCGTGCTTACACACAATCACGAGATCACACCTCTTTTAGCAAGGTCACGATTGCAACTTCAAACATCCAAAAACAGCTTATTTCTTTCCTTCATCTCACGATCGTTAGTTTTTTACTCATGAATAACCCAGAACTATTAATCATGGGCGTGAGAACTTTATGCACACCCATGCATGTATGTTTTTTTTTCCATTTTCTATATCTTCCCACTAGTCTTTTCATTACTAATTCATATACTCTGCATTTCTATACCCAGTATAAGCTCTAAACACATCAAATAAAAGCCTATATAGTAACGCATGAAAAACCAAAACCTCACACAACTTTCTCTCACTACTATGTTTTTACTCTTTCTACACTTCTCAAATTACACAACACTCAGTAAACTCATATTCAAGTCCAGATACATTTACTGCTATCTTCATACATTCATAACCCCAATTCCTCATCTAAGTCATTCAGTCTATGCATTCACTGAGACTACACTGCGTAAACTTCACATGCATGTATATATATATTCATAAACATCATCAGAGTTACTTACTTGATTTAGCAATTTTGCCAACAAAGAGAGTGAATAAATGACACAAGAATAACATCTTGGTGCTCGGTGTTTTGATAAAAGCTAACCTCGATGAATATCAACAAGAGAGAGCTGCAGAAGAACCTCCCATCTAAAACATGTAACCACGTGTTCTCTTGCATGTAACACTTTTGTCACTAACTCATTAATCCACGTGTAAGTATCACACCTCTCCCTATGTCACCATGCATGTGAGCCTTTTGTCAATATTTAATCAGTCCACGTGTCACACTATAATTGGTCCATATTTTAATATTTTTCTCAGTCCAAAAATACTCCAAAAATTCACTAAAATTTTCAAAATAATACTTATAGTCTCCAATTAAAGTTTTACCACACATAATTCACAATTCACCTTTTAATCACATTAATCAGTCAATTATACCCCAAAAATGTCAATGAATACATGAACAATTATTTTAATACTACAACAATAAATATTCACATGTGTGTGAATATACAATGATGCATGAGCATGCAATGCACT
Organism: Erythroxylum carthagenense; assembly: GCA_026413575.1. NCBI lineage: Eukaryota > Viridiplantae > Streptophyta > Magnoliopsida > Malpighiales > Erythroxylaceae > Erythroxylum > Erythroxylum carthagenense. The sequence continues at coordinate 16,954,817 of JANZLD010000007.1, read as the reverse complement.
TCTAATTTCTCACAGTATGCTCCGTTCACAATTCTGTGGTCTAGCCCCCAAACATGGGATGTTACACCTGGAATTTTAGTTAAGGACATTAAATCCATAAGCATACCTATTTAGATGTTTATGGATGGTGTACCATTGGAAATTTTGAATACCAAAGGTTTAAGCTACGTTGCAAGTTATGTAAGTAAGTTTTTATGTTTGGATCAAGCATAAAAAAAATTAAAAGAATCAATTATGCTAGAATATGTGAACTAGTAGAAGCATTAAAAGATATTCCTAATGAGATACCAATTACGAGATTAAATGATGAAATGCAATACTAGGAAGACATTGTGAAAATAACTTATATATGGAAACCAAAGGTTTAATATAACAAAATGTGGAAACTAGTAGGGAGAATGTTTAAAACTAGAGAATATCACGAGTTAACTAATTTTGTTAGAACTCAGACTAATGACAATTAGATAATATGGAGGTAGGGAAAGGAGGATAGACTTAAGTGACTAAAAGCCAAATAGTGGTGATGGAGAACAAAGCAGATAAGCAAATGTAGAAGTTAGCTGAATTACAGAGTAATAATTAGATTGTGCAAGATGGAAATGAAGAGAATGAAGATGAAGGCTAACAAATAATCAAAATGATAGATGCATAAGAAATCTTTGTCGAAGACTCAAGACCAAAAAACAAACAAGGAGATTTCTACACTCTAGGTAGAAGGAAATCAAATAGGAAGAAGAAATCACCTTCTTTTGTGAAAATAACATATCTATTATCTCTTGGAATAATAGGGGCTTGAATTCACCTCCTAAATATCTAATTATAAGGAATTTTGTCCTAGATAATAAGCCTTTTATCATTTAGAATTTTAAAGTTTAGTCTTAGAAAGGATAATTGTAATATCCTCAGTTTACTGCCTAATAGTTAAAAGATGGCTGATAATTACAATTGTCAATACAATGTCAGAATCTTGGTTCTCTATAATGTAAGCAAAGTTGAAATTTTGAATACTCACACTTATGATCAGTTAATACGTATAGAAGTCAAACTTAAGTAAAAGTCCTCTATTCTCATTGTCTCTATAGTTTATGGTCATAATTATGCATTTTTAAGGAAGGATTTATAGACCTGGCTAAGCAACTAGTTGCAACAATACAAGAACTATTTCTGATCCTTAGTGCTTCAAATATAATGCTAAATCCCAATAAGGCTTAGGGAAATAGTTAAATAAGGAATTATTATGAAGATCTAAAGTAATGTATGAGAGACCTTAGAGGATCTTCCTATTGGTGGAAATTACTATAGGTAAAGTAACAGATAAAAAGGATATTGGTTTTTAAAGAAAAAGTTTGATAGAAGTCTGGCTAACTTACATTAGTTAAAAAAATTTAGATTTTGCATCAATATTCCCTGGAAAATCAAGTTCATAGCATTCTCCTATCATAGTTAAAATAAATATTGAAAGAAAAGTGAATAAAAGGCCCTTTTAGATTCAATAACTATCTTTGTGAGCTTAGATGCTTCAAAAAGGCAATATTGAGGGAAAAATACTTGTGGGGTTGGCACAAACCAATATAAATTCATCATAATGATTTATGGAAATAAAAGGGAGCTTAAATCTTTAAACAAAGACTTTATAGGCAATGAACATTTGGTAATGAAGAAAGCAAAGGTACAAGCTAATTTATATTGTAATCTAACTAACCTTATACTTCAAAATCTTGAAAATAATCTTGAAGTAGTGCATTATGAGGGTTTTCTATAATATATTAGTCAATACTAGACCCACAAGGATTATTGAAGCAAGGAAGGGTTTAAGGCAAGGAGATCCAATATCTCATATTTACCCTCTATCGGAATGGAGGTTTTAAATAAACATCTGTTCTAAATAAACATTTGGTTATAGTGGTTGAGAGGAGTAAGAATTATAAGTTCCATTCCAATTGTAAGAAAAATCACATTCTAAGTTTGAATTATGCGGATGACTTGTTCCTTTTCTCTAAGGAAGATTAAGCCTTTATCAGCTTCTTAATGACTAGCCTCATAATATTTTCTAAATTCTCAAGATTACAGATCAGAGAGGCCTATATTTATCAGCTGATGCCTTACAAGATTCAAACTAGTTCTCTATTATGATTGATTTTAAAACTTTAAATCTGGCTTTTATATATCTCGGTATTCTTATTTCTTCCTCTAGTTGATCATATACTGCTGACCAGGCCTCTACTAGGGAGAATTGAATAAAGAATAAATTCATGGAGTACTAGTTCACTATCATTCACAGGGAGGTTATAGGTAATCACTTTAATTTTAAATTTAGTCAGTATATATTAGACCTTATATCTTGTTATGCCAAGTTTGATTGTGAAATTTTGTTTTCAAACTCCTAAGAAGATTCTTGTAGAAAAGTGGAAATGAGGAGATCTATAAAGCTAGAGTTAAATGGAAGGAAGTCTACTCCCCAAGAGGCCAAGCAGGTCTAAGGATAATTCCCATAAAGGTGATGAACTTATCTTTGTTATCTAAAAGAACATGGAGATTGCCTATGGACATAACCTCACTATAAACCAACTGGATATATTCGCATGTTATTAGAGGGAAAAAATATATGGAGCATGGTAAACCTTAAAAACATCTCATATATAGGAATTAATGTATTTTTAACCTGAGAAGGAGCATAAAAAATCTGTCTTCAATAAGAATGGTGATGGTAAGAAAATAATCTGTCGATATGACAATTGATCTCAATATGGCCTAATGGAATATACTTCACACAAGTTTTACAGCTAATATAGCTTTACTTTCTAGCTTAATAATAGATGCTAGCTTATTAGATAATCTAATAAGCATATCTTCAACACTAGGTAAATAGGATGGATAACATGGACTCACACTAAATATGGCATGTTCACCAATAAGATAGCTCGGGTATTGCTATCAAAGATATAACTAGATGTTACATATCACAATTTGGTGTGGATCAAATAAATGCAACCAAGAAATGTTATACATATGTGGTTAGCCATCAAAATTACGCTACCAACCATTGAAAGAATTCATAAATATACACAAATACTTAACAAATGCTATATTTGCAAAATTGATCAAGAATCAATCGATCACTTCCTTTTCAAATGCCCCTTTTCAAATAGGGCACTGATAGAAATGACTTGAAGGTGTGGAATTTTTAATGCCCCTAATGCTTGAATAGACCTAATTAAATAGAGCAACATATACCACCATAAATCAAATGAACAAAAATAGATGTATAGAATCACCTTAGCTTAATCCTATGACTATCATATGAGATGAGAGAAATGGTAGAATATTCAACAACCAAGAAACGGATTGTCATACTTTCATTAATAATTTATCTAGGGAAGTGCTTCATTTGTATATGCACAAACAAAAGATACCCATTAGTAATCAAGCATTCGAGGGATGGGGTGACTAATGATAACTTTCACCATCTATCAATCTCAAGCCAATAGAAGCTTCTGGACATTAATTTTTCTTTGACTGCTTAGGCTTAATTTACTTTAAAGCCTACTAGATTGAGGCTTCATCCTTGTATGGTTTGTCTGGTCTTATTTGTAATAACCCACGATATCATTTTATGATTTCATTTCTTGTCAATGAAATCCATAATTTTTATTTTTTCAAAAAAATATTAACTTGTTTATAACAAAAAGAGCTCTCATATAAAGAGAATAAGGTTTTAAGGAAGAAGTGAAGTCCATATAAAAATAATCAAACCAATGCACAACGTCAACAAGATAACTAATACGAAAATGATAAGACAAGATTTTTGTTGCTCATGTTGTTTTTCATATCTAAAATTCTCATAATGTATAAATATAGAATTCCATCAAACAATAATTGTTAGTCTTAGAATCATCCACATCTTTTTTATTAATATTAACATTAAATTTGAAATATTATTTAAAATTAAGCATTATGTATGTCAAAAAACTCTAAAAAATATATGGATATTTAACTATTTTTATATATTTTCTTGAACATTGATAAGATTTACTCAAATTTGTATATAACTCTTATATGTTAAAATTTTTTGTTATTTTATTTTTAGTTAATATTAAACTCTTTAAAAATTTTAGTAGTCAAATAAATTACTAGAAAATATTATTTTTTATTAAAAGATACTTAGTTAATTGATTACAATTTTGCTAACTGATTAATAATTTAACAGCATACAATTAATTGACTAGTTTTGAATTTTGATTAAATTATGTACAAAAAAGCTAAAAGAGCCCCAAACATGTCCCCAGTTTCCTTTTCTTTTTAAATATCTTTCTTTAAATTGAAAAACTTTACAAGTTATCTCATCAATCTTTCTTGCTCAACTTTTTCTTTTCCTTTATTCCTCATATTTTTCGTAGGTTTCTCACTTTTTCTATTGTCCTTCACATGCATCAAGTTCTTGAATGGCTGATCTATTTGAGTTCTTGGCAATGATTCGTTGCTTAGTTATCTTTTTTTAATTATTTTTAGTACCAAAAGAGTTCGTGCAAATAGAATGAATAAAAAAGTCCAAATATTTAAGAAATCAATAAGAATTTCTTTACATATTTTTATTATTTTTTAGCTTAATTTTAAATTTTATTTCTAATCATTATAATACAATAGTTTTTTTTTTTTTTGGTAACAACAATAATGATATTACCAAAACAAACAAAAGTATACACACTAAAGTCATCGAAATAATGAAGCCACCTGCTCGGTAGAATTCTTCATTCTCTCCACTCCAGTGAATCTAGTTATATAAATTCTGAACGAAAACACTATCACACCTTCTTTTTCTACCATGATACTCTGAAAGTATGCATCTAACACATAATTTAATCTCTTCAATGATGCTATTATTATTACATCTAAATCATAGAACATAAGCTAGATATCTTGCATTTATCAATCCATTGAAAGTAACTTGGAAATGTCGATTGATTGGATGTCAACCAATCCGTCTCTTAATAGCCAACCAGATAGATTGTGATCATTATACGTTAGTTTATATTGCCTAATTTGAGGTGAGAATGTAGTTAATAGACTTATATCTATAATAACATGATTGACAATTCAAACCACATAATATGGACAGTGTCAGAAATAGTTTTTTTTTATTAGATTAGGTATTCCAGCTTAGTCGGATTAATCCTAATCCCCTAAGACCCCACTCCAAAAGCTCTAGAGGGGATAAACCTGGAAATCCCAAGATCTCTCAGGTCTCTACGTTGCCTGTATACTTCTGCGCACAAGGAGTCTTCACATACTTGATTGTTCAGCTGATTATTGATCGTTGGCCTCTCCTTTGCTCAGTATCAGGTTCCCATCAGCTCCCAGGTTTTCTAATAGCTCCAACTCCCACACTGTCGTTAGAAACGAGACATCCATAATTGATCCGATCAAGGAGCTGTGCTCAGAGAGCTAGTGGATCATCAATAGGAATAATGTCTATTTCTCCTCTTTTAACGTAACTCGAACTCAAACTTCCTGAAAAAGAGAGCCTTAAGTGAGGAGATTTAACCACTCAGGTCACTCCTACTTGTCTGTCAGAAATAGTTTTGTGCTTAGCCAACCCGTTGCCGCTGGTAATTGTAGTATGGTACACAGGGATAAAATTTTGCAAAATTCAGCTGAAGTTGAACTCCTTCCTT
>JANZLD010000007.1:16868459-16889036 GCA_026413575.1 Erythroxylum carthagenense | reverse complement strand
ACACCAAATAGTTTCATTATGAAACTTATTTAAGTATTATCTCTCTAATTGCACCATAGCAAACCTACAGCAAAATTAAAAAAATGGACTTCTCATCATGTCAAAGAAAAGAATAAAATAACAACATCAATTGTTTCACATATAACAAAAAAAACAACAATAATGATAATAACAATAACAATAAGAGACTTAAACGTCAAACAAATATAAATTCATCTAAGTAAATAAAAAATAGCCTATAAATCTCTCATTAATGCACTAAGAGAACCATTTATTACTGAAGCTAGAAATGACCCCAATTTATAAGAGACATTGAACAAGTCAAAAGCGGAGAAACTTAGTCCAATAGTCTATATATTGGAATGTTAGAAATTAATTTCAAATGTTGTATACATAGCACGAATATATCTTAAGTGTAGTACATAATTTGTAATTATTAAAGATATAAAAACAATTGTATTTCAAAACTAATTATTCATATTATTATAATGAAATATGCATGGCTAGTTACATCAATAATATGGCCTCTAAGTTTTCATAAAACTTATATCTTTATATTTATAAAAAATGTCCTATTGTTTTCTCTTAGAAAACACTAGGCAACTAATTGTTGTTACAAAATCAATTTGCAAACTTTAAACTAAGTCGTTTTTCCTTAACAAAGAATATTTGCATATGATCAAAATCACAAAACTTAATACTTGACAAAGAATACTTTTATATGATTAAAATCACAAAACTTAATAGTAAGAGCCCAGGTTGAAAGGAAAAGTTAAAACCCACAAGTCAAGCTTATCATTAGCTTTTTAATGGTCATCCAAATAGACAACTTAGATAAGCTTTATTAAATTATTGAGTATTAAATTGAAAGTGGTAAGTATGAAAGCAAAAATGATGATGATTATAAATGCTTGAGAAAGAACTAAGATAAAATGATAATTAATTATTAGCAAAGGCATGTACTAAAATATCAAAAGCCATAAGCACCTCTGTTATGTTGATGCATGAATAGCTTAAGGGATGAAAATATTCAATCAGAGTTGGCTAAAACAATAATGGTATCATTGTAAAGAGTAGTATAACTTAACTCTAGTTCAAACCCAAACACCTATACTTATAAGTAGACCATGAAAACAATACGTCAATATATTGCACATTGCACAATCTTCCTAAGCTAAGTGCATTTTCTTGAGATATCAAATATGAAAACATAAGCACTAGAGCTCTGTGAGGCAAGGTATACAAAAATTTTCAATATCATCAAAATTTACCTTTGTCAACTAACACAATATAGGATTCTAATATGATGGTAAAAAAAATTGAGGATTCTATCCAACAATATTGTAAAATAACAATATTAGTACACATTAAGAGAATAATCCTAAAATTAAAAATAAGTTAATAAATATGCTAAGTAATAGTTGACATTGAAACACGCCAAATATGTTCATATATGAAGCTAAAATTATTCCTAATTTATAAGAGAATGATAAAAAAAATATACTTTGAATAAGAGAACATATGAGCAACTTCATCTAACTAATGCTTTATACAAATAAAAAGCTTCCTCTGAAACTCAATTTACTAAAAAAAACATGCTTATCAACTCTTTCACATCTAGTTCTCCTCTCTCCTCCTAGCCAAAAATATTGTGATCTTTATGGTTACTATTATAGGAAAAATTTCAAGGTGTAGTAAAATTAAACAAATTGTCAATCTTTGTGCAATAGTTAAGTTTAAGTCTGTCAAACCTTAACCTTTTTTCAGATCACTAACCAATAACTAATTTAGTTTTCAAGCACCTCATAAATATTAGTGTTAAGTGTTTTACTCACTCTCAATATGCAAGTGTTTGTATAATCTAACCAAAATAAATTAACAAAAGATAGATAAGACAAATCTGACTTTCCATTGATCTATTCTTATAATAAATAATATAAAGGATGAGAAACTTCTAACTTGAAATTCTTTACAAAACAATCACTCAAGACCTTCCTACTTGAAGCTCTCAACAAAAGGGTTTTTATAGAAAGCTCTCAAACTCTCTAAAAAAATGTTTACTTGTATAAGGAATAACAAATGAGCTAACCATGATAACTTTATATAGGCTTATAGGAATTTAGTGACTAAGATAAACCATCAGCTTTCATTACTAGTTCTAAGTTTGTGGGAAATTGTTACTTTTACTAATTCCACCTAGTTAATAAGGAGTTACTCACTTTAGGTTACTAACACCAAAAAAAAAAGAGAGCATGGTCTTCAGACATGTCCCACCCTCTTGTCACATCGTTGAACCACTTTCCCATTATATGAGAAGTGCTTTGATTTTCTAAGCTCGCTATTCCATATTCTTGCTATTTATTGTCACACCATTGCCTATCGATCAAAAAGTGTCTTAATAAGTCTTTGGTTAGCCATCCAAAAATTTCTTGGTGTATAGTCCATCTAATTACAGTGATCGGACAATCAAATTATTCCATAACTAAGTTAAGCAACAATCGGGCTACTAACGTAATAAAACTTAAAGATTTCCATACCTTCATACTACCTCGTCAAAGTCAAGTCCTTCATAAACCTTCAGACTTAGTATGACATCGATCATCTTTAGTCTCACATTTGAATTTCACTTACTAAGTGTGGTTTTTACCAATGTGTATAAGCATATATTAACTCTTTCCTAATTTTGTTAATTTCATTGATATCTTATATTTTCCTTGCCTACTCACATGAATTTTGTTTTTTTGCTTATCCGTTATCTTTATGTCAACTTATATGTCAAGTATTGATCAAGGCTCGTCAATATTTGTACAATTCCATCACTTAGATTTAATGGTCTAAAAATTGTCATAGAGATACTTAAATTTTACTTTAATGTTTTGCTCACGTCAATCACAAATCATTAAATGAATTTTTTAAAATTTAGGTACTATTTTCATGTTTTAAAAGAGTTTAGATATGTTAGCATCATTTTCCATCTTCTATTTTAAAATGATCTTTGAACTTTGACAATAAAAGGTTTTACATTAAAATAACCTGATTAACCTTATAATCAATTATAATGAAGTGAATAAGAAAAAAAAACACCATATATAATAGAGATGATTAGAAGAAACCAAAAACCTCATGAAAAAGAAAATAGCTTATTATTCATTTCAAGAAGTCAACCCCACATTAATAGCTAGTTTTTACCCTTGTGTAAATGCTCATAGTAAGACTTTGGAAAGGGAATACTAAAGAAGAAGTAGAAAGCTAATTCTCACATGCACATGCGTTTTATCCATATCAAAGCAAAATGTTTCCTCCAATAGCTAAGGAGAAAATAAAAAGGAAACTCAGAAATAAAGTGATTTTAATTAAAATTCTTCGTAAGAAAAAAATATATAATGTGTTAGTTTTGTCATTCTATTAATATCCATTCTTTACGAAACTATAAATAAGAAGAATTTAAGCATAATAGTTAAGTATAATTTAAATATTGTAATTGTGATCACATTATCAATTACTCTTTGATCATTATATTCTAAAAATATTATTTTTCATACAATTAATTCATAAGATTTATATTTTTTTAGTTTTCATTCAAAATCATTAAGACTAGTAAAAATAGAATGAAGCTATACATAATATATTTGAATAATTTATGACATGTGCTTTCTAACTAAAATTTAGCATATTATATAATTAAAGGCATTTAAATAGAGGTATTGCACAATCTAGTATATAATAAAAAATTTTAAAATGTGAACATTATAAATTATCAAATATTTTTAATATGTTGTAAAAAAAATTTGTAACTTATGGTTAAGTTTTTTTGTTTATTTTTATTTTTATTTATGGATTTTATTATAGAATTATGAATCAGTAGTTAAATAAATTCTTTTTTGAAAATAAAATTATAGCACACTAATGAAGGTAAGCTGTGTTAATAATTTAATTTAATTGAACATAGAAAACAAAGATTGAAAACCTAAAAAACAAAAAGACTTATAGCATACATTTGGAAACAAAAGCTCTATTGGTTGATCATTTCAAAATCAGGCATTCACTTACTTTGCTTTGCAATGAGTTATAGATGTATAGAATAAATTATTGCAGCAGGAAATTATAATGAAAAGCAAGATTTCACTTTTCTCGGAACCCTAGTGTACGAGTCAAAACTGTTTTAAGATGGAAAATTTCCCATGATACTACCGTTATATACCGATGAAGATGATGCGTTTACACGCTCCATGATGCATGGACCAGCATTGTAAGGATTGTCATCCCTCTGCTCTTGTTTAGGTCTAATCAACTGCTGCCCCGTGAAGAAAGGTCTAATCTCACCACCCAGTTTGTTATTACCAAAAGTTACCCCAGCCAAGGAAAGATTTGCAGTTGTCTGTAGACTGGATGGAACCGAAATAGGGAAATCTGGAACAAGTGAGGTGATAGGACCAGCGAAAGGGCTTGCACCATGACTAGTGTTGATCCCAAACCCACCATATGGCATGGTATGTTGGATGGAAGGGCACTTCATGGGGTAAAATGAGGAAGCCCCAAGCTTCATTTCATTGCTCAAATTTCCAACTAAAGGTCTCAAACACTCCTTGTTTAGTTCTTGTTTCCTTTCGAAACCCATAGTAAAACGTTGAATCTGTGTTTCAGTTTTTGGCCCGTTGGTGTTTCTGGTCATTGTCAGGGCAGGCTGAGCACTAACAATAGCCTGAGACAAATTAGAACCACTAGCATTGACATGGCTGCTGTTTCTGGCGGCAGGCACTTCATGATTGTGTTTGCCTTCATATGTTGTGATTACATATTTGAGATTGTGGGAGGCTCTCTCCACGTGCTTCCTAACTAAACATCCAGCACTTGTGCATTTGTAATAGCTCCTATCATACAAATACAAGGAAAAGAAGCCTTTAAATTCATGCATCTTATCATTGTCAGTACCACATATTATCATAATTAATCAAGAAAAAGGAAAATGTATTCCAAAGGCTGGCAGACTGATATAAACCAATGGAAAATTGAACAACTATAGCACATAGACAGATTTGTTAATCCAGATAATGAAAAACATTTTAAAACTTTGTCCCAGTAATCGCCGGAGAAGGATAGGGAACTATATAAGAATCCTTACTAGAGAGATCATGACATCACTTTTAACAGAAAAAGTAATGCAGCCCACAACCATTGACAAAATGAAATATCAATACCTAGGGTTTGGGTTCCCCTTGACGACTTTTTGTCCGTACTTCCTCCAGCGATACCCATCATCAAGTATATCCACTTCACTCTCAATCTGGACAACAACTCTAGGTTCACGGACAGCCCTTGATGCTAAATTTGTTTCAACCAAGCATGTGTCTGTTTTCCTGTAAAGATAAAGTCTACCAGACTTAAGTACAGACTCGTATATGTCAATACGTGCTCACCACCAGATATAGTGGGGTACCTTCTTTTTGCTTCTGATTCATCATCATCGGCATTAACTCCAATTGACATGGGTCCCTGGGTAGCCTCATCATCATTATCATCATCATCATCATGACTAGCAAGTGTGGAAGAAAGTTCTGGAGTTTCTGCAGACTCAAATGTTCCCATAGATTTTCCTTGGGTGGTTGACAATGGATCAGAAAGCTCAGTAACAACTGATGTTGACATTGTTCTCTCCAGAACATCAGCCCTCAAATCATAACCAACTTTAACGTCCTTGGACCCTGGCTGCATATTTTTCCAAACTGATCCACCTTCAACTTTTAAACAGGTTTCACCACCCTCATCCGTCTCCGGCATCTTATCAGACCAAGAAGCTGATCCAAGCTGCGCCCGGCGGCTAGGCTGGGGTTTAGGGTGATTATGAGCACCTTTATAGATGATTTCTGTAATTTGACCATCATGAGATCGCTCTATCTTTTTCGTTACCTGACAATTTGGATGCGTACACTTGTAGTAACTTCTTGGATATTCACTACCTTTCACTTGCTTCTGCCCATACTTTCTCCAATTGTATCCATCTTCTGAAGTTCGTCCTGTTCCTATTGCGGTGTAGGTCCCATTCTGTTCTTGCAGAGGATGATAATTCCCTGAAAAAGGTTCTGCTTGCAGAGAGTTCTGAGTGGTAGGAGCATCAGACCCACTGATTTGAATGTCACAGAAATCAGTTGATGCAGCTGTGTTGCTTAAAGCTTTCACATCGGGCATTGAGTCCTTAATGCAGCTCTTTATAGCTTCATGTGAAAGCTCTGCTGAAAATTCAAAACCCATTGATGGTTTCACCAGGACAAGGGCTTTACAGTCTACATTATTTCCCTGTAAATGATAATAGTGACATGTAACTATGCAAAAAAAATAAAAAAAACAAACAAAGGAAAAGGTCTAAACATTGACTGCATTGCAAAGGCAGCAAGACTATCCATGGCTGGATCAAAGAAGCAATACTATTGTCCTACTCCCAGTACCAAAATCTCTGAGTCGTGGCACAAATTTCAACATGAACATGTGAGATAAAAGGGCCAGAGACCGAAGTTCGTATAAAGGGACATTGAAACGTTCATATAGCTGGGCCATTGAAACAAAACCTTCAAAAATCATGTATAACGCTAGTCTTGAACCAAAAAATTAATATGAAGCAATGAACATTCAGTTTCATGGTTCTAGATTCCAACCCCACCAAGAGTCAACATGATGTGCCATTCAGGCATCAGTGGACAATGTATTGTAAAAGAGAAAATGTAACACTAATGAGAAGATCCAATGTTTACAGTGGTAATGCACCCACCATGCTATATTACAAAATATCTCTTAAATTACAAATCACAAATCCACCATAAACATGGGTAGCGTAATTAGAAGCCAAGATTTGTTGGTCACAGAGGCCGTAGAATTGATGTCAACTAACCATTCAGCCCAAAATTTTATATCAACCTGTTAATGTCAACCTTTATTCTAATAGTAAACAGTTCATAACTAAAATATCCAAAATAAAAATGAATACAATTTTGATAAGAATTCTATATTCTTAAATAAGTTTTAAAGTCTTAAACAACTAACATAGCATAATTACAAATAGACTTAAATAAGTTTTTAAGTCTTAAACAACTAAGATAACATAAGATAACATAATTCTAACTTACTATTATTTCCTACCTAATAAGGAAATCTAACATAAATTAAATTTCAGCCCTTGTTGTCACCTTTCACTCTTCCCACCAAATGAAACCTCACAACTGCAACAAGAGATTGTGTACCGTCATACCCCTCACTCTGCATCGTTAATGATAAGGCTAATTCACATGCAACTTGATAATTTCAAAACATCTCCTTCATTGAATTCCATTAGTCGACGATGTTAATCAACATGTTCTTTACAAGTCAAGTTGCTTGTTATTATCTTTTACCGTACCATATCAAAAATATCCCTTATAAGTTGTGCAAAACCTTCAACTTCAACACTAGTGTTGTTTGTGGTAAAGGAACTAAATCAATAAATTTCCTTAGTTGAACTCCTCAAATTATCTCAAAACGACTCTTACTAGTTGACCTATTTATAAAATTGATATGAATTGAGAAAGGGGATTGTAAGAGCCTGTAGAAATTAGCAGCTCCCACTCCCTTTATATACTAGATTATCTTATTCATATAAGGTAAGTTACAATTATAATTCCTAAAACCTCTCAATCAAATCACAATCATAATCCCAAAAATTCTCTTAATCAAATCATAATTTCTAAAACATAAGCTCCAAGCTTACTACATAGTTGTGTTACACGACTTCCAACCAAGGACCTGGTGAATAGATCAGCCAACTGGTCCTCAAATTTTACATGAGTGGTTTTTATCACATTTTGTTGCACCTTCTCTTTGTCAAAGTGAGAGTTTATCTCAATATGCTTTGCCCTTTCATGAAAAACTAGATTAGAAGCAATGTAAACGGCTGATCAATTATCACACATTAGCTCCATAGGTTGAGTTTTTTTGAAATCCAAGTTCTTGCAACATATGTTTTACTCAGACAAGTTCTTGAATTGAACAAAAAACCACTATTTGCTTCTTGCTTTTCCTTAAAACCAGATTGCCACCAACAAACACACAATATCCTATAGTAGATCGTCAATCAGTCCTAGAACCAGCCTAATTAGCATTACTATAGGCTTGAACTGAATAATGTCAATGATACTTATATAAGACTCCTTTGCTAGGATTATGCTTGAGGTATTTCAAGATTTGAATAGCTACATTCTAATGGTTGGTTTGAGGGAATTGCATAAATTAACTCTCCACACTTGTACTAAATGAAATGTCAGGCCTAGTAACTGTAAGATAGTTTAATTTTCCAATCATTCTCTTATAATTTCCTGGATCTTTTAAGAGTTCTCCCTGATCTGCATCAAGTTTGATATTGGGATCCGTTGGAGAATCCACCAGTTTACATCCCAACAAGCCAACTTCTTCTAGGAGATCAAGAACATATTTGCATTGGGAGAGACAAATACCATCTTTGGATCTTGCAACTTCGATTTCCAAAAAATACTTCAATAGACCAAGATCTTTTATTTCGAATTGTTGTTGTAGGAATTCATTCAATTTGTGAATTTTATTTTGATCATCACTAGTAATAACAATATCTACTCCATACACGAGCAATAGACAATAGAATTTTAACAGATCTTGTGTGTTGATAGAACATCGAATGGTCTATTCCAAAATGCTTAGAGTCGAAATTTCTTCACAACTGAACTAAACTGTCGAAACCATACTCTAGGAGATTGTTTTAAACTATATAAAGATTTCTTCAATAGGCACATTTTCTCGAACTCTCTCTGAGCACTCCATATAGATTGTTTCTTCTGGATCACCATATAGGAATGCATTTTTCATGTCAAGTTGGTATAGAGGCTAGGAATAAGTTGCAGCTAAGGAGATAAAAATACAGATTGGCGCCATTTTTGCCACAAGAGAATAGGTTGGAGAATAATCAATACCATAGACATGTGTGTATACTTTAGCAACAAGACGAGCCTTGAGTCGTTCAATAGATCCATAAGCAGGAGTCTTAATGGTATATACGTATAAACAACCAACAACTAAGGCATCAAGAGGAATAACAAGCTTCTAAGTGTCATTTGATCATAAAACATCTATTTCCTCTTACATAGCTTGTTTCCACCCAGGGTTTTGTATAGCATCTGCTATACTCTTAGGGATAGACACAAAATCTAGGTTTGATAAAAAGGAACTAAAGAAGGAGGACGCATGGTTATAAGAAACAAAATTAGAAATCAGATAATTGTTACAAGATCGTTTATCTTTCCTTAAGGCAATAGGCCAGTCGAGGTCATTGTTTTCTAAATCTAGAGACAAATTAGACGTCGGAGGAGAGGGCTCATCCGAATGGTCATCTACCATCGATGAGGTCATTGGGAATAAATCTGCAAATGTGATCAAGACAACTGATGAAGATAAGAAGGATTGGAATCTATAAGTGAATTTTTGAACTTTTTAGTGAATTATCCAAGGAGTTGTCAAAAAGAGAGGGTAAACAATGAAGGAAGCTTTTGGTATCTTAACTCTCAGAAAAGTATGCAATGTTCTTAAAGAATGTCACATCTGCGCACACAAAGAATCTTTTAAGTGAGGGCCTAACCTTTTTATGACCTCGAATAATAGAGGAGGATACACTTGATGGCTCGTGGAGATAATTTGTCAGCTCCTAGATAGAATTGATGGACAAAACAAACACATCCAAAGATACAAGACGAAAGACGAAACGAAGGGGTATTAGGAAATATAAGGATATGACGAATCTGATCTTTGAGAGTGGTTGATGACATTCTGTTAATAAGATAGCAAATAGCGAGGATAACATCACTCTAAAACTCAGGTTTGAGCAATTTCTACATGTCTGATTTTTCTTTTAGCAACACCATTTTGTTGTGGTGTGTGAGAGCAAGAAGATTGGTAAATTATACCACAATTTTTTATGTATGTCTTAAAGGATTTAGAAAAATATCCTTTGGCATTATTACTTCTGAGGATATGAATAGGACAACCCAATTGAGTCTTAATTTCAGAGCAAAAGAATTGGAAAAAAGATAACAATTCAAAACATTCTTTTATTTGATATAACCAAGTCATTCTAGACCAATTATCAACAAAAACAACAAAGTAACAAAAACCAAGTTCCGAGCAAACACAATATAGGCCCCAAACATCATAATGAACTAACATAAAAGAACTTTATGCTCTATTATTAACTTTAGATGAAAAAGCAACATGATGATGTTTCCTAAGTTGAAAAAAGTCACAATCTAGATGAAGATTTGAATTCAAATTAAGAATTTTTTTAAAAAAATTTTTGGATGGATGGATGACTAAAGCGGCTATGGATTTGGAAGGGTGAAGCAACAACTAATCAAGCGGTTGAACAACTGGCAAATAGTAGAGATCTCCAGATTCACTCCCTCCTCCAATCATCTTCTTTGTCATCAAATCCTAGTCAACAATAGAATGAGGAAAAAAGGAAATAGAACAATTCAATGATTTGGTTAGCTTACTAAGACACATTAAGTTGAACAAAAGTTTTGGAATATATAACGTTGTTGTAACGTCATTGAAGGAAAAGAAAATGTAGTGCCAACCCCACTTATACTAGTAGTGGAACCATTAGCAACAGTGAGGTGGTCTAAGTCTGATACATGGGTAATTTGATCAAAAAATTTTGGGTTACCTGCAATATGATTAGTGTCTCCTGAATCTATAACCAAGGGTTTAATAGAGGATGATGTACAAGTTGTGTGACTACCTAGGTGAGCAAACAATGCAATTGGTGTGGTTTCTTGCTTGGCCGCTTGATACTGGAGAAAAGGTACATATTCCTCTTTAAAACTACTTGTTTCCACTTGTTGAGGCAGAACCACCAAAAGCTTCCACAATATTAGCAAATTGAGAAGACTTTGGGTGCAACTTTTAGTGTAAGTCCCAGCAATAGTCAATGGTCACATTTCCTTTGGCCTCCTCTGCCCCTTCCTCCATGACGACCTGAGTTACTTCAACATCCATTACCTCTTCCACTATTGTGAACAACTAGAGTAGATAGTCGCCACTTTCTTGTATTGGTCCCTTCAAGGATTGAGATATTGGTGAATATATCTCAATGAGTTAAGGGAGTTTAGTGCCACCAAGTATATGGGCCCAAATTGGTTTATATTTTGGTCTTAAGCCAACCAAGTACCTCATCACGAATAAGTCTTCTCTTTCCCCCAGAAGTTGATCCCCATTTATTGTTATCGATTGAGTTGCTAAATGTTTTACAAATAGATTCTTTATTTCTGAAAAATATTCGGTATTTTTCTTCTATCCCTACTCACACTTGAACAATTCCATAGATAAATCATATATATGAATAAATAACGTTACTAGAAAATAAAACTCTCACATACTCCCATAGCTCCTTTGCAAAGTTTACATGTTGACATATGTTGGCTCCATGACATTCCTCTTTTTTCTCTTCTCTAACAATTTATTATGTATGTTAGTTTTATTTCCCCTTCTCTACATCATAAAAATAGTCCTCGATAAACCCCCAAACACATACAGGTGAACAAAATTAGACAAATAGACAAACAAATGCATTGTTCAAGCCTTCTCTTTTCTTATATGTTGACTCTTTTTCTTCCTTTGTTAGGTAGTGGGGGGAAGGGATTTTTGATAATGTGTTCAATATGAAATAAAATTTTAAAAAAACAATGAATGGCATAAAAAGTCACCACCCACATCAATAGATGTTGGCTAGTACCTGATCATTGGAGCTAGAAAAACTTGGAAAGTAATTAGGATTTCCATGAGGATTAAATGTGAAGGATGAACATCCATCATTCTTCTTTTCTCCATTTGCCTGAGAGGCTTCATTAGGCATTGAACTTTCATAATTGTTGACTCGGGACAATGAAAAGGTTCCAGTTGTTGGTGAGAGCTAAGGCAAGAAAAGAAGATAACATAAAAACAATAAGAAAGAAGTCATAATGTCGCTTACAAAGGCCTAATATGTTGAAACAAAGGAGTAGGACAAGTATCAAATACGTTGTGAACCACAAATGAAAAGAAGTAAGAAGAGATCTTACACAATAGGTAAGTCTTACAATCATGTTAAATGTGTATTTTGTACACACATGTTAAGCAAATCATGATACAAGTAAAAGTACGGCCAAGTGAAATCGCATGTCAAAGTAAGAAGCATAGGCACCCTTGTCGATCATCTTCTTTATGTCCCAGAATACAAGTTGAAATAGAAAGTTAAACCCAACCTTAGTAAGAAGGGGACTCTTTTATGTGCCAACCCCCCTAAGTGCTAAATCACTATTAAGTAAGACTGAACCAACCATTTCTCCTATGTCACCATTGCTCTATGATTCAGCTCTCTATTTCCTTGGGTACTAAACCTGTAAATTGTGTCTGTAACTACAGAGTATAACTTTTCTGCTGAATGTCTTCCTCAGGAAAATAAAAAATGAACACAAATTTGGTACAAATGATTAAAGAATGCAGAAGAATGCTCCCAAATAATTAGACAAGTATTCCTATCACAACCTTCTATATATAACAGTATATTTCTTAAGATTAAATTAGTTTCTTCAATTAATTAATCCATTTGGGTACCAAGATTAACGATAATGGGAGTTGTAGTTGATAATGGGGAGTTGTAGTATTTGGTTTTTTATACCTGAAGGGAAAAGGAAATGTAGGCAAAAAATTGATGTACGAAGTCTAAAGTTAAAGTTCTTTGGACTGCTTTAGATAGCGAGATGCCAAGATATCCAAGCTTTGTTTTGTGAAAGTCTTAGCACCAAATAATAACCCTGGAGTTTTTCAGGATAAAAATTATCGAAGATAATGCTAAAAAGAAATTGAGGAAGGAGAAGAACAATAAATAGATAGTGTAGTATGAATATGTATACAGTTGTAAATTCTTCGGTCTACTAAATGACAGACGAGGTCTGCAACATTGAGAAAATGATAAAGCCATAAACATTGCTCAAAATCTACCTCCTGGAGGAGTAGATTGTGATTCAGTTCACAATGACGAGTGCAGTTGAAATAGAAAGTGTACTCAGAGGACCACATGCTTGTTTTTTTTTTGAAACTATAAACACTAAACACATAAACATAACATAGCATTTATATATTATATAAAATAAATTATTTAACCACATAAATAGATCGGTCAAAGTTTTTGTTTCGTTTATATATGTGAAAAAACAAGCGCCGTACATAAACAACATTTTTCATGAGCCAAACACACTTGTACATATAGGAGACAAAACTAATCAAGTACAGTACCTGAGAATTGGGCAGCATGATCGGAGAATCAAGAAGCGCAGTGGGGCTAATCCCGGGGGGAATGGTTATACACGGTGATCGGACCGCCTTGGACGACGGTGAAGCCACGGGGCTGGTGGTCCTGAACCGAGGCGTGCTGATTCTCTGGGCGTTGAACCCGAACTTCACGGCTCTTCTCTCCGCAATGCTTGCCCTAACAGAATTGGTAGACGTGCCACCATCGCCGCAAATGGCGGTGCAACTGTTTCGAAACGAACAGTCGTTGGTATCGCAGAGTGGGGGCGGACGAGGAGGCGGAGATGGTTGTGAATTTGGGTCCATTTCTGGACAGGGCGTTAATCGGAGAAGGAAGAAGTGTAAGAGTCAGGCTGCCGGCGTAATGCCTGTGAGTGAAGTTTTAGCCCCGCCATTAAAAGATAATGATTTTGGAGTGACTTAAATAATAATAGAACTAGAGAATTGAAATGTAATGTGACTCAAATCAGTTTATTTTAACGTAGCATTGGCTTTGGGATCAGACTCGGAATGTTTGCGCACTGCTTGTGAAGGGACAGAGACAAGAGAAGAACGGTTATAGAGAGAGGGGGCGCTTTATGAATGTGATAATATTTATTTATTTAGATAAATTACTGTCTAATTTGGCAAGACAATCTATACCTCAACTTTTTCAATATCATATCTACATTTATACATGGGTATATCTAAAAGAGCATTTTTATTACTTAGCAATAAGACTGTGTATTATCAAACGTTTCGAAATTTTACGACTCAATGAATTTTTAATTGAGTGTTGACGAAGTGATAACATTTATATATTTATAAAAATAAAATTATTTAAGTTAGGTATGATTCGATTTATGTTAAATTACCAACTTTAAACAAAATTGGATTTATTATGATGAACTAAGTAGTTTAATTAATTATTTATATTATAATCATTATTTTTCTGTCACATCTGTATATAGGTTATCGAAAATGGTCTCTCTATTATATAGAAATAAGGCTGTGTACTATCAGATCTCTCTAAATTTTGTTTCACTACGAAACTTCAAATTGGGTGTAACAATAATGATGATTAGTTAAACAAAATGTAGGGTTACAAATCTGAACTTCCTAACCATATTTAATATTTTCTAATTCAAACCACAAGGTTGACTGATTAGTACAACAGTGTGATTCACATGCTGGAATTTGTCCTTTTATATAGATATATAATAATAAGGAACCCATATGGTTTACATGCTGGAATTTCCCCTTTTGTATAATTATATAAGGGAACCATATTTATCTGCACAAGTTTAGGATGTGCCAGTGCGACTGATAGCCTAACGATCCTCTTCCTGTCCTCTTCTAAGATGGTTAAATAATTCCACCTTTGCATGCATGAGCTTAGGAAAGCACTAAATTGAATTTCCTTTTTTGTTTGACGGGAGTGAAATGACATGGATTAAATCATTGTAAGAGGAATCGAAAGGGGACGAGGGACCTGGGAATCGGCATGCTTGGACAAGCAAGCATACAACATCCTAATAACTAAAATGAACTTTCAATATAAGACTACATGGCAAAGGATTTCTCCAGAGGTTTGCTTCTAATCTAAAATGTCACTAAATGCAGAATAGCTAAGATTTAATCTTAACATTCTAAGCAATATTATAAGCATAGAATTCACTGAAGAATATTTATCACACAACTAATTTAACACTTTCAAACCTTAAAATTAGTGCTATAAAGAAAAGAGAGAAATACTAACCTTTATCTATATTCATGTAATCTCTTCTTATTAACAAATCCCTTCTTTATAGAAAAACTTTATCTACTCTCACATTTTTGCCTTTCTTCGTTCTTTTCAATGGTGCAAGAACGCACCTACTTTTTAATATATCTAAAAGTTTCTTCTACTTGAAGGTAGAGGGAAGGGTTTCTTTATTAAGTAACCCTAATGACTCTAATGTCCTTTAACAAGCCCAATAATCATTATTTTGGGCTCACTTTATATTAGAATCAAATAAAGTAATAAGGGTTACACTTATGATTATTAAATTAATCTAACAATCTTCCACTTATCTCATGTTATGACTTGATGATCTAACAACACAAGTGTGCATCATATATTGAATTTGATAAGTCATCAAACTTGAATGAATTGAAATAATGAGATCATGGAGGTCACAAGTCATCTAGTGACATAATTTCTTCTATATATCACACAATCATCTCAACTCTAAATAACTATAATTGAGAAACACTGTAATCTACAACTTTAATGTTTCTCAAAACATAATTTGTCATCACAATAAAACAATGCGTGTATACAACATAATGTGAACTAACAATTAACAATAACATAACATTAATTAAATTTATAAGTGTCAAAACAATAATAGCAAATGCCCAAACATATATACACACATAACATGATCTCACGCTATCAAGGACTTATTTATAATGCCCATCCTTTCAACATAGCCAGTAAATGTTTTAAGCGGTAATCCTTTAGTTAACGGATCTGTTACCATTAGATCAACTCCAATTTGCTCAATCGACATTCTATGTTTTTACACTTGTTTTTTGACTGACAAGTATTTCAAATCCATGTGTTTAGCATCTTTAGAATACTTATCATTTTAGAGAAGAAGACAACTGTAGAATTATCACAATAAATTCTTAGGGGTCTAGTTATATTGTTGACAATACCTAGTCCTAAGACAAAGTTCCGCAACCATAATGCTTAAATAGTGGCCTCAAAGCATGCCACAAATTCGGCCTCTATAGTGGAAGTAGCAATGATAGACTGCCTTTTACTCTTTCAAGAAACTGCCCCTCCTACTAGTTGGAATAGATAACCAAAAGTAGGTTTACTTGAGTCTACACAACCAGCATAGTTTGAATCTGAATATCCGATCAATTCTAAGTAATTTGATTTCCTATGTGTGAGCATGTGATCCTTGGTGCCTTGTAAATACCTAAGAACTTTCTTTGCAGCTTTCCAGTAGTCCAATCTAGGATTGCTTTGATATCGGCCTAACATCCCAACAGCAAAACTAATATCCAGCCAAGTATAAGTCTAAATATACATCAAACTCCCAACTACAGATGCATAGGGAGTATATTCCATTTACTTTTGTTCCAAATCATCCTTAAGACATTATATTTTACTAAATTTATCCCCTTTCTGAATTGGAACTACCCCTGCTGAGCATTTTTCCATCCTAAATCTCTGTAATACTTTACTGGTATATCCTTTTTGAGACAACCCTAATAATCCTTGTGTTCTATTATGGTTTCTATTTTAATCACATAATATGCCTCACCCATATCTTTCATTTCAAAATTATTCGAAAGAAATTTCTTTACATCATGTAACAAGCCCAAATTATTAGCAGCTAAAAGAATATCATCAACATATAGTACCAAAATAATGAACTTGCTCCTACTGATCTTCATATAGGGAAACCTATCAATAGTGTTCTCTACAAAACTATAAGAGGTAATGGTATCATTGAATTTAAGATACCATTTCGAACCATATATTGACTTCTTTAATTTACATACCATATTTTTCTTTTATGTAGTCATAAAACCTTCAGGTTGGTCTATACAAACTTCTTCTTCTAAGTCACCATTTAAAAAAATGGTATTTACATCTATTTGGTGAAGCTATAAATCATAATGAGCTACTAATGCCATAACAATTCTTAAAGAGTCCTTCTTTGAAACTGGAGAGAAGGTCTCTTTAAAGTCAATGTCATCTTTTTGAGTATAACCTTTGGCTACAAGTCTGACTTTATACCTTTCAATATTACCTTTCGAGTCTCTTTTGACGTTAAAGACTCATTTACAGCTTACTTACTTTGAGCCTTCAGAGAATTCAACTACTTCCCATACTCGATTATCATCCATAGATTTTAACTCTTCTTTCATAACATTGAGCCACTTCTCATAATTATTACATTTCATGGCTTCTTTAAATGAGACTGGATCCTTATCAATGCTTAAGTCACACTCATGCTTAAGTGAATACACCACATAGTCATCTGATATAACTGGTCTTTTCTCCCTTATAGACCTTTGCAATACTATTTCTTGTGGTATCACTTGATCAATTGTGACGTAAACATTATTTACTGGTTCATTACTGACATTATCTTCTTGTGGGTTTGGAATATTAACTTGTTGTTCCGATATGTTGTGTGAATGTGATACAATAAGAGGAATAATGACTTAAGAAGAGACACTAGGTGAAGGATTTTCCACCTGAATCTCTTGAATATCCACTTTTCGTGGTTCCCTACTCCTACTAATTTGTCCATTTTCAATGAACCTAACATTATCTGACTCAATTATTCTTGTACCATAGTTAGGACAATAAAATATGTACCATTTGGACTTTTTTGGATAACCGATGAAGTAACTACTAGTGGTTCTTGCATCAAGTTTCCTTTCATGAGGATTATAAATCCTTATTTTGGCTAAGCAACCCCAAACATATAGGTGCCTCAAGCTAGGTCTCCTATCTATCCATATTTCATAAGGTGTCATAGGAATCACTTTACTAGGAACCCTATTAAGTAGATATGTAATTGTCTTTAATGCATACTTCTATAAAGATAAAGTTACATTCGTGTAACTTGACATATTCCTAACCATATCTATAAGAGTACTATTTCGTCTTTCAGCTACACCATTTTGCTGTGGTGTACCAGGCATTATATACTTTGCATAAATGCTCCGACTTTGAACAAATTTTACAAATTGACTTAGACATTGTCCATTCTCATCATATTTACCATAATATTCAACACCTCTATCAGATCTTACGACTTTCACTTTTCTATCTAACTGTCTTTCTACCTTATTAATAAACACCTCAAGAATGTCCATTGATTGAGACTTTTCATGCAGTAAATAGAGATAGCAATAACATGAATAGTCATCAATAAAGGTGACAAAATACTTTTCACTACTCCAAGATGGGATATGAAAAGGACCACATATATTAGTGTATATTAATTCAATTAACTTAATACTTCTTGTTGCCGAATTCTTAAATATGGGTTTGGTTTGCTTGCCTTTAATGCAATCCACACACACATCCCAATTAGTAAAATCTAGTTGAGGTAAGATTTCACTTTTCACTAACCTCATCACCCTTTCTCTAGATTTATGGCCTAACCTTTGATACCACAAGTAAGCAGATTGTTCATTATGTGCACTTTATTTATTACCAATATTATGTTTAACATGAAACAAAGATTCAAATTAATTAACATCAAGGTTGAAATGATATAAACCATCTATTAATGCACCAGAACCATAATATTACTATCGTTCATACAAAGAAAAAACTTAGTTTCCAACATTGAAATTAAAACCTATCTAATCCAACTTACTAATTGAAACTAAAATTTTAGCACATTCAAGAGCATAAAGACAATTTTCAAGATCTAGACTACAACTAGTGTCTAAGATCAATTTGTATGTCCTTATTTTTTTTATTCATGCCTTTATTCTATTACCCATATATAGGAACCCTTCAGTTCCATTTATGGTTTGGATCGAAAGGAATCCCTACATTATATGTGACACATGAGTAGTTACACTTAAATTTAACCACCAGGTATTATTAGGCATCTTAATAAGATTTGATTCAAAACATATTGAAACATAGTACTTACGTTTCTTTTCAAACCAAGCCTTTCTTTTAAGGCAATCTTTCTTGAGGTGACCAGCTTTCTTGCAGAAGAAACAACATTGCTCTTTATGGATTTGACCATCATTAACCTTTATTAGGGCTTTGTCCTTTTTGTTGCTCTTCTTTCCTAGCTTTCCCTTTCTGCTGCTAGCTTCTTTATGTACTGTGAAGTGAACAAAGTGTTCCTTCATTTTCTTTAATCTCCTTTCCTCCTACACCAACATGACCTTAATTTCTTAAAAGTTCCATTTTTCCTTCAGAGTGTTATAATTCACTTAGAACTGACCAAATTCAGGAAGAAGTGAGTTGATGATGAACTGTACTAGGAAGGATTCACTCACATCCATGCCCATTGATTTCAGCTTTGCAACCAAATTTGACATGGTTGTTACGTGATCATAGATAGGCTATGACCAGTTAAACTTCTCAGTCATTAATTCGCTCTTCAAGCTTCATACAATAGACTTGTCAGTTATGTCTGATTATGAGTACTCTTTAATTTTCATCACGAATTCCCTTGCATTGTCCGTATGAGGCATTGATGGCTTAACATTTTCAGTCATTGTCAATCACATCAATTTTAGACTCATCCCATTAGACTTTTCCCAAGCCTCAAAATATGTCCTTTTAGCTTGGGTACTAGTCTCAGTATGGTTGCAGGCATCTCTATAACTAATGCTAGGTCCTTATCTATAATACCCAATTAAAATTGGATTTGCTCAGACCAATCCACATAGTTTAGCCCTTTGAACTTGTTCAAACCATTGTCCATAGCTAATAAATTACTAGAAACTGCAAACGTAAAAACATCTTCAACCTTTTATTTTCAATTGGAAAACATAACTGTAATTTTATTACCAAATTATAATAGTCCAAAAACTATACGGAACAAAATACAACTGACCATCTTCAACGTTTTATTTTCAATTGGAAAACATAATTTCCACTAAACTATAAATCCATAACATATCTGATTCATTTTTGGGTAAATGGTAACTCCCACGCTTTAATGTTATCCATTATTAAAAAAAAGAATGACTTTTATAGATTGTCAGATTCAAAACCTTTTCGGAGACCCGTGCACATGAAATCACTTTCCAAAACTTTCAATCCAAATAATTCATTCCTTGCAATTGTAAAGCTAAGGTCTTTCTTATGGTGGGCCCTCGAACATAGACTTTTCTTTCACTTTGATGTTTTCCAAAATGTGCAATAAACAAGTAAAGAAAACATAAAATCAAAACTTTTAATCATGGGTCCCACAAAAACTTTTCTTTACACCTTTATTGTACACGCTCACGCACACTCTTCTCTACATCTTTTATTCTTATTAAAGTTAACAAGTCAAGCTATAATAAATGCATATACGTACTTAACATAATAAATGCATATACGTACTTAACACCAACCTGTAATGGTAGGCCCAGAAACAAGAAAACGTGGTTCACCGAATTATTGTATATCGGTCTCAGAAAAACACAATTTTGTTATAAAATCGAAACTAAAATGTAAGAATATTTGGGAGAGGAGAATTCTTCTTATGAAAAAATGGTGTATCTTAC
>JANZLD010000007.1:16835424-16854151 GCA_026413575.1 Erythroxylum carthagenense | reverse complement strand
ATTGTTTAATATTATTTGATGTACTGGTTGATGTGTGGATTTCAAATAATGTACAATATACAAATCTTTGATGTACTAGTTGATGTGTGGATGGCCAATTAAATATGCACTCAATGGGGTTTCACCCCTTTTTTTGTACCGACGGAATAAACAATTCAGTCGGTGAATATTTCCCGACGGAATGTGACAAACCGTCGGAACATGATCCGGACTAAATTTGGCGACGTCCGACATTCCGTCGTTAAAATATAACTTCCCGGAACATTTGCGACGATTGGTCCATCCCTATAATATACCGACGGATACATTTTGTCGGTGACGTGTGACATTCAGCGACGTCATTTACTGTCGCAATTTGACAACAACGGATCATATTTCGTCGGTTTTCCGTTGACAAATACCGATGGAATATTTCCGTCAGGAAGATATAACGACCGCAATTTTAACGACGCTTCCATCATTCGTCGTGTTCCATCGGCAAACATAATTGCCGACGGAACTATCCATTTCTCCGACGGAATATTCTGTCGGAGAACGTCGTTTTTCTTGTAGTGATGTCTATAATGTAAGGGGTCAAGGTTATAATAATGGTTCTAATATGAAGGGAAAACACCAAGGGGTTCAAAAACGATTACTTGAAATAAATCCAAGAGCATTATATATGTCATATGTTTGTCACAATCTTAATCTTACTCTTAGTGATATGACACATTCTTGTGTTAAAGTTGTTTCATTTTTTAGAGCCGAGCAACATATATATGCATTATTTTCAAGTTCCCTAAAAAGGTGGAAGGTTTTGCTTGATAATATTTTAGGCTTAACTATAAAATCATTGTCCAACGCTCATTGAGAGAGGCGAATAAAAAGTGTTAAAGATATTAGATTTAAAGCTCCTTAAATAAGATTGGCTTTGATGGAATTATCTAGATCTTGTGATGATGCCAAGTCAAAGAGTGAAGCAGAAAGCTTGGTTAGTGTACTTGAGAGTTTTGAGTTTTTACTTGGTATGGTTATTTGGTATGATAGTTTATTCGCTATTAACATGGTGAGTAAAAAGTTGCAATCTAAATCAATGTGCATTAATGCTACCATAAAGCAATTAGAAGGTGTGGTGGTATTTTTTTAGAAATATAGAGATGAAGGATTTAGCTCTAGTATGAATATTGTCAAAAGTCTTGCGTTTGAGATGAATATAGAGCCTACATTTTCAACTAGACATTGTGTTATTAGGAAACAACAATTTGATGAAATTAACCATAATAAAGAAATACAATCAGCTGAGGATTCTTATTAATTACTTTCTAATTGTTGTGGATATAGCAATTACTTCGTTAAAGAATAGATTTGAACAATTAACGACATTTGATCATATTTTTGGATTTTTATTTGATTTAAAGAAGTTGAGGTCATTAGATGATAACGAATTAAGCGAATGTTGCATTAATTTTACGATGACTTTTTCTCGTGATAATGTGTCCAACGTGGATTTAGATGATCCTTTTTCTGAATTAAAAGTATTGCAAATGACTTTGTCAAATGAGTTAATGTCATCAGTTGAAATATTAGAATTTGTTCAAGTTGCAGATTGTTATCCAAATGTTTCAATTGCTTATCGAATTCTATTGACTATACCTGTGACTGTAGCATTAGCTGAGATAAGTTTTTCAAAGTTAAAATTATTGAAGACCTACTTGAGGTCATCAATGCCACAAGAAATGTTGAATAGTTTAGCTATGTTATGTATTGAGAAAGATATGTTGGACAATACTGATCTTGATAATATTATTAATAATTTTGCATCTAGAAATGCACGGAGAAATTGTTTTTCATAAATTATGATCCTCTATGTATTTATTAGTGTTATGATCATTTAAATTTTAATTGATTATATAAACTTATAAATTGAGTCATTTATGTTTCATACAAATATATAAACTTAAATATATTGTCGATTTATTGGGACCTTTTTTTTTTTAATTTCGCCCCAGGCATATAAAACTATAAGAACGGCCCTACTCCCCTAGTCATAAGCTCTAGAAGACTTGAATCATCTATCTTTAATTGTCGCTTTTCCTTTGTCTTTAGAGCAAAACAATTAGCCTATTTGATCTGTATTGTCCCCTTAACAAGTGGAATAATATTATCACTTGGACTTTGAACCTACTACCGTGTTTGAAAGGTGATACTTAACTGTTCAAGCTTGCTTTTGGTGTATTGGTCTACGATGTCTAGAATGAGAAAACAAAAGATTATTTGGTAATCATTTCTCCAGTCCACAAAAGCTTCTGAGGAAGATGTTGGTTAACATAAGAATGCTAGCGCTCATTAAAGGCTTAAATAATCATCAAAGTTCTGAAACTAGGCAGGCATAGCTACTTAACTCAACTTCCTGTGATTCTGCTGCTAGTTCCTCGTGTTTCTTCAACAGCTATCGGCAGTTGTAACTAAGTTTCTATGTCCTATAACCTAGAGTCCTCTCGTTAATGAACCAGTTTTCTGTTTCCTTGGGCCCCTTAATGATATCTTACTTATCTTTAAAAAAAAAACACAAATTTTGACCCAAAAAAAATGGTGGATGGCCACTCATTTGCCATCAAAAGAAGGTGCAATCGCTTTGGGTTTTGTGACACTTTTGTTGGCTCTCCAAGTTCTTAACTTTATCAAAAAAAAATTCCAAGAAAAAATCCATTCCACAAAGCATTTGATCCTCTGCGCTACCCTTGTGCCAGATTGTGCAAGCTCTCGTATCATTCTCAAGAGTCAGAATGACACATTTACACGGTGCTCAAATTTAGCATGGAATATAATTCGAAAGAAGAGTGACCATCAATAGGTAATCACTCCAATTACACAAGCACTTAGTCACGAAACAGAATTAGTTATTCGGACATTTTCAGCATCCAGAGACCTAACACTGTTCTCTCCGACAAGGCAATGACACAAAAGTTGTTATACCTGCTACTATGTAGTGCTATCTTTTAGCAGTTTCAGATCATCTACTCTGAATTCACTGAGGTATCCGCAGCAACGGCTTCCTCTCCAGTCTCGCTCTCCTCCTTTCCTCCTTGTGAATCATCATTCGCTGGAGCAGCCTCAACAGGATTTTCATTAAGCTCTGCTGAGTTTGTCTCAGAGTCCTTGTTCCCAAACAACTTTGATGGAAGTAAAGAAGAGATAGCAATTTTTGCTCTTCTCTTAGCAGCCTCTGCTTCCTCAGCCTCTTTAGCCTTGGCTTCAGCTTTTAGCCTCTCCTTCTCTTCCATAAGCTTTGTCAACTCCTCTTCCCTCCCTTCCTTGCTCAATTCTCCTCTGGCAAACTCCTGCAACTCCTCATTAAACTCAACCTCCTCCTCATCCAACAATTCATCAACCATTTTGAGCACATCATCCAACCTTCCAGCATCACTCAATGACTTCATCATAAACTTGTAACTCTCATCGTCCATTTTCAGTTTCTTCACCATCAAACTATAAAACGACTTTGCCTCCTCAATCTTTCCCACCTTAACCAGCTGCTCAACTAATCTATTGTAAACAGCTAAATTAGGTCTTAACCCTGAATCAACCATCTTTTTAAAGTAGGAAGCACCATCATCAACTCTATTATCTTTGAAACATGCATCCATCAATAGACCATAAGTATACTCATCTGGTTTAACTCCCTTACCCTCCATCTCCCCATAAACCTCCTCAGCATCGCCCAACATTCCATTTTGACACAACTGATCAATCAAGTTATTAAAGCTCAAGCAATCTGGATTACACCTATAATTTCCCATCCTCCTGAAAACCGAAATTGCATCCTTGAACATTCCCTGAGCACAATAACCATCAACCATCACATTAAAACTACCCAAATTCACAGCCAAATGACTCGGTGGGCTATGCTCTTGCATCATCCTATCAAACAACTTCAAAGCCTCATCAAATTTCCCATTCTTACACAAAGCATCCAACAACGAATTGTAAGCAACAGGACTCATCTTAAGCTTAGAATTCGTCCCAACAGCCTCCTTATAACACTCCATAGCCTCTTTCTCCATTCCCCTGATAAAATAACCCTTCATCAAAGCCCCATAAACCACACCATCGTTCACAACCCCACCCATCTTCTCCTTCAATTCCTCAAAGAGCTTGAAAATCCCATCACCATCCAAATTCTTCGCACACCCAACCATCAAATAATGATAAACAAGCGGGTCCGGAGAAAACCCTTTTATCCCTACAATTTCCTCCTTCAGTTCCAGCGCTTTATCGAGCTTCCCGTTATCCA
Source organism: Erythroxylum carthagenense (assembly GCA_026413575.1). Taxonomy (NCBI): domain Eukaryota; kingdom Viridiplantae; phylum Streptophyta; class Magnoliopsida; order Malpighiales; family Erythroxylaceae; genus Erythroxylum; species Erythroxylum carthagenense. The sequence continues at coordinate 16,849,878 of JANZLD010000007.1, read as the reverse complement.
CTAAGCCTTTAATCAGAATTCGGTAAGTAGTCGGAGAGGGACTAAATGGAGCGTCGTTGATAAGCTGCTTGTAGTGTTCAAGAGCAGTATCTGGTTTACGACAATCAAGATAAGTCTGGAAAATCAAATTGTGGGTAATAATATTTGGAGCGACACCAGCTTGAGTAATAAAGCGATGAAGAGAGAGAAGGTCGGCGTACTTGGACTGGCGGAGTTGGGCATTAAGCACGGCGTTGACAGTGTAGATGGTGGGGCGGCAATTTGAGTAAATGGAGTGGCGCGTGAAGAGTGCGGCTTCGTCGAGGTCGTTCTCACGGATTAGAGTCAAGATGCGATTGTGGAGGTTGAGGCGGTTTCCGGAGAGCGAAGAAATGGGTTCGGGGAGCTTAGGGGCGTTGGGATTTTGGATGGGTTTAGGAGATTGTTGTTGTTGGGTACGATTGACAGAAGAGAGAGGGGGTTCGATGCGGAGACGTCGCTTCCGACGGCGGCGTTCTGCAGCAGCTTCTTCTGGGGAAGAGAAGGAAAGAAAACGGGAGGAGATAATGGGGGGAGGTGGGCGGGGTTTAGCTAGGGTTTTGAGATGGGTGAGGAAGATTTGCTTTGAGAGTGCCATCGAAGTCGCAAAAGAAATTTGGATTCTAGGGAAGATAACGTCTAATGGTTTAAAACGTAGAGGGCCGAAGATGCAATTTATTTTTTTAAAAAATGCAATTTTGTTCCTATCCGGTGGGCCTTTGATCTTATTAACTCTTAATACTTAAAAATAGAACATATTAATCCCTTAATAAAATTCTATTAAATTTGTAATTATTTAAAAATATTAAAAATAATTAGATTATTATATTAACATTGATTAAGTGCAATAAACTATCCACCTAAATAAGAAATTCAATCTCATTTTATTTAAAATCTTTATCTGTTTCATTTAAAATTACAACTAATTTTATTCTTCTGTATTAATTTTCTCTTTCCTTGTTCATTTTATCTTTTGTGTTTCCTAACTTTTAGTTCTTTCTATCTCATGTTTTGTTTCCTATTTTTCTCCAAGTCCCACCTTTTTTTTAATAAAAAGAGAATTGAATTATAAGCTACAAAAGATACTTAGGAGTACCCTTTTCCACGTAAGGTTGTAGTATTGCTACCTATTTAAAATATATAATTAACGTGCATGGCAAGTTAAGATATATCAAAATTGGAGCTTCAAACTGCACCTCCCAATAGTAAAAGTTCCTTGATGTTATCTATGGTCTCGTAAATGACAAGTGAGATAGGTTTCTACTTAGCTTCAAACCGTCAAGCATTCCTTTCTTTCCAAATGGCTTGCATGCACATGCTAATTGCTGCAATGTGTTTCAACTTCAGGAGATTTCTTTAAGAATAAAGCTATTGAATAGCACTGGAAAATGTATTAGCTTGAATTGGCCAAATACAACACATTTTAATTACTTCCCATATATGGTTGGTGATCACACACATGAAGAATATGTGATTTCTTGCTTCTTCCTCTGCTGAACAAAAAGGACAGGAAGAATCAATGTTTAAATACCTAATTCTATATGTAGTGTTAAGCTTGTTTTGAATAGTTGGCCATAGGAGAAAGGAGGTTTTAAGTGGTATGATTTTGTTCTATATGATTTTATACCACTCCACTGTTGGTTTCTTCATCCTTAAATGGCCTCTCGTGATTTTATTAGAAAGATGATGAGTAAGGTCCATTATGCCAGAAGGTGTCTTGATTGAGAGGATTGGGAGAATATTGAGGTTGCAAATGACTAAGGCTTGCAAGGAACTGCCAACTGCTCCCATTGATGAGTGATTCCATTTTTGTGTGAAGTGGGAGATTGATGGAATTCCATAGTACACTTGAGGAGTTAATGAGAGCACCTTAACCAGAACAGTTGTCAAATCACAAGGATATTAGCTTCCCATTGCCAATTGAGCTAGACATGTCATCTTGGACAAGATATGTCAGTTTGAGAAGCTGGTTTAGAGAAAAGGAGTTGGATACTTTCTTGCTAATTTCCCATATGCTTCTACCTTTGAGAAAATAGGAATGAATCCATCTAATCTATAATGATTTCCTATCTTAAAGGATCCACCAAAACCTTTTTAAGATGAGTGTTTGATTAGTGACTTTCACTGAAGAAACACTTAGTCCCCCTTCTTCTTTTGGATAACGGATGTCTGACCATTTGACTTTGGCACTTCCCTTTGCACCATTAGAATGGTTCCATAAGAAGTCTTTGAAGATTCTTTCAATTGTCTTGGAAACAATTTATGAAAGGAAAATGTGTGAGCTACAATATATGTGTAGAGAGTTGAGAATAAATTTTACAAGTTGCAGTTTTCCTACAAAAGATAGGAATTTATTCACTTAGGAGTTAAATCTCTAAATTTTCTCTCTAATAGGATTGCATTCAAGGAAGGTGAGTCTTTTTGTTGAGACAGACAGGCACAGGTATAGAAAAGGTAAGGCTTTTTTTATCATCCCAATTATGGAAGCAATATATGAAGCCATATGGAAGCATCTTTTGAAATTATGAACTAAATTTTGTTAAGGTTGATCTGCAGTCCAGAGACTTCTTTGAATTTGTGAAGAGACTTCATATAGCTGTTGATGGATTCCACTTTTGCACTCTAAAAAAATGTAAACTTAGTAAGTCCAATTTTCTTATACTTCAAATGATATTTGAATCTTGCATTGAAGTCCACTTCAAGCTTGATTATACAATTAAGTACTTCCATGCACATAATGAAGAGGTAAGGAGAAAGAGGATCCCCTGCCTTAGTCCTTTCCTAACTTTGAAATACTTTAAAGGGCTCCCATTTATTAGAATTGAATAGCTCATAGTGGATATGCATTCTTGGATCCAACAGATGTAATTTCGTGGGAAATCATAAGCTTCCATCATCTTCCATAAAAAATTCCAACTAACATTATCATAAGCCTTGTGAAAGTCGACTTTGATAGTGTAAGGGAGTTGAATTAGCTCTTAAATAACATTTAATAAGCTCTTGCACAATCTTTCTGTTGTAAATAAAGGCACCCTAATTGTCACTTATGAGTGGAGTAATTACCTTTTCTTAGTCTTAATGCAAAAATCTTGGAGATGATTTTGTAAAGAAAATTGTACAATCAGTGGGTGTGAATTCATTAAAGTTTAAGGGATTAGAACTTTTTAGTATTAAGCATATAAATGTCTTATTGATTTCTTTTAGCATCACACCTTTGGAGAAGAACTCTTTTGCTGCATTTTTGACAAATCTACCCGTGATGTCTGAATATTTCAGGAAGAAGAAACCATTCAATCCATCAGGACGAGAGGCTTTCATGCCATCCATATTGAATTCTGCTTCCTCAATCTCCTTGTCCTCCACAACTTTGGTTGATAATGCATTATCATCCTGCTTAATTTTCTTCATATTGAGTGTTGAGAGATATGAAGTAGATGTTAATGCTATAATTGGGGCTCTAAGCAGATTGTTGAAGTAGTTCGCAGCTTCATTTTGAATATTCATATGGTTCTGAAGGATCTGTCCCTCATTATTGGTAATTGAGCAAATTTTATTTTTGTTTTAATGATCTAGGATTAAGTTGAAGAAGAACTTTGAACTTCTATCTCTATCTTTAAGTTAATTAACTCTAGCTCTTTGCTTAAGTTATGATTTTTGATTTAAAAAAACAAATAGCTTGAGAGATCTTATTTTTCTTTTGCAGGGAGTGAAGGATCATATGGTGAAAGTGAAAGTTATTTTTGGATTTTAGAGAGATCATTCTTAGCTTTCAATAATATTTCATCTGTGGATCCCTTTGAATAATATAGCAGTTTGAGTCCTTATTTGATTGCCTTCAACTTTTGTACACTTGTAAATTACTTGGGTCCACTAAAGGAACATTCATCTCCTTCCCTACAAGCATCATTAAATCCTGGATCTTTAGTCAAATAGTTGTTAAATCTAAATGGGTGGAAACTAGCAACCTTCTAAAATAGATTCTCAATTTTAATGGTGTGTGATCTGAAAAGAGAGGATCTTGAAATATATCATTGCTGTTGGGGAAATGTGCTAGCCATTTGGCATTCACCAATGCAAAATCAAGTTTCTTTTAGATGAACCAATGTGAGGATTGTTTATTGGACCATGTGAACCTATGGCCTATGTACTTCAGGTCTGTCACCCCCAATTTATCTAGATATTACTTCAAATATTATGATAGCTACGAAGATTGCAATTTCCTTGAGCCTCCAACCTATAAAGGGTGGAGTTGAAATCCTACATATTAACCAAAGCAAATCTAAACCTTTACTAAAGTTGATTAGATTATTCCCTAATACTAATCTTTGGAACCCAAAGTTGCTTGCATAAATGAAAGAAATAATGATGTCAGTTTTCTCATGTAAAAAGGATACTTTAAGATGCATACTCCAGTCAATGGAATTGAGAATTTCCTTATGTGTGCTTGATTTTTTATACATTCACTTATTAACACTTAGTGATTATTGTTGTGAAATGCTTAAAATACTCATTTTAGTTTATATTTGATTTTAGGTACAATTTGGAAGCATAAAAACTAAAATTAGTTAAGAGCACACTCCTTAAGCTAACATTTTGATGTTCAAACTCAATTATCCTTGTGGAATAAGAAAGAGATGGATTAGGAAGAGGATTGGATAAGAAATCATAAGAAGAAGAAAAATTAATCAAAACCTAGGAGATACATGGCAGTGTATATACTTATACGGACGTGTATGCAATTAGAAAACACATTTGGACTTGCATCATTAGATACATGGTCATTTATCCAACTGTGTATATTCATGATTCTCTCAGTTTTTGAATTATTCTATATGCCCAGAAACTTAATTTTTCATACAGTAGAAAATTTGGATGGTAAAAAGAATGAGAATCAATTTGGAACTTCGTGAAGTGTAAAAAACTTACTCTTTCAACACCCATGGATTGTTATTGTTGCTCTATGTTTATTGATTTGGATATTGTAAAGATGATTTGAATGTGTTCATTGGATTGTTTTTATGAAAATCCATCTAAAATCTTTTGCACAATATGTAATCGTTGTGTTTTAGATTTGTTTGTAGCTAGTAATGACGGTGAATCATTAGGAACAATGTAACATTGGTTGAATAACCTAAACTTGTGTGGTTATTACCTAGATTGGTCTGTTTTCCATATTCGTAATAGTATTGTCCAATTGAATTTAGAAAGCTTGTTCTAGGTTTCTTTATAATTAGGTTTAATTAAAGAACTTATTTTAATTAAATACGACCAAAAGAAAAATTAGGATTAACAGAACTTGTTATTAATCTACAACTAATAGTTCTAAGAGAGGTGGAAACATTAGAACAATGAAATATGTTTAATTGTGTGTAGGCTGAGATTGATTTGAGAACCAGATTCTAACATATTCATCACTTTTATCACTTTTAACTATTTTCTATAATTTTTTTTCGTTAGTTTAATTTTACTTTGTTTTCTTAATTGCATTAAACCAAAACCCCTTTTTTTTAATCTCAAACATTAATAATTTTCATTGCAAAAGTTACATATACATTCCTTGTGGATATGATACATGCTCATCACTACTACAAAATTTTTAATTTGCAGAGTTAGGTTTATTTTGTGGTGCACTTGACAAGCATTATCAATTTTTGGTGATGTCGTATGGAGTGTGATGCTATAATTTTTTGTTTTTGATTTTGGTTGGTATTGCATGTATATACTTGTTTATAAACGTTTCTTTTAATTGTTTCTTAATCTTTACAAGTTTGTTATTTTTGGTGTATAGTAGTGACAAGATCTCCTTATAGAGAACTTGTACAATTTGATTAGAAGATCGAAAGTACATTGCAGAGATTACAAACTCGAAGCTAGAACAACTCCAAAAGTGCAACAAGAGTTTTAATTTGAAGAAACCATGGCTAATCCTCTAATATTAAGGGAATTGGCTGCACTAGACTTTACCTAAAGGCCATTATGCATTAATTTTCTAACTTTTACTGAACATGTTCATTTTGAACTTAGGTTTGGATTAATATATTTGTTAACTAATTCATGGACTTGTAGATGAGGATGCCCATAAGCATCTCAAAGAGCTCGATGTGATATGTATGAGCATGATACCTTTAAGGGTGACAGATAAGCAGATCATGTTGAGGGCTTCCCTATTCTCACTAAAAGACACAGTAAAGGATTAGTTATTTGATTTGCCTACTGGGAGTGTGTAACACTTGGATTGAGATGAAAAGGCTTCTTTTGGAAAAATAATTTTTGGCATCAAAGATAGCAAACATAATGAAAGAAATATGTAGCATAAAGCAACACAACCCCTTATCGAGTATTTATACGAGGGATTGTTACATATGGAGAGGAGTCTGGTAGATGCTGCAAGTAGTGGAGTATTATATGAGAAGACTCCTATAGAGGCTCGTATCTTAATTGAGAAAATGGTTGCTAACACTCAATAATTTGACACTCACAATGATGCTCATCTTATAAAGTACTTCATCCATTGAACATCGTTTAGATGAGCTATCATCTTTAGTTAGACAAATTGCAGTTGGACAAGCACAAATAAAGGCGTGTGACACATGTACAAATCTAAGCCAATCACTTAATGGGTGCTTGACTTTACAAGAGGGGAGTATAGACAACGTCAATGCTGCGGGAGGAAATTTTCCTAGCTAGTACAACCTGTATTCCTAGATATATAACCCAGGTTGGATAGACCATCCCAACCTGAGTTATGGGAGAAATAGGCGGCAGAACTACTCCCCGAAATGGCCATAAGGAATTTAGCAATTCTAATTAAGATCTCAAGCCTCTTCCTTAAACTCAGGTACATCTTTGGAAGACTTGGTTAAGTTTATTGCTACTAACACTTTACAATTTTAGCATAAAGTAAAATCAAACATCCAAAACTTGGATTATTAAATGGGTAAGATGGCGGTGGTGATCGACCACCTAGAATCGCAAAGTGGAGGAAAGTTGTCATCTTAACCTAAGGTGAACCCAAAGAATGTCAGTGTTATAACCTTGAGGACTGGAAAGGAGCTTGAGGTTTCCAAGAGGACCCCATCGAGGATTGCAAATGAAGAATAGATTGAGAAGGAGTTAGAAAATGAAGAAAATCTTATCTAGTACAAAGGTAAACTTTGAAAGCCCTATTATCGTTAAGACTAATCCTGTACCTTTTCTTAGCAGATTAGCAAAACTGAACAATAAGGAAAAAGATAAGGAGATATTAAAGACTTTTCAAAAGATGGAAGTGAACATACCTTTGCTAGATGCAATCAAGCAAGTATCAAGATACGTAAGATTCCTTAAGGAACTGTTTACCAATAAAAGAAAGCTAAGAGGTGACGATAAGGTAACGATGGGTGAGAATGTTTATTGAATTTTTAAGAAGAATATACTGCCAAAGTGCCAGGATCCAAGTATGTTCACTATCCCATATAAAATTGGTAACATTGTGATTGATAGAGCTATGTTAGATTTGGAGTTTAAATCAATGTTATGCCTTGTTCAATTTATGCTTCCTTAAATCTAGGCCCTTTAAAAGAGACAAGTGTTATCATACAATTAGCTGATTGTACTAACGTTTATCCTGACGTTGTAGTTAAGGATGTCTTAGCACAAGTGAATAAGTTAGTATTTCCTGCAAACTTCTATGCAAATGATATGAATGATGAAACTTCATACAATCCAATATCTATCTTTCCTAGGAGGTCGTTTCTTAACACGACTCAGACTAAGATAAATGTTCATGAGGGCACCCTCATATGGAATTTGATGGAGAAGTCATTCATTTTAATATTTTTTATACAATGAAACATCCTCAGGATGACCATTTTGTTTTCTCTATTGATGTGATTGATCCTCTAGTACAAGAAATGTTTAAATTGAGTTGCACGGATCAATTAGAGACAATCTTAACTTAGCACCTAGAAGCGAGAGTCAGTAATGATTTTGAGTTGGGAGAAAAGATGATTGAAATGACAGCTACCTTAGAATCATTAGAGAACTCTCTCAAAACGTATGATGTGGCTTCTATACAATTACCTAATTCTTACCAGAGGTTGTTATCTTCTTATATGAAAGCACCTAATGTAAAGATGAAACCATTACCCACCTACCTAAAGTACACTTATTTGAGAGATAAACAGAGCTTACCAGTCATTATTTATGTAGTGTTAACTTTAGATCAAGAAGAAAAACTGATTCGAATGTTAAGAGAGCATACAAAGACCATTCGATGAACAATTGTAGACATCAAAGGAATAAACCCTTCTATATGCATGCATTGTATTTTGTTAGAGGAGGATGCCAAGTCCAAAAAGCAAGCTCAACGTAGGTTGAATCCTCCGTTGATGGAAGTCATGAAGAAGGAAGTGTTGAAGTTTCTTGATGCTAGGGTCATTTGCCGAATCTTCGATAGTAAGTGGGTAAGTTTGGTTCAGGTGGTTCCAAAGAAGTCTAAAATCATAGTAGTGACTAATCAGAAAGGGAAGTTGTTCCCATCCAAGGGCAAACCGGGTGGTGAGTTTGTACTGACTATAGAAAACTAAACTTGGTGACTCGTAAAGACCATTTTTCCCTTCCCTTTATTGATAAAATGCTTGAAAGATTGGCTTGTTATAGGTATTATTATTTTCTAGATTGTTTTTCAGGTTATCTTTAAATCTCAATTGCACTGGAAGATCAAGAAAAGAGCACTTTCACTTGCACATTCGATACATTTTCTTATATAAAGATGTCATGCGGATATGCACCGCAGCTGCCATTTTCCAAAAATGTATGGTGAGCATTTTCTCTTAGTATGTTGAGAAAATCATCGAGATATTTATAGATGATTTTAGCATTTATGGTTCTTCATTTGATGAATTCCTAGAGAATCTTGCTCTTATTTTGGAACGATGCATTGAAATTAACCTTGCACTTAATTAAGTAAAATCTCATTTTATAATAGATGAAGGTATAGTTTTAGTGCATATTAAAACATGTAAAATTGCACCTATGTGTCTAAAGGGCATGTAATGCTCCGTAAACATGTGCAACTTTAAAATTAGATGCTCAAATTTTAAAAAAATCACTGAACATTATAACACATATTACTAGAGAGTGGCTTCTCATCAAGTTTATTACTAAAGAGTGAGTTTGAAGTTACTAATTTAAATTATTGTATAAGATTTGAATGTCATGTTGAACTATGATTTTAGGCTAGCATAACCTAATTATTGGGTTAAGATATGGACAAATCCTTTTCCTTTTTTTATTTCTTGCATATTCTTATAAAGTATACAAGATATACTAGGAGGAACATGGATGTTGGCATTGATGCACCCACGATTAGCTTCGTAAGCGTATTATATCTATTTTTATTAGAATTCTTACATGTAAGAATGACATATTGAAAAAATAATACCATTTAATAAAGTTCCGTTCATAGTTTTTCATCATCATACTTCATAATGATCATTGGTAATTATTGCATCTCTATAGAATTAAAAGGCATTTCAATGTCTAACCCCAATCATAAGAAGGATGGTGTTAAAAAGAATCTATACAGAGGCGCTAGTATATAGCAACATGTTATTTACACTGTATGTGTCAAATAAAGTCTATTGCATTATGTCTAACATCACAAAATATTTATCAAAATATGTAGCACATGTCTTATGGAAAGTGTTATTGTATTTTGGTCTACAATGTGATGATAAAAGTTCTTAGTCCACATTATTTTGTATCTCATATGCGACATAATTCTCAAGGAAACATAATAGGTAAGAATAAAATATTTTTATAATAATATAAATTCGGTATTGGTTCCCCCGCTTATAAATATTAGTATGAAGTGGAATTGTATATATTGACCAACATTTTGAGTATGCTTATGTTTTGATAACATTTAGCAATGACTACATGGTTTACATATACCGTGCCTTGGAATTTTGGCACAAGAACTAGAATCTAGAATCATCAACTAGGGTATGTCCATGTTTATATGGTGTGTGCACCGTGTAACTTGTAATATATTATTAGATGACGCGTTAGACATATGAGTTGCAATGGAAAGAGTTAATGGAGATTTTGAAGCACCTATATGAGAGGGTGATATTCAATAATTTCAACTCTTTGTATGACATGTACTAGCCTTCAGTAACAAAATTATACATAGAAAACGCAAATAATGCAATGGAAAATCAAAATTTTCATTTTGTAATATTGGATTTTGGCTTATGTACATACACTTTATTTATAATATGTTCATTGACAAAAGGAAGTCTTAACTACATTTTTTGTTAGTTATATTTTGTTAGATGTTTCATACGTAGTTAACTGGTGCCATGTTATTTTTCATAGAAAAATAAATTAAAACATCTAATTCATTCTTGTTACCAATTACATACACCTTAGAAAGGAAATGGTTTTAATTTAAGAACATAAGAAATGGTTTAATTTAAGAAGTTGATAAGCTAAAAGAAGTGAGAACCTATTAATAATGAAGTTAAAATGTATGATGTGTAAGAAAGAGCCAGTTATATAACAGTTAAAACAAAAGCTAGATAAACCAACATGATCCCAATTAGCAGCTTAAATAAAACATAAATCATTGTCGAACTAGCAAGAGAGTAAACTAAAGATTAAGTATGGAAATCCAAACATGAAGACAATCTAGAAAATATTTAACTATTTATATAAGGAAAACAAGATTCTGAGGCTTGATTCAATAGTTTCTTTTCCTTATGTTTTTCATGGATTTAGGTTTAAAGTTTTTTGTTATGTTTTTAAGGAGGCTTCAATTGTACTGGGTAAATCAGGAGGAATCCCCATCTAATCCATTCTTCTTTCTAGTGTGAGTTTTAGGATCATAGTGAAAAAGCCCTCACATACAGCTTCTATCTAGGTTATGTTTGTAACTTACCTTTAAATCTCAATCTTTTACTTCGCCTTCATCTCCATTATTTTCTTTTTCTTCAACAACATGAAATTTATGTTTTCAATGCTAGAGGAGATGTGTATAACATCTACTTATGAGGTTTCAAGAGGCTTAAAAGAGATGTCCCACTATGGTTTATTCCTTCTAGCTATTTTGTACTCCCTATGATCTTAAGCTGGTTAACAACAATGTACTAAATAGCTACAAAATCTTTAATTTATTAAAAAAAAAGCTTAAAGGAATCACTTATATGAAACTTAAAACTAGTTCCTAAGGTATGTGATCAGAATTTTGTCAAACAATGAATTTAAAGAATCAATTTTATAAAAGTTTAGATCCAAAATGAGGGGTATTTCCACTAAGCCTAGGATTTCTTCCTTCACTATTCCTATAAGGGTTAGAGCAGTTGGATCAACTACTGGGATAGGTTAGTGGATACGTTGTCATACTTTCCTACCATGATTAATGGAGTGTTCTTTTTACACATTTCTTATAAATTCTTGGTAATATCATATTCTAAATGTCTTCAACATAAAGATCTAAGAAGCACTGGGTTCCTTTTTAAACTAGCTTGTCTTCCACGCATATGAAATAGGTATCTGAACTAATAATTTCTTCTTCTCCACATCATAAGTGGATAGCATGCAGAGATCTAGAAAAGGTTTATCTAGTATGCAGATTTTTACATAAGTTATCCTATACATTTTTTAATTCATAACATAAAGAAAGAATTACACTTTGCACTTGCTATATAGCCCAACCCCTCAATGTAGTAGTACTTTAAAGCGACATTATGGAATTTAACCCAAACTAGTGTTGTTTTCATTTTTGTTAGGCTAGGGTTGAAATGCTACTACCATCTTTTGATAAGAATTAGGCATTTATTGAAGTGCTATAGTCCTAATTCAAGCATAGGATCTAATACTTCTACACAATTTAATTTAAACAGGAAAATTTCATTTTCAAAAAAGAGATGTTTTCGAAGCCTTAGGTATATTCTAGAGGATTGAGACATCTTCTGCACATGAGTAAAAGTAACCCTCTTTTCTAGGAAAAACCCCAAGAGGAAACATTTCAACTTTTTAGTAATTTTATGTAATTTTTAATGGCATTTTAACCAATACATTATTTTTTTCTTTGGATGACTGGAAGTAATTCAAAGAGGGGACTTTTTTTTTACTCCACACTATCGCCAATAACAACAATCTAGGTTTTCCACAAATCAACCATATTAACAAGAGTTTGATCAAATACGTTGGCAGTAGAATAGGAAGTAAATGAATGGAAGGCAAGGCAAAACAGGATGGTTGGCTGTCCTAGCCGGCCATGTTTTAAGAGTGAGGGATAACCAAAATTAAGAATGAAAGGATTTAGGCCTTCGATAATTTTGAGGGTTGTATAGGAGTAACTTTGGGTGGAGTAGGTTTAGGTTTTTTCTTTGTCTAGTAAATACAAGTGAAGGATGGTATTGGGGTAGCAAATGAGGAGTGTTTTAAAAAGGATTTGGTTTCATAACCATAAGACAATAAAGGGATAATTTGTGCTCAATCTATAGGCAAGAACAATTAAGAAACAAATGAAAGTTGATGTATAGTTATTAAAAGGTTGAAGATGAGAAGAAAGGATTACGTTTGAAACTGGAAACACATGGATAGAATAGAACAAACAAAAGGGAAAAGGAGAGGAGAAACAAATTGTAAGGAAGAAATATGAGCCAACTAAAGGAAAAAAAAAGATTAAGGAGGAATGAATGTTGAACACTTGAACCCAATTTTCTCTCTTTTTATTAGCTAAAAAGGTTGAGTTATACAATTAGTTAGTTTTGTTTTGATTTATCTTTCAATAATAGTATATAAATAGGGTAAGTGTACATGATTTAGTTATTCCAAATGTACATATTGTCATCAGTCAAATTATAATTTCTATTTGATGCACTGTTGATTTTCGCATAGTCTAACACTTATGGAAATCAAGTTTAAGATGAGTGCAATATTTACATTTAGATTGCTAGAATGAAACATTAAATGGGTCAATCATATGAGCATGTTTATTTCAATGAATAATAAAATTGCACTATCAAATGGCAACACTAATCAATTATAAATCCTACAATAAAAACTCCACCGAGAATTTGTATTTGTTATTAACGATTGACTAAAAAGACTCAAAGCAAAAAAAAAAGGGACATTATAGGTTTGAGTTAATTGATTTAGATACATTTAAATCTCACTAGTTGGACCTATCAATAAACTCAAATAAAATATTATAAAATAAGATAAGAATAAAATAATTAAATTGGAACAAATACCATGTTACGAAACATATCATCTAAGATAAAATCATTCATGCCTCAGTATTGGTACAGTTATGGAAATACTTTATTATATGATTGCAAAACATTGTTCACACAAATATATTTAGGCTTGAGATGGTTGGTATAAGGAAATCGGTAACAAATCCCAAATTGGATACATTATATATATATTCAATTAAGCATATTATATTTAGTAAATCCTTCTACAGTATATCATCTGTCAGTAACGTATTTAATTCTTTATAATCTCCATAATCCATGAAAGTCCTGGATCACATTTTGATTTTGCCCATAAATTTTTTAGTTCTTTTAAAAATTATCACTTCCTCATATTCTCGATCACAGTTTCATGCTTATCAGTACAGTGAAATTGGTCCTATAACAAAGAAACTATTTGTCAATCTGTAATAACACTCATTAGTTCATCAATTAAAGTAATTTCACATTTCAAATTACTTACAGATTAATGAAATTTTTCCTTTAATCTTTCCCATCCATATTAAACTTACCTAACAATATAGTAATTTTTATCTTGAGGTCTAAATAGGCACTTACTCAGTATGTCTCAATTTGTCTGCACCCAATGGACAAATTGTTAATGTTAATGGATGTATAATGTTAAATAATGCTACATAACTCTTATATTTATTCCTTGCAAGTTTAACGTAAACTAGTAAAAATCGCATTTATGAGAAGATTTCCATTGGCATTGAATTGTGTTCTTAATGACTAGATACCAAAATTATATCTCTTGAAGAAAAAGTTTAGAAAATCTATGCAGTAAGGCCTTTTGAAAATTGATGTGCTAAATGCATAAGGCATGGAAGTAATTAGTTCAAGAAATCAAAATTTTGAAATCACCTTGCATCCAAAATATTAGCATTCACCTAAGTATCTTGAGACAACTATGTTAGGCTTATAGTGTAAAACCTATAAATATTTAATATGTGGCTCATTAAATAATTATGGTTTTAATAATATTAAATGCTAAATTTTGATCGGTCAATTTGATTTAGTATGATAATGTTGATTAAGTAAGATAATGTTTTATTTTAAACTTATGTCTGATAGGAACTGTTGGGCCCCGAGTTCTTTTTTTCATAATGAATAAGCTTGTTTAATTTATTTTGAGGCTTAGTTTGCAATTTCCTTTTAGTTATAAGAATTTGGGGTTTTTAGTGCT
>JANZLD010000007.1:16822741-16835324 GCA_026413575.1 Erythroxylum carthagenense | reverse complement strand
TGGAGTAAAAAGTTATGGGGGTTAGACCTAGATCAGTTACTGTTCATTTGGCAAATTTGGGCAGAACCTTTGGAAGGATTTTTCACCCCTTTAGAGCCTGTTTTGATTTTTGCATCCTTCATAGAAAATGTAGATCATCTTTCTATATTTCTAATTATGTATAATATGCAATTTTTGGAGTTAGGAGCAAAAAGTTATAAGGTTAGAAAGATTGCAGGTATTGTTCATTTGGTCAATTACACTGTACCATTGGTTTTTATACAGGCAATAATTTTGAGTGTGTTTACCTCTTTAAATGACTGAATTGATTTTTTCTCAATTCATGAAGGTTGTAAATCATCTCTTTATCTTTCCAATGAGGTAAAATGTGACATTTTTAGGCTTTTTTGTTAAAAGTTATGATTTTTCAAACTTCTGGTATAGTGTAGGACTTTTTCAATTTTAGCAGAATCTTTGAAACAACTTTTGACCCCCTTAAAGGCCAAACTAGTTTTCCAATCCTTCATGAAAGTTGTAGAGCTTCCTTTTATCATTTTATTGATACCAAATTTGTAGGTTTTGGAATTCGGTATGAAGAGTTATGAATTTTCAAAATTTTCAGGTGTAATGTTTGGTTTACAAAAAAAAATAATCATATGTATACATATACATATAGAATTTCGGACTCACCGGCGCCCTCGCGAGGCAGAGCGCTCGCAAGGGCGAGCACCTCGCCTCACAAGGGCCTCACCCCCGTTAGCGGCCTGCGTATGCGAGGCGACGCCGTTTGTGTGTTTTGATTTTCTTTCATTTTCTGATTTTTTCTTTCTTCCAAATTAAACCTCCTCTCACTCTTTTGCTTGAAACTTTTTCGTTTTTCACTCGGTTTTCGAAGCCTTGGCTTTCAAAAAGAATTTTATACCCTATCATGCAAAAATTCAGAATTTTTAGATTAAGCTAAATTTTGCGGATAAATCAAAGAGAGTCAATTATGTGACGTTATTAAATAAAATTCCGTTTTAGGGTGATTTTGCAATCTATAGAGATCCGATTGGGAAGATTTCTGATTCTATTTGACCTAGAAACATGGAAGTTCATTTTAACTTAGGAATCAGATTCAATTTTGGGCCCTGAGCAGATCAATTTTATTGAGAGAGATTAAGGTGAATCTTACAAGATTTGTTCGGATGACATTAATATAAGTTCAATTTGAGTTTCTTCTGTTGTGAGGAATTCCTCCCTCGTGGGTTTGCGCGTCCAGATGTCACGTAAGACGTCAGACACGTGACTCATCCGGGAGGGGTTCCAACAGGAACAGTTAGAGATATCTTTATTTTATTTGAAACCGGTCCTCTCCCTCGCCCATACACTTTTGTCTTATTTTTCACCATCAGAAAGTAGTATTATTGAGGGAAAGAAAAGAGAAACAAGTTTCCTCATATTCAATCACTTTGAATAGTTTGTCTTAATCAAGATTGATTTATTATATTTTAACGTAAAACATAGAATTTTGAGATCTAAATTAAAGAATTATTGTGATTATGTTTACGCAATAAATTATGCTTACATATAGGTAAGAAGATATGGCACCGTATCAACAAGAAAGTCGATGATTTCAAGTATCATTAATGTATTTTTTTAAGTGATAAGTTCATTAGAGCATTTATCTCTTAGCATGGGCCCCAATTCAATGGTGTTTGTGACGATCCTAAGTAATAATATACACCATTACCTATTTTCTTGTTCCTTTTTGTATGATTTTACAACTGTTCCAAATTACCATCATTAAAATTGCTTCATCTCCTCCACCTCTATGTGGGTTGCCCACTATCTTTCCCTTCTTTCAATGTAAGGCTTTGTTTTGGATTATTTATGTAAGCATGTATATAGGTATAATTTACCCCATCTCTCCATCTCTTCTCCACGTGATCTTATCTTCTTGAATGTCCCAAATCAACACTAATTTCCATTTGATCATGGCTTTGAAGCATTACTAGAACAACAATTCCCATTTAATAATATCAATAGTATGCTTCATAAGGTGTTAAAACTAGGTCTAATTTTTTTTTTTGGTTTTTTAGAAATCTGTGTTGTGGTTGTTAAAAGGATAAAGAAAATATTATCTCAGAAATAGGATTTTCACAAGAAGAATGGTATATCATTGAAATACTAATGTAACCTTGATGTGACTAACAGGGAAGGAAAATTAATTTTAAAAAGAAATTACTTTTTAAACTTAAAAATTTTGAGAAATGGTAAGTAAAATCAATTTAAAAGTCGGGAAGTAGAAATTGCATCACCAATGAGAACCATATGGTTAGGCATACAAGATACAATACTAGTATAGTATGGTTCTATAACCATAGATGGTTTTTCCATTTTTTATTGAAGGTAACCTTTGTTCATACTAGTAGTATTGAATTTGTTGAGTGCCAGTATAGTTTGTATCAAGTCATGGTATTATTTTAAGCTATGATATTCTTTTCATTCAGTCAATATTTTTTCATTAGACATAGTATTAAATAAATAAGATTACTATACTAGTATGTATCGAGACAAGGTGCGATTCATAGTGAAAGATGGTATTCCTATGTTTCATTATACCTGTTACTTACTTCAAATGTATGGTGGTAACTTTTGATCACACTATTGGTATTGAATTTACTATATGTTGGTATACTTTATATCAAGTTATACTATTCTTTCAATTCAATCAATATTTAACCATTTGAAAATGTATATCTTGCTTATCTATAATCAATAACGATATTGTGTAAAATTAGATGTGATATTGTATAAATAGAGTACTAGTATAATTTAAATTGAGTTAAGAGTATAGTTTGCACTTAGAAATAATATATAAATTGTAAACTATATATGGTACTAACTTTTATCTACTATTGGTATTTTTTGTACATTACACAAGTATTACATGCATTGATTATTGATATACGATAAGTGATCTTCTTTCTTATTATTCTTTTAAAACTTTGCTTCTCTTCTCATGTATTCAAAAAATAGAAAATAAGTTATAGGTTTGATCTTCAAGTATAAAGTGACATGAAGATCTTTAATGACATGAAAGAAAACAAGAAAGAATATGAATAAAATAATTGATAGAACAATTATATTATAAAAAGAAAAGTAATTACTCTCACATTCAAACTTCAATAATTACATGGGAAGAATAAATAATAAAGAATAAAAGGAAACTGAAAAATTAGAGAAAACAACTTTATTTTAAAGAGAATTAATGTATAAGGATGACATTTGGGCCTGGACCTGGCCTGGTTTAGTCTGACATTAAACTTTAAAAATGAAAATTTGTTGAGATCGTGCCCAGTCCCAGCCTATGGCCCAACAGATTTAATATTTTAAACAAATTCTTTTCTCATTTATGAAGAAATAAAACAATGTCATTTTAATCTAGGTTAACCTTCTTTTTCCCTACCTTTTTCCCCCTCCTACGTTGTTTTCATCCCCTACCTTTAGACTTTAGTCCCTCTCTCTCTCTCTCTCAAACCACTTCACCTTTCTCTTCCAATCTTTGCACTCCCTCCTGCCGCACCTTTATTGTGCCGCCCTACTACCCCACTTCCCCATCACCTTGCACCATCTTTTTTTGCTTCTTCAGCACCCACCTACCAAGGCAAAGTTCCCTTTCCATATTATATTCTTGAATTTTTTTAAAGATTGAATTTGTGAAATATTGTAATTTCTAAGATTGTTGCCATTTGTAGGGTGTTTTTGCAAACTTATAGGGTCACATACACAAGCATGTGTGTGACCATATAAGTGATTATGTGTATGCTCATAGCATGCACAACTTGTTGTAGCAATATCTAACAAGATATAGAATTGATCATAGTCGCGAGATGAAAATAAGTGATAGTGTTGAAATTTCTTCCAAAACTTACATTGTTAAGTATGATTAAGTGACTTACACAGTGTATATGACCATATAAGTGCGCAAAAACATATACATGGCCATGTGTTGTGTGAAATATGTGACTGTGAAAATCTCTAGTAAACTTTAAATTTATGATTATGATTTATGTTATCTTATTCTTTCCATGTTTATGAATTATCAATTACGAATAACATATATATTTATATGATGATTGTTTTAAATGGATGAACATATTCTTTTAGTGGAGAGTTGTAATTCAATACTAGAAACAAAAGTAGAAACTTCTAATTTCGTACCAAATAAAAATAAAAGTTCAGGATAATTAAATTTGATTGTAAATAATGAATTAGAAATGATAAAAGAAGTAATATATTCAATTCAAAATATGAATGAAGAATAATATATTGATACATTATATCAAGTACATTTTATATATTTTTCATTATAAACTCTAAAATTTTGAAATTTCATAACTTTAATTAATTATATTTCTTACTTTATATATAATCTTGTTTATTTCCTATAATTCTATCATCCTTTTGTTAGTGAATTTAGTTTTTATTTTATATATTTATTTATTATAAAATCCCAATTGTTATCAATCAATTTAATTTATTAACTTTAATTAATTAAAATTTTCATATTATACTTTTAATAAATATATTTTTATCAAAACTTTCAAAAAAAATTTAAAAAATAGGCCAACCCATGCCTTTTGCCTAACCCACAAGGTCCAATCAGGTCTCGAGCCACCCAAGGCCTAATATGGTCTCGAGGCCCAATCGGACCTCTACACCCAAGGCCTAATCAGGCCAAGTTTCGAGCCTGAATCCCAAGACCCGATCGCGAAACTGCCATCCCTATTCATGTATTTCCGATAAAACCCACAACGCATTTTCTTTTTTCTTTTCTTTTCTTTTCTTTTCTTTTCCTTGACCAGAGAAAGGCATAAAGGCTGTATTTAAGTTTCACCGAAGAGCGGATGCGCTACATGCCAACGTTGAAGCCACTGTGACGGGTGAACATACTTCTAGCTTCTTTGAGTATTTCCAAACATTAGAAACGTATTATTCTGAAGAGTCGACATCTACAATTGGGGTCCTTATGAAATAAGGAAAGTATGTGATTTTGCTTGGTTTTGGAATTGGCGTTCTCTCTCTCTTCCTTAAGAATCCATTCCCATCTAGTGAACTGACTAATGCGCCCATCTCCATTTGCTTTCTAACATTCCTGTTTTCTTCTGCAAATCTGGGAACACAACCAAGAAATTTGTTAGAAGGAATTAAAAGCTGCAAGACGGAATGAGTAAATTAGATGTAAAGCAATGCAATTGATCGAATAGTCACAATACGAAAAGGTGTCTGTGTATTTAGATCTCACTCTGATGTAAGAATACAATTTAATAAGCAGAAGTAGAATTTAACCCACGAACTTGTACACAAGCTAAACTAAATCCTAGTACAATTGAGCTCTTTTAAACTCCATTCCAGATAAAACCTTCAACTCCCAGTAAATATTGGCTATATACAGCATATGCCATGATGAATGATCAAGTGGATAATTCTTATTAGCATGACTACCAACGTTATCAAGCTAGAAGCACAAGTTAATCTTCAACTTGTTCCATATCACACACCGATAATGAAAGATAATTAGGTAGCCAGGTCTTACGGTAGATGCAGTCTAGAGAGATTATGATATCTTGTGGCCACTTTGGTATACAAAAATGAATTTACATGCTTGAGAATCACATTCGTAAACAGTAAACAAAATTCCACATCACACACAGATAGTGAAGATCAAATAGATAGGGAGCAAAATACAATTTGGTAGCTGGTATTACCGTAGATGCAGTCTGAAAAGTTTATCTTGTAGCCAGTTTGGTATAGCAAAAAAAAAATTTACATGCTTCTAAATCACATTTGTGAACAGTAAATAAAATTCCTTGACAAATTTGAAGATGCGAAGCAGATTCAGGACGCTTTTTTGTCTCACTAACTACACAATATAGTTTGTGAAGAAACTCAACAGATTACCAAAGGCAACAGCAGACGAATTTATCTCGTTTATAAAGAAGCCTAAGCAGCAGTATGCTTCATATCACCTTTGAGGTCCTATCTCTATTTCAAAAGTAAGCTATAATGCAATAAAATACTAAGAGAAGAACTGTTGAGTGATGAAAAAATAGAACATTGTAGTAATGTACTAGTAAATTATGTAAGAGGGCTAAATTCAAGTGGTGTAATAGCTTTTGCTAGAGTTTTAATAAAATCTTTCATTCACTTTCCAAAAAAAAAAAATTTATGTAAGAGGGCTGACTCTCCAATCCAGAAATCTCTTTCCTTAATTTCTACGACTTCCCTGTTTTCTCTTTCTTCATCAAACATCAAAGTCATGAATTATCCAGCAAATTTCTGAAATATAGATCAAGAAGAAAGAGATAAGAAAACGTACCGTTGACGAATAATCTCAAAAGCTTCTTTTGTTGCATATGGTAGTCCTGTCTTTGGATCATGGTATCTAGAACATATGATCATAGTAGAAGCATGAGAATTCATTAAGCATTGCTTCCGCAATTCTCAAATAAGTAAAGTAGAAATTATTTTTCTTTTATTCCATATGCTGTTTAATGGACAATTTCCATCTACAGTTGGCACAAGTATCCAGATAGCTGGCCCAAAATGAATGATGCCATCAATTGTTCGTCTCATTAGTGAAGCATAGTTACTCCGCTATCTTATTAACTTGTTTCGATTTTGAGCACATTTGGCTCAAACGGAAGGTACCGCAAAAATTTTATTAACTATAAGTAGAATGTTGGCTCAGACAATCTTCTATTTGAGAATGTAACAGTGGTTTTCCAATATTCTTCCATTCTTGGAAACCAAGCTGGGGATCAACACTCATAGACCTCATTGAAAATGGTTTTCACTACTATGCACCCTCATTCCATAAAGACCAGCTTTTTAACTCTAGTCATTGCCCTCAAATTAAAGATGATGTAGCTACACCAATTCAAACAAGTTAAAAGCATGGTTAATAGGTGGCATATCAAAACTTTCTTAAGACACTTAGCAGCCTTACAGCAATTTCATTTTTTTCCATCAAGGCAAGGGGGGTTGTTTGATGGAAGAACTATATTGAAATATTTTAGGAGTTAATGTTGGAAAACAAAACCTAGAGAACATAATTTGACAGTTAAACAACCATAAGCACCATTTATCCATTTGCCCCAAATTCATCAGTAGACTATTGTGTTTTCAACCTAACACATTTTGATTTACTAGCACTTCAATGAAAAACGAAAAAGAAATAAAATGAAGAGGAAATCAACAAATGAAAATATGTTTTAAGAAAAAGCAAGCAGTAACTTACTATAACACTAAGTTACAAGAACTTACTTGGCAGGCAATCCTGTAACAACACAAACAGGCTTCTCTGGATCTGTTAAGAGATTAATCAAATATCATAATCAAACTGACTGTGAAAGAAAAACAGAAGGTTTAGAAGTAAACAGTGCAATTCATCATTTTTTGACCTTACTCTCAACATCAAAATTAAGTGATATCAACAAAAAAAAGGTGAATTAAATATCATATGCATTTCACAAAAAGATATAGAATTGACAGAAAAAAGTGAATGGAAGGAGCTTCAAGTCAGTTACAATCTTCAATTCCTTAAGGAGGTAAATAGAGAGCAAATAAACTCAAGAAATATACTTATATGCTCACTTTACTAACCAAAGAAATATAAATTAGGGAAAATCCAAATCCACTTGTATATCACATGAGATAATAAAATTAAGGGTATAGTGAAATCTATTGTCTTACATTTTATGTATAAATAAAAGCGCTCAATAGTTAAAATGCCAAATGCGTAGTTTAAGTTCTATTAATAGGTACAGGGAACAAGAAACTATAAGAAGAGTATATAAAAGCTAATAGCAACACAGGTGGTACAAAACCAAGGATATATCTAAAAGCATCCATCTTCTGTAATACAAAGTGCTTAATGATTCATCAGTAAGGTTTTCTTGTTGGGGAAATCAAAAGGAAGGAAGAAGATAACAATGAATATTCAGGCTGATCAAATAGCGCAACAGGGTAGATTGTAATTAAGTTGATTTATCCAGAAGATGTCACCAGATAAATCTTAAAAAATTGTTTAAAATCATACTAACTTACGAAATAACCTACATGGAACAGATGTTGTTGGAAACTCTGACTGGAAAGACAATCCTCTGAACTCTAGACATGAACAACCTGCAACAGAATTTCTGAACTCAGATCAGCAGTTCTAACAATAATTAAAACCACGATAGAGATGTAAAATTAACTCCATTAGCTTAGAGTGTCTTGCCATTTTTAGAAGTATATCGTATTTGTGGGCCCTTATACACAGCTTTCTGCACAATGGCTCTTTTTTTAACTTCTTCCTCTCTGGCCAAAACACGCTCTAAGTTCCTCAAGTTCATGATTTCTGCAAAAGACAGCATGCAAGTGAGATCAAATGGGATCCAAGAACTGCTTTCGAACCTCAAACAACTGAACAAAGACAACACATAACCCAGTGACACTATCTACCTGTTTGGGCAGCTTCAAGAAGCATCTCCTCTTGTGTCATCCTCTTTTCTTCACCTTCCTTTTTCCTTTTTATTGGCTGTTAGGAAGATGCCAGTTTCATTGCTTCTTAGTTCAGTACATTACCACAGAAAAGACAAAGTTGGGATATGCGTTTGAAATAGTAATAATCTTCAACAACATGAACCACTTCATTCAAGAACCATTAGCAGTGATAAGCATTGACTAAAATAAGCCATTTTCGACAAAAACTCAACCTTTGGAAAGTTGAATGGAACCATGTGATATAAGAATATCTAAAGCCAAAACCAAAGCTGACATCCATCCCATGTTCAAAAGCATAAGTAACAGCATATATAAACAATCACACACTGTCCAACCACAAAACATAAGAAAAGGTCCACATCAAGCAGCAATCCAACAGCATCTTCCCTCAAACTAGGTTGCAAAAAAGACAATCCTCAACACTGTTAAGGCTTTTATTTCTTCCAAAATGACTTACTCACGCAGATCAGTCATCATGCAAAGAAAAACCTAGTGCATCAAACGGTTGCAAAGCAGTAAAAGCAAAAATATGATACTAGATATTTACATGTGAGGTATCCTTGAATGAGAACCCAGAAGTCAATCACTTGCACAATCATAAAAGTAAACAATATGACAAAATTAAGCACATTAATTTATGTGTCATTCTAGCATTACATTTCATGAAGGAAGACAAAAAATGCAAGAAAGCAACCACCAAAAATGATGAGGGTTCTACTTATTTTAGGAGTTAAAATACTTAAAAAGACTCATGATCAATGTAAACCACAATCTCCTAAACATTCAAGGACAATCATGGAGTACAATGCTCATCATTGGAAATACCAGCTTTCCCAAGAAGCAATTAGGCAACCTTCCACTAATTTGAACTCTTAACACATTTCCTAGAGTTGCTCAATTACCTTAGAGAAATTCAAAAGGTGTACAAGGAGATCTTCAGGTCTTCTCTAGTTTATTCTATAATATTATGATGTGTCACTATCCAACCAAACAGTCCTTTTCTCCTGCATGTGGCCTAACGTTAGCTGCCAATGGGAACTTCAAATTTTAATGTCATAGCATTTGCTAGTAAACCCACCTTTGCGCATAATTTCATTTACTCGCTTCTTCGGTTCAGTATCAAGGTAAATTCCATAATGTAATGATAAAAACAGTTATCAATGATCTATGGCTTGTATCTTCAAAATCAGTTCTAACTACAACTTAGAGAAGAACCTATTTACTTTTATTGAACTCAGTTGATTGGATCATCCTTTCTATTGATTCTAAGCATTCCCTTTATTGCATCACAATCTAACTTTTGTGAGCATGAGTACAGTAAAGATGGAAAAATTAAAATCCCCATCCTATCCAATGATACTCTTACCATACTCTATCAATTAGAATAGATATCTGTAACAAAGAATTAAAAGTAGAGAACAGACCTTCATTGTTGCTTGCAGAGCTGCCTTGATTGCATCTCTCTCAGCTTGCTTAACAATTACGGAGGTTCTTGTAGACTTCCTAACAATTCTCTCACCCTCAGCATCATAATAGCCATCATGGTGTTTGGGGGCAGGAGAGTCGTGAGGTGACTTTGGAGGTCCATCTTCATCTAGTTTGGAAAGGACCTTCTTTTTCTTTTTCTTCTTCCCTGGTGGTTTTCCTGGAAATATAAGTCGCTTCTTAGTTTGAGTCCTGCAAAGGAAAGAGACTAAGTCAAGCTAAGCTAAGCTAAGCATTTAGGAAACAGTAGTGTAAGAATGAAAGGCATTGCAGTCAGAGATCTACTACTTACCTCTCCTCAGCATCGTTATCTGCTTCCTCATCAGGCTCAGGCTCCTAATACAAGTGAATAAGTTCATTTTTCTTTCACTGTTTATGGTTTAAAGACGATTACCATCAAAACGCAAAGGAAGTTGAAAAGAAGAAGGAAAAGAAATACCCACATCTTCATCAAAATCACTATCAAATTCATCAGCCATCTCTGCCTCTTCCTGATAATTGTCATCACACTCTTCCTAGAAATACAATATGACCAGAACGATAAGGTTTCTATAAGAAATTGTTTAGGCGTGTCAATTATATACAATGAAGTTACATACGTAAAAATTACCTCTTTGAGCGCATCTTGACTCCAGAATAACTCATCTTCCTCTATTTCCTCGTCAAGAAGCTTAGTCATCCTAAAACAGTACCAAAAGCAACAAAATTTAGAATCCAAATTCCAAAGTGAAAACAACAGTATTTTTGTAGATGGACTACCTTTTTCCTCTGGTTGCTCTAGACGCTCGGTCCAGAAACACAGGCGGTGGCGCATCTTGGCTGCCGACGTCCATGAGACCAACGGATTTGTCCTTCCCCAAGAGATGAGGGAGAGCAGATTAGTAGACAAGGCCACAAGAAAAACCGGAATACTCAAAAGCCACCCTTCGACATGACATCCAAAACTATCTTTGTTAACGGCTTATTTAAAGTGCCAAAACGCGGATAGCCATCAAATTAGAAATAACATTAAGATAGAATTACTAAAACTATATATAATGTATAGTGATTATTATATATATATATATATTAATTATGGTAATTATATAATAAATATGAAGTCAAAATTATAAAAAATAATTAAAATTATAATTTTAAAAAATATTTTATCTATGAAAAACTGCAATTAGTAATGTGAGCACAGATTCTAAAGCATAAATAAATTGACAAGACCTAATTTAATGGTGTAGCAATAATCACAAAAAGAAGGTAGTGAGTAAACAATAACCAAGTTAACCTTAGGTTATGTTTGGTTGAATGCAAGGTTTTTAATAAAATGGAATGTAAATAGATATAATATTAATTATTATTTGGGAAGAATAGAAGGGTTCGTAATGTAATATAGTGAAATGTTATTTAGAAGAAAAGTTTATAATGTAATATAATGAAAAGTTGTTTAATATTTTACAATCCATCCTAAACCTTTCAAATCGGAGATTTCTCACTTTTACTGTTTATGATGGAATGAGATGTTATATAAAACTTCCCTCTTTTATCCTGTTTCATTCCATTTCATTATAAACTCTACTCCTAAATGATGAAATAATATTTCATTCCATTAATAAACCCTCAATCATAACTTTAAGCAATACTATCTACAACCTCCGGAAAGGAATCAAAGGATATTCGTTAAGGAATTGATTGGTTCACAAAAATTAACTGCTATAATAGTGAATTCTGTAAGTGAGTAGTTAATAATACATCAAAAACATTTGGATTACAATAGAAAAACAACTATGAAATGGAGGATTCCACAAACACCGCAAGGTAAATAGTAACATAAGCAAAATAAAAATACAAAAGCAATATGTAAGCAGTGTGGATCAACTCAAGTAGCAGGGTGCAAAATAGATTAAAAATCATAACTTGAATCTCATCAATAGAAATAATTAAACCATGCAAAGTTGTAACACATCCAAGAAAGGAAACATTTGGTTTAAAGCTAACACTTAGAGAAGAACAACACCAATTCTAAGAGCAATTGGTAAAAGTTGTTCTTTTGTAATCAAAATGTCACATATTCGAGTTACGGAAACAACCTCTTTGTAAAAATATAAGAGTAGGGTTGTATATATTGATGACCTCCCCAGACCCTCGCAAAGCTAGGAGTTTTGTACACTGGATACGTTGACTTATTGAACCACAATCAAGTGAAGATAGATCAACTTTTTCATAAAGAAGAGAGGCATCTTTGAAGTGAACATGCAAACATTCCTAAACTAAGCGAGCAAATCCTTATTCAAAGGAAAGATATGCACTAGCCAGATTTAACTAACAGAAGTGCATGTATGAAGGCTACCCAAAAGAGAACTTACGCTGCGTTTGGTTGCTGTCTCCGGTAGCTGGAAACAGAACGGAACGGAACAGAAACTGGAGACAAAAAGCTGTTTGGTTGATGGTAGACAGAATAAAAAATCTTATCTCCGTCTCTAGGATAGATGTGTTTGGTTGTAGGGGACAGAGACAGAAAATAGTACAAATGACGAATTTGCCCCTAGTCATTAATATGTGTAGGAAGATGTAATTCAATGGTATTTTTATTATG
>JANZLD010000007.1:16758987-16778308 GCA_026413575.1 Erythroxylum carthagenense | reverse complement strand
AAGAAACTCTGAGGACTGGACGTAGCCCACAGTTTGGGGTGAACCAGGATAAATCTTCGTGTCTACTATCCTTACTCTCTATATCTCTATCTCTTTCCTATATTCGAGTTTTAATACTACACAGTATTCAAAAGTTTTGATAAAACTACATCTATAAAAAAATTCTGTAAAGAATTTTATTTCACACAAATAGTTCTGAAAAGTTTTTCAAAAAGGGAAATACACAATTCAACCCCCCCTTCTTGTGCATTTTATTATCGCTTTCTAAGTGTTCTATTAACGTGTGATCCACTTCATATCCTTTGGAAAAAATACACCGCATTGGAAATTTGGAGTTGTCACGGCGAAGTTAGGAGATTTCGCCAAAACACCTTTCGAGAAAGGTTTGCCACGACCAAAGTTTTGACTTCACCGCAGTGAAACCTTCGAATCCACAACCTAGACCCCAGCAGACCAACACTAACTTATAAAGAACACATCTCTCAACTCTGATATCCAAAAATTTTATACTCCATATCATTGGAAAGCTAAGAGGATAAACTACAACTTCCAAACAGACAACTTTGTCTAAATCAACCTAGATTAATACAATTTTTTTTCCTGAAGTCAGAACACATATTTTACCCCTATGAAATGCTTGAAAATGCAAGTGAAAACTTGGAAAGTCATGAGCAAAACAAAAATATATTTGATTAACATAAAAAAGAGTTTTACAAAGCTTTAATGGGTATTTCAAGCTACAATACATCTGTAAGATTCCACATCAGTTGGGAAGGAGAACGAAGCACTCCTTATAAAGGTGTGGATACCTTCCCCTTGCAGACGCGCTTTCCATGCCCTAACGCACCGCATCCCATCAGAACTCCGAAGTTAAACGTGCTAGGGTTAGAGCTGTACCAAAATGGGTGACCTTCTGGGAAGTCCTGTGAAAAAGTAAAACCGTGAGGGTGCGAGGCCCTGAAGGCCGAGGCCCAAAGCGGACAATATCTGCAAGCCGGTGGGCACGAGGCCCGAGAGGCCAAGGTCCTACTACATCATTGTTCTCATAACCCAAAAATAAAAAATATACATGAACTGGTAATATTTGAAATATAGCTAAAGCCTTGAGTTTTCCATAAACTAACTTAAAATACAAAAATACATAGGTTTGGAGTGATGCCTTGACTCTCAATCACTCGATCTCTTGCTCATCACTTGGAGATAGGGAGAAATAGGGGTGAGCTTAAAGCTCATGGATAACAAGTTTGTAATGAAGAAACAAGCAAAACCATTGAAAATATCCATTGCCATAGTAAATTTGCATTGAATCCATAAAACACGTATTTTCTCAAATTTTCAACTTGTCAAACAATTCATAAACAATATAAGTCATGTATTCATCAAACTTGTCAACAAATCATAAACACATAAGCAATTAGAATGGTTTGGGTAGGTCTATAAACATGAGGGAGTTCTTGTGAATCTCTAGTAATAACAGAATGGACCATCACAATCCCACATAATAGTTTTGCATAGTTCATAAACATAAGGGAGTTCGTGAAGGAGCTTAATGCCACTAGCGGGCAAGTGGAAGAAGCCTTTAACATGGTCAACATACACGTGACATAATAGAATAAACCACCACAAATACATACAAACATGAATTTCATAATTTGTAAACATATTGCCCAAAAGGCACATTTGGGAAACATGATTTCCATAAGCATAATATTTTTCAAATACCATTTCCATCTTCATTTCATAAATCATCAATAAGATTCACGTATCAAACATGTAGCAATTTCTTAAATCATTTAAGGAGTAATAAATGCAATATTTATAAAGCGATTGAAATCATTTAACTCTATTGATTTGGAAAAATATTTATAGCTCATTAACTCAACTATAAACATGTAACCCACCTGGATTTCTTGCTTAAAAACTTGTTTAAAGATGCCTCTCCTCTTGCTCCTCTTGCTTTTCTTGATTCCCTTTAACATTGGCAAAATTCCCATTCAATAGGAATACAAATTGAGAACCCATAAAGCATAATCACTAAAATTGATTCAATAATACTTAAACCCATGCATTTCCTAAACTTCATGAACTAAAACCCTTCCAAAAATTCAAACGATTAAGAATGAACTTACCTTGAATCTCCACCAAATAAAGAGATTTTTAGCTCAAATGAAAGCTCTTCTCTTCCTTTTTCTTTTTCTCTTCTTGAACAACCTCAAAATCACTCTTGAAGGCTAAGAAAAGATGAAACCCTATCTTCTCTCCTTTCTCTCTTCTTTTTCATTTTTTTCTCTCCTTTCTCTCCCTTATTCATGTTTTTCTCCTTCTTAAGAGCAAGACTACACTTTCTTCTTCCAGTTATACCCTTAATGAGTGTGAAATGTCAACTTTTCCCTTCCTTTATGCTTTATGGCTTTTATACTTAAGTGACATGCCAAAATTTCCCTTTATACACTCTTACTACTTTAATTCAACTAACCAATGTAATAAAATCCTATTAATATTGACATAATAATTAACTCTAAAAATTAATCTATTAAGACCTCATGATTTATTTAAATCATGCTTAACTCAACAAGAAAAAAATTCAGGGGCCAACATTTCTCCCCCTCTTAAAATTATTTCATCATCGAAATTCTTACTTAAGTAATTGAAGAAGTATGGATACTTCTCCTTCATGGCCTCCAAGGGCTCCTACATGGCCTCTTCCGTAGAATAGTTTTTCCATAGGACTTTAACTAGTTGAACTGCCTTGTTCCTATGGACCTTTTCCTTAATGTCCAAAATCTCCACTAGAGTCTCCTTATAAGTCAGATCATCTCTCAGTTGAACCTTAGTGGTCTGAATGATGTGTGAGGGATTTGATATATGCCTCCTTAACATGGAAACATGAAAGATATCATGTATCTGTGATAATTCTCGTAGTAGCGCCACCCTATAAGTTAGTGATCCAATCCTCTTAGCAATCTCATAGGGACCCACGTATCTTGGGCTCAACTTGCCCTTCTTGCAAAATCTCATGACTCCTTTCCAAGGAGATATCTTAAGAAAGACTTTCTCACCAACTTTATACTCCATTTCCTTTTAGTATGCATAAGTATAGCTTTTCGTTCTGTCTTAAGCTGCTTTAAGCCTTTGATTAACTAAACTGACCTTGTCGACTATCATCTGGAGTAACTCTAGTCCTATTAATTTCCTTTCTCCTTCTTCATCCCAGCATATAGGAGTTTTACATCTAATTCCATACAGTTCTTCATAAGGTGCCATCTGAATGCTTGAGTGATACGAATTATTGTAAGCAAATTCGACCAATGGCAAATGCTTGTCCGAAGCACCTTTGAAATCTATCACACATGCCCTGAGCATTTCTTCAAGGATTAGAATGGTCCTCTCAGATTGGCCATCTGTTTGAAGATGGAAAGCAGTGCTAAAATTTAACTTGGTTCCTAGAGCTTCTTACATACTTTCCCAAAATCTCGAAGTAAATTAAGGATCTCTGTTAGAAACTATAGAGTTTGGAATCCTATGTAGTCTCATTATCTCATCATCATACTTTTTTACTAGTATATGTAGAGAATCAGTCTATTTAATTGCTAGAAAATAGGCTAACTTCATCAAACAATCAACAATAACCCATATAGCATCATGTTTCCTACTAGTTCTGGGCAAATTCATTAGAAAATCCATCGTTATCCTTTGTCACTTCCATTCAGGAATGGGCAATAGCCTTAACTTGCCTAAAGGTGCCTAATGTTCAGCCTTGACTCACTGATACACTAAACACTTGCTTGCATATTCTGCTACATCCTTCTTCATGCATTTCCACTAGAAATGCTCTTTCAAATCTCTGTACATCCTGGTGCTATCCGGGTGTATGGCATAAGGTGCATTATGTGCTTCGTCAAGTATCTCATCCTTTACTTCCTTGACATTCAGAATTCAAAGTCTATTTCCTATAACCATAAGTCCGTCATCCCTCATTATCACTTCGAATTTCTTGCCATTCTTAATTTCTTCTCGGAGCTTGTTCAAATCAACATCTTCTACTTGTAACTTCTTAACTTTCTCCCTGAGTATTAGTCTCACTCTGAAATTAGCAATAATGCAATTAGGTTCCTCCTGTTTTAAGCTTATTCTTAGCTTAGCCATCTCTTTCAACAACGGTAGATAAATTATCTGAACATAGACTATGGAGGACTTCCTAGTCAAGGCATCGGCTACTACGTTTGCCTTTCCTAGATGGTATTCAATTAGCAAGTCATAATCCTTAAGTAATTCTAACTACCTTCTCTGTCTCAAATTCAACTCTTTCTAGCTTAATAAGTACTTGGGACTTTTATAATATGTAAAAATTCTCTTCTGAACTCCATACAGAAAATGTCTCCAAATTTTCAAGGCAAAAATTATTGTTGCTAATTTTAGATCATGGGTCAGGTAATTCAATTCATAAGGCTTTAGTTGCCACGAGGCATAAGCTATTACCTTGTCTCTTTACATCAACACACAATCCAAACCCTTTTTTGAAGCATCACTATAAATTGTATAACCCTCATCTCCCATAGGCAAGTCCAGAATTGGAGCATTTATTAATCTGTTCTTAAGCTCTTCAAAGCTCTTCTAACATTCATCACTTCAGATAAACTTCTAGTTTTTCCTTAATAACTTAGTCATTGGAGCAGCTATTATAGAGAATCCTTCACAAACCTCCTATAATATCCTACCAGAACCAAAAAACTTCTCACTTCTACCACTGTCTTTGGTGCATACCACTTCACCACTGTTTCAACTTTCCTCAGATCAATATGTACTTCATCATTCGAAATTACGTGTCTAAGGAATATCACCTTATGAAGCCAAAATTTACACTTGCTGAATTTGGCATAGAGCTCCTTCTCCCTTAGTGTTTGCAACATTATCCTGAGATGTTCCTTATGTTCCTCTTCGCTCTTAGAATAAACCAGAATGTCATCTATAAATACTATGACAAATTGATCCAGGCACTCCTTGAAGACCCTATTCATGAGATCCATGAACACAACCGGAGCATTGGTCAATCCAAATGGCATGACTAGGAACTTATAATGCCCATAATGTGTCCTAAAGGTTGTCTTGTTTACATCAAATTCCCCAATTTTGAGCTAATAATAGCCTGACCTGAGATTAATTTTGGAGAAGACCTTTGCTCCCTGTAGCTGGTCGAACAGATCATCGATTAGTGGCATAGGATACTTGTTCTTAATGGTCACCTTGTTGAGTCTCCGATAGTCAATGCACATGTGCCATGTTTCATCTTTCTTTTTAACAAACAAAACTGATGCTCCCCATGACAACAAACTTGGCCTTATATACACCTTCTCTAAAAGTTCTTACAATTGTTTCTTAAGCTCCTTTAACTCAGCTAGATCCATTCTATATGGTGGTATGAAAATGGGTACGGTATCTGGAATCATATCGATGGCAAACTCGATTTCCCTCACCGCTGGCAAACTAGGGAAGTCTTTTAAAAACACATCTGGAATTTCCCTCACTATTGAAAAATCTTCTAACTTTCCTTCACTCACATCGGTGTCCACAACGTGTGCCAAGAAGGCTTCACACCCTTTTCTTATCATCCTGTTAGCTAGAAAAGCTGAAATAATTTTTAGTGATGGTGTTCTTCTGTCCCTTTAAAATTCAACCTGCTCACCTTTGCCTCGATCAAATTCTACCTCTTTGAGGCTACAATCTAACTTTGCATGATATTTCTCCATGGTATCCATTCCAAGTATAACATCTAGGCCTTTTAAATCTAAAGGTAGTAAGTCCACTACTAGTTTAACACCATAAATATAGAGTTCACAATCTTTATATGCTTGACTTATTATCACCTTCCTCCCTAAAGGAGTACCAACAATGAATGGACTATCCAATGACACCAAATTATTACCATGTAATGTCATCCTTGCAAAAACAAAAAAAAGCGTGGAGCCAGAATCAATCAGTAAATATACTTCCAGATTAAATAACTGAGTCATAACTGTAACAACTTCAGATGCAGGTACAACTTCATCTCTGGTCATAGAAAACACCCTGACCTGTGCTTGACTCCTTAGCCTTCCTAAAGGAATAACCTTCCTTGCCGCTTCAGAACTTCCCACCTCAGTGGCTGGCCTGGTTCCTATTGTTTTAACTCTCTTTGGGGCTTGCAACTGCTACCCATCTTGCTTTGTTACTTGTGGACATTCCCTGACCAAGTGTCCCTTCTCTTCGCATCAAAAACATACTCCAAGTAACTTAAAGTACTCTCTTCTTTAAAACTTCCCACAATGTTCACATTAGGGGTTCATGTACCTACTCCTCTCCATCCCACTATTGCCTCCCGCAATTGAGGTTTGTCCTGAAGTTGCCTTGCTTACTTGTTTTTTGTAGAGTCACTACTTTAAACTTTACTCTCTGTGTTGAAATTCCTCATACTCCTCTTAGGTATTAGGGCACTCATGTCCTTCATACTCCTCTTAGGTATTGGGGCACTCATTCTTTTCTTAGAAGACTATCCCTGGTTCTTCTTCTTCCTATTTACTTCATACTTTATGTTCTCTAGTTTCTTAGCTTGGAGTGCAGCATCTACCAACAGCCAGTAGTCACAAAAGTTGTAGATCAATACTTTCTCCTTGATCTCCAAATGAAGTCCTCCCTTAAACTTACAGCACTTATCCTCCTCATTTGCAATAATATTGACTGCATAACATGAAAACTGGGTGAACTTCAGCTCATATTCACTCACACTCATGTCCCTCTGTGTGAGATTTAGGAATTTTCTGGCCTTCTCTTGGACATAGACTTTTGAGAAGTATTTCTTCGTAAAAATTTCCAAAACGTTTCTCCATGATAATACCGGTGGTATGACCTAACTATAGGGCACTGATTCCCACCAATGGTGTACGTGCCCTTGTAGCAAGCTAGCTGTATAATCTAATTTCTCCTCATCGGAGCACTTCATCTGAAACAGGACTCTCTCTGTCCTTCTCAACCATGCTTTAGCCTCTTTAGGATTCGTAGTCCCATTAAAGTCTACAGCCCTATAATTGCGAAGCTTATCGTACTGTCTACTCCTCTCCACTAGAGCTTGCACTGGAACTTGTGGCACTTGGCCTATAACATATATGAAAGCCTGAGCAAAGGCTTAAAAGAAACGTGGATCTATGGAATTTACTTGTGGCATAGGAGGAGGCAATGGCACTTCATCTTAGACACTAGGTGCCTCAGAATCCTGAGTAAAGTGTGGCCCTGCATCTTGTGGGACATAAGATTCATCTGTACTTCCTTGGCGAGAGCGAGATAGAGTCCTAGTTTCTCGAGTTCTCTTTCGAAGCAGCATAATCACTCCTTCAATTTAAAACCATTTAAAAATATTTAGTTCATGTTTCATGTCAATTTTAAATAGATATGTGTGTATGTAAAACCTTTTTAAACCACACTTCATGTAAAAACAATTTCAAATCATGTGAAACAATACAAAAACAATGCATGTTGCGCATTTAAAACAATGCATGTTTATTTCGTAATTTAAAACTACCCATTTCATGCTAAGGATACCCCTAAACCTAGTCGCTCTGATATCACAAGATATTGGACCATATTTTCGGAGTCCAACTTTGGAATCATAAAATGTGAGTGCATTACCCTGAAGGGTTACAATTTGTAGGGAAAAATTTCACCGTCAATAATGGCGGGTTCGCCGCGGCGAAACTATGAAATATTTCTAAGGACTTTTTGAGAAAATTTTGCCTTAGCAAAGTCTCAATGTCAAGCAAACGCACCCTTTGGAAAAATAAGCCGTGGTAAAAATCTGGCGTCATCGTGGCAAAGTTACTAGATTTTGCCAAAAACACCTTTCGGGAAAGGTTCGTTGCGAACAAAGTTTTGACTTCGCCAAGACGAAACCTTCGAATCTACAAGCAAGATCCCAACAAACCAACACTAACTTATAAAAAGCGCATCTCTCAACTCCAATATTCAAAACTTTCATACTCTATATCGTTGGAAAGCTAAGAGAATAAACTACAACTTCCAAAAAGATAACTTTATCTAAATCAGCCTAGATTAATATAGTTTTTCCCCTGAAGTCAGAACACAGATTTTACCCCTATGAAATGCTTGAAAATGTAACGCGAAAACTTGGAAAGTCATGAGTGAAACAAAAATATATTTCATTATATCAAAAGAAAAGAGTTTTACAAAACTTTAATGGGCATTTCAAGCCATAATCCATCATTGGTCTTATATAACATTGGCAAAAATTCCATTCAATAGGAATACAAATTGAGAACCCAAAAAGCATATTCACTAAAAATTGATTCTAAAATACTTAAACCCATGCATTTCCTAAGCTTTATAAATTAAAACCCTTCCAAAAATCTAAAGGATTAAGAGTGAACTTACCTTGAATCTTCACCAAATAAAGAGATTATTGGCTCAAATGGAAGCTCTTCTCTTCCTTTTTCTTTTTTCCTCTTAAACAACCTCAAAATCACTCTTGAAGGCTAAGAAAAGATGAAACCCTCTCTTTTCTCCTTTCTCTCTTCTTTTTCATTTTTTTTCTCTCCTTTCTCTCCTTTCTCTCCCCCATTCACGTTTTTCTCCTTCTTAAGAGCAAGACTACACTTTCTTCTTCCAATTATACCCTTAATGAGTGTGAAATGACAACTTTTCCCTTCCTTTATGCTTTATGGCTTTTATACTTTAGTGATATGCCAAAATTGCCCTTTATACACTCTTACTACTTTAATTTAACTAACCAATGTAATAAAATCCTACTAATATTGACATAATATTTAACTCTAAAAATTATTCTAACAAAACCTCATAATTTATTTAAATCATGCTTAACTCAAGAACAAAAAATTCGGGGGCCAATAACCCCCATCTCCTTATATTACTCTTCCATAATCTTAAAAGTCTTGAGTTCACATTTGAAATATTTGATAGAGCTTCTTGTAATAAGAACTTAACACAAATCACTTCATCTGCTCCTAATTTATAATAGGTGACACTCAATTCCTCCTCTTAGTGAGAATTTATTAATATCACCAATGTACCACATAGTTGCTAAACTTTATGGCAACTTTTAACCTTTTTCTCTTCTAACACGTTATAATAATTAAAGACTAACTTCACTCACTTCTCTCACTCTTGGTATGCAAATAGATCTATTTTCCTTACAAAAGCTTGCATTGCCATATCGATACTTCCCCCGTTATTATACACCCTTTTGCTATACTCCCTTTTCGTATCCTATACCAAACCTTTCCCCTCCTTATCTTCTCATTTTCCTTCTATTTTTCCTCTACTACCCATTAGATTTACCTCTCCTAAGTAGTTAGTAGCTTCCTCAACTCCTTCTCACCTTAATATCATTCATCCTAATAACTGGAAGTGGCTTATGTTGTAATTCAATTATGACATCTTTATGTGCCTTATAACTTCACCAAATTACCATATAAGTTGCTTGAATTAGTTTTGAATAACATTTATGAATGACTCTTGATCCATTATCACTATTTCATCTTTACTAACTTCCTTACTTTTAAACATAGTTCTACTTCAAATTTTAGTCATGTTTAATCTATACGAAAAGTTAGTAACAAAATCACTCATTTAACTTAAGGTTTCACTCAAATCAAAATCTAACTTTTGAATAAAGTCATAGGTGAAAATTATGGTGTATTTTTTAGGTGTTAGAGTGTGTTTTTTAAAGTGTTTTCTTAGATGATAATCATGTGTTTAGGATCCAGATTTATTTTATTGTTAGCGTTTTTTTGTATGTTTTGTTTGATTGATTTTTGTTTAGGTCAAGAATTTAATCTGAATTGTATGTTCTAGAGGTTTTTTTGATGTGTTTGATGATGATTGGAGACAAAAAAAAAACTGAAGAAAAGATTAAGGAAATGGACAACACCATCTGACACAATCGTGTATGAAGCAACAAAATTTTAGTGAGCTCTCTCGTACGTTCATGACAAAGAGTTGGAGCAAGTTAGTGCATGATCATGCAGGGAGCAATTTTCTAATTCACAAGTTTTTTATACCATTGACAGTTTAAGGTTATTTTTGAAACAAAAACATGTTGAGAAACTTAGAAAGAACCTAGAAAACTCAAGAGTATAAAAAAGGAAGAGAAAAACACCAGAAGGATGGCTAGAAAACACAAATGAAGAGATTAAAAAGTAACATCCTGAAGAACAAAGCTGCAGAATTCCAGCTCAAGGCAAAGAAGAGAAATTATCCAAAAATAAATTCTCTACTCTTTTCTTTTGTTTCCTTACTATTTTTTAATGTTAAGGATGATCCAATTGGCGTATATAGTTACATATATGGATTGCTATATTCCTTTTAGGAATTTCTATTGGTTCATTTGTTAAACTTTACATTCTTAATTTAATGAAATATGTTTGTTATGTTTACTACTTTATATTCAATTTGAGTAGAGAGATTAGATTGGATCACTTGTATTATGTTGGATAGCGACACCTGGTAAATTAGTAGACCTACAAACATCAAATTAATAAAAAATTGAAGAAAGATCTTAATTGTTTCTTAGTTAGGCATAAGATTGTTTTAAATCAAATTATATAGTTAAGAAGAGTTTTGAAAGATCGAGAGGTCACAATTCAATTTCTATCTATTTTAGTAGGGATTACTTTATTAGATCTTGAGAGAGGGTAATCATAATTATTAGATATCTAGGTTTAAGTAGTATTAAACCAAGAAGGTGAAGTGACAATATATAAGGATAAAAGTAATTCCTAGTTTAATGATTGATTAATTAACAAATTCAACTTTTTCTTTAAATTTTAGCTATTTGTCTTATTTTTTTTTACCTTAAACAAAGTTTACAAGAATTGCTGGGTAACTACTCTAATCCTCCTACAATGATACTTTTTATGCTATAAGATATGATTTGTATAATTGCAATAAAGAAAATCTTTTATTTAAAACTTGAACAAGTTTTTGGTACTATTGCTGGGGATGGTTTTGTGGCATCTAGTGTAGTTTGAGTTACCTTAATTTAAAAATTTTAACACTTTTATTATGTGATTGTAGGTACATGAATGCAAGATCTACAAGGAGATCAAGTAAACTAATAAACACACAAGTTTTCGATATGACCAAATAAGAGAAGGAGATTTGAAAAGTGAGATGCCAAGAAGTAATAGAGGAAATAATGGTGGAGGAAAGGAATCAAGGAGAACAATAAATGACCTTTAAGGACGTCATAAGGCCAGGGTTCAGTGCTGATCAACAAGAAATAACAAGCTCACTAATGTAGATAAGCACTTTTGAAATTAAACCGGTGAAACTAAATATGCTGCAAATAAATGTCCAGTTCTATAAACTAGCTAATGAGGATTCTAATGCTCATTTGGCTAACTTTTTAAAGATTTATGACATATTTTGATACAATAAATTGTTAGAGGATATAGCCAAGATGAGACTTTTTTTATTCACTCTTAAAGATCAAGGGAAGGCATAGTTTAATTCTCTTGGCCTAAAGAACCTCACAACATAGGAGCAACTAGTGCAAGCCTTTTTTACTAAATATTTTCCCTTGACAGATACCACTATCTTAAAGGAGATAACCAATTGAAGTCATTGCACTAAGCATGGGAGAGATTCTAAGAGTTGCAAAGGAGCTATCCACATAATAACTTCCCCAAATAGTTCCTTTTGTAAACTTTTTATAATGGTGTGAATTTGCCCACTTGAGGCACCATGGACATAGTAGCCAGTGGTTTGCTAATCAGGAAAACAATTGATGACATGCATGATTTATTGGACGAGATGGTAAAAAATAGCTATCTATAGAGCAACTGAAAGCCATCACACTTAGAAGTGAGAAAGAGTTGGATGAACTAACTGAGAAGAAAGTTGAATCTCACCAAAAAGAAGAACAAAATAAAAAGTATAAGAAAGAAAAGAAGATAGAGGAAACTCCATATGCACCCCATATGCACCAAAGATTCCATTTCCATAAACCCTACAGAAGAATCAAGTGGATCTTTGATTTGTAAAGTTTGTAGAGAAGTTAAAGAAATTGTAAATCAATTTCGATGAGATTCTTGTCTTCTAACCTGATAATACCCTTTCAACAGGATTATCCCCCCACCCCAGCATTATAATGCAAATTAAAGAACCTAGTTCGTAAAGGGCTTGTTTAAATTGAAAATTTGATTTAATAGTATATTTTGACTTGAAGTCATAATTTTATTTATTTAATAAACTAATGCAATGTGAATATAAAAAAGTAAGTAGAAATATACGAACTTCCCATGTGGTCTTATTTATTCTAAAATACTTTTATATAAAAATTTTTGAAAATAATATTTTGTGATAGTAGACAATTTTAAATTTTTTTATTGAATTATATTAAATTTGTCCATATGTTTCTCTCGAAACCAATTCAAAGAACCACTCAGAATTATCTATGACTCTTAAATAAGAATGGTGTTGATGGAAGTTAATTGAATTATATTAAGTTTTTTGTTGAATTATTTTAATAAATTTGTTATCAAAATCAAGTTAAAGTATTCATACATATTCTTTCATACAAGTCATTCACATGTACTAATATGTATTAAAATAAATTGACAAAAATTTAGTACAAAATCTTCTTTTAAAATTTTTAATAAGATAAAGTCTTTTTAAATTATTTTAATTCATAAGAGTTCTTATTTAGATTAAGTGAAATCACAAAACAAAAATTCACATTTTTATCTAATAAGAATTAAACTAGTTACATAATTATGATTTTTTCCCATAAACTACATTATATGTTTTATGACTTTGTTATAAGTAATGTCACGACTTCTAAAAGCACACGATCTTTATTTTTTTCCAAATTTATTGCTTTAATATTTTTATTTTTATCGAAATAAACTCAATTTTAAGCATGTTCAATATTTCAGTTATTTCACACTAGAATGATACTGTTCCCGCACCAAACCTTATTACGATCTAAGGAATGTTCACTACTCATGATAGCACTAAGTAGTTGAGATCTAATGTTAGGTGATTGACCTCAATTTGTGACATCATTCTAGCCTGAGTGGTTAACACAAAGTGCTGCCCTAATTTCCTAATTTGATATATATATCGGTAATGTCATGTTTAAGATACAATAGGAAAAAAGGGTAAAACTCACAAAAAGCTCATGATTGACGTAAATGCAATTTGTCACTACGTAGAAGTTGGATCAGATTAATAAGTTGAACTAATTGCCTGTTTGTTTCAGTTTTTGGAAGGTAAATAAATAATTTTTTATCATAAAAGCTGTTTTTAAGAAAAAAATAAGTGTTTGACTACAAAATCTAAAAGTACTTTTTTTATAGATATACTTGTTTTAAAAGTTAAAATACAATTTTTTGAGAAGCTCAAATTTAAAGTTTAAAAAAATTCGGGTAAAATTTTTAAATCAATTAGTGAGCCTATTTTTAGTCTCCTTTATCCTTATATTTTTATACATAATTTTCATAATCCCTACAAATACATCTTCAATTTTGAAATTTATATAATATTATTTGACTTTTGTATATGTTATAATATTTATTTTTTATATTAGTTTTTATAACTTTAATATTTATCAGATTTAGTTAAATATATTTTTATTTATATTTTATATGGTTTAAAATTATATAATAATTAATATATTATATCATGCATATTGTTTAATATATTTTAAATTATATTAATATGTATAAATAATTTTTATTACAGAATAAAATATAATTAAAGTTAAAAGTAATTTTTATGTTTATATTATCAAATAGTCTATTGTATGAAATTGAACGCTTTTTTAAATGATAGTCAAATAATTAACTCACTTCTTATGAAAGCTCTACTTATTAAAAAAAAAAAAAAGTTCCCATCTAAACATATAGTAAATACTGAAAAGGACATCGGAGTTCACACACGGGATAAGAAGAAAAAGTTCCAAGTTAATATATATATGTACATGCAAATAAATAACAAATGGTCCTCGGACATTCTGGATAACAAGTAGTTTTGCAATGCAATAGTCACATGAAAGGTAGGTCCGTAATAAAAGAAAAACAGAACAGTACCATAAATTGTGTGAAAGGTGCCTGTCACCAAACCATAGTTTCCCTCATCTAAAGTAAGGTATGAAACTAAGACTCTTCTCCTTTCCAGTGGATTAACTTTGCTTGTATTGTAAGCAATTTCTAATCTAACCTAACCAGTACAGTTCTTAGTATCTGTATAAACTCGAATATTCAAATGATACGAGACAAGATCTTCTGTTTAATATTATCCGTATTCTATTTTATTTGTCTTTTAGGTTTGGAAATTAGCCTTGGCCAATAATAATATAACATATGAGATGGATATGGGGCGTGAGGGTGATAAATGGAAACGGCAAAGCGCGGGTCCGCAGTTATTACCTAACCTACACAGAGACACTAACTCTCTTTCTCTGTCTAGAATTCGCTTCAGTTACTCCGACTCTCGCTCCACCACCACTGTGTCTTCTCTTCTTCACGGTTTTGAGTTTTCAATGAGAGACGGAGATCCATGAAAGGTGCGCCAACCATGGTTTCGTTTCTCTTCATGGAATAACTAATTATGCATGCCTGCCTTTCTTTCTCATTTGGCTGCTTGCCACTTCTCTGGTTTTATTCTCCGGAGATATTGATTTGGTTTTTGGATATTCTGCTGCAAAAGAAAAGTTGATAGGAAGATGGGGAAGAAAGGAGGCGGT
The DNA here is from genome assembly GCA_026413575.1 of Erythroxylum carthagenense. Taxonomy (NCBI): domain Eukaryota; kingdom Viridiplantae; phylum Streptophyta; class Magnoliopsida; order Malpighiales; family Erythroxylaceae; genus Erythroxylum; species Erythroxylum carthagenense. The sequence continues at coordinate 16,763,556 of JANZLD010000007.1, read as the reverse complement.
GGGTGGTTCTCATCTGTGAAGAAAGTCTTCAAATCATCATCATCTTCTAATAAGGAATCGCCTGACAAAAAGGTATTAAACTTCACATTTACTCTTTATTTAGCTTAATTATAAAGACTCTTACGCTTTTATAATAGGCGGTCATCATAAATACTCTTTATATTCTTCGTTCTTCTGGGAAAGAAAGATTGTTTGCTAACTGCATGCACATTCAGCAGTTAGAGATTCATATGCATTACTCACAGCTTTCTGACTATCGAAAGCGGACCTGTGGCTAGCAATCAATCTAAGGATTATACATACTCGGTTGCATATGGAGCTTGATTTCTAACATTTCATGTTTTACTTTCATGATGGTACGAGATAATTACGTACAATAAATTTATGTGCAAAATTAAGGTAGTTTCATATATTCACATCTCTGTGGAAAACGAACACAGTGATCTCCAAACGAACAACTCTTTTAAGAGGAATGCCGGGGTGAGTTAATGAATTGAGTGGTGATGAACTGGTCTAGGAAGAGCCATATTGAAAAGACGGTGACTAATGTTGGTGTTTAGGAGCATGGACCAAAAACGAAGCAAATGGTCCCTCCTTACGAACTGTTATCCTGTCAATCCACCGGTGCGACCTAGACGGGCACATGTTTACCTTGTTCGATCCCCATCATCCCCTCAATTATCATCCTCTCTTTCGTTATCTTTGTCCGACTTTCTTTTTTCTTTTCTATTTTTTTGAAGTTGATCATCACTGCACTAAGCATCATGAATTTGGTCCATAAATAACAAATTGTTGTTTTGTTTAAGACTTGACCAAAAATAGCAACACTGTTCTATTGTACTAATTGGAACGTATTGTACGTGAAATGTCAGAGAGAAAAAGTAGATAAATGGCAAAATGAGGCACCGGAGGTTGTGTCATTAGAGCATTTCCCGGCAGAGAGTTCAGCGGACGGCACGAATGAACAGAACACCACAGTATCCACCCCAGTGAACGAAGACAGAAATCATGCTATTGCAGTGGCAATGGCCACCGCAGCGGCTGCTGAGGCTGCGGTGGCAGCTGCTCAAGCGGCGGCTAAAGTAGTTCGGTTGGCTGGTTATGGACGCCAGTCTCGGGAAGAAAAAGCTGCCATCCTCATACAATCTTACTACAGAGGCTACCTTGTAATATCTCTGTCCTTTTCTCTTTCACATCATACACTCTGTTTAGCTTGTTTGTCACATGCATCCTCTCACTTTGTTTGCCACCGAGTACTCTTGTGCTTTTCCTACATTCCAAATATCAGCAGCTTCTTTCTGTAGCGTGTCCATGAAGAGTGGACAATTTAGATTACGACAATTGGTTAAGCTTTTCCTTGCTAAACCTTTATTTGCAATGCAACCATAAATCTTCTACCTTAGATCTCATGGTTCAATGACAACGTTGTTAAAAATGAAACCTTTTGAATGTGATCTTAGAGAAGATTAGAACTTGACCTGTATTTTCATTATACATCTTTTAATTTTCTTTCTGCTTACCAATAGAGAGGGCCCCATTCTTGGACTTTGTTAGGCGATCAAGTCCTCCTAGTGTCACCATTTAATTCGTTTGCCGTGCCATGGGGGGCAAGCAACTAACTACAATATAATATTGGTGCCCTTTCCCATAGCTTTTGTTACATTTAAACGCTTTTCGATTTCATTGGAAATCTTCTGGTGGTTCAATCATTGCAGGCTCGGCGTGCCTTGCGGGCATTGAAAGGACTAGTGAGGCTACAAGCACTGGTGAGGGGTAACAACGTACGCAAACAAGCACAAATGACAATGCGATGCATGCAAGCACTAGTTCGTGTCCAGGCAAGAGTGAGGGCTCGTAGACTCCAGTTAACTCATGACAAGCTTGAAGAAAAGGCTGCAGAAGAGGAACGAAGATTGCATTTGGAGGAAGAAATTGTAACCTCAAAGGTGCCTTTGAAGGGTTGGGATGGTAGGCACCTAAACGTCCAGAAAATGAGGGACAGCCCTTCAAGAAAATTTGATACGGTAGTTAAAAGGGAGAGAGCCCTTGCGAATTATGCTTATGCTTATCAGGTCAGTGACATGTTTTGAAACTCAAGTCTTCGGATGAACAGGTTCTTACATGAATGGTTTTGGGTTTTAACAGCAAGAACAGAGGCAGCATTTATTGGAATCACACCCAGGTGGCACTGACATGGGATTCTACCTAACCGAACGAGAAAAGTCTCATTGGGGATGGAATTGGCTGGACCGATGGATGTCAACCCAGCCACCTCACACTGGGCCAAATGAGAGTCCTTACATGACACTGACCACCGATGACATGTCCGAGAAGACGGTTGAGATGGATTTGGCCACTCCACCAGGCGCCACCAATCTCGACATGGGCCTCCTTGACCCATCCACGCACCCACCTCCGCAGCAACGCCAATCAAGCTCAGGTTCAGCCTCAGACTTAAGCAATGTGCCAAGTTACATGGCCTCAACCCAGTCTGCTAGGGCCAAGGTTAGAAACTATGGTTCACTCAGACAGCGCAACTCTAGTACCCCACAATGGAATCCGTCAATCAAGAGAGCACCAAATGTTGGGTTAACTTGCGACTCATCCAGCTCCGGTGGTGGTGGAACGATTGTTTACCAGGCACCCAGGAGTCCAAGCCCTAATTCCAAAGGTCTTCGCCTCCAGTCTAGACGCCTTGCAGGGCACAGCCCCGATTTTATGGGAGGTGACGACTGGAAGATTCCTCATTTATATTGATGGATACCATAGTTGGAGGCATACATACTTTTGATTGACCATCGACGGCTCGTGACACATATTATGGTATGCTCTTAAATTATTGCTCATAACTTGTCGACTTCCATGATGCTTATGAATTTGTCTGGTTCTCGAGAGTGCGACAACTGATTTGTATAATTGTAAGAGTGTTTGCCCAAAAATTACTTGTCAATATTTGTTTGTTCTTAAGAGAATGTACGAATGGAACTGTTTGAACTTTAATATGCAATGTAGATTTATTTGTAATTACCTATAGATTTTATAAAGGTGGGATTCATAATGGTTATTTTTGAAATCTATGGGCTGGCACATTTAATTTTTACAGGCTGAGTTGAAAAGCAGTTTGTGTTAACTCTTTTATTGCTTAAGCCTATTTATAATATATTTTGAATATTTTAGTAATTTAATTAAAATAAAATTCTAATTTCAATTAAGCTTTAATTATAGTTCCAATTAAATATCAATTGTTTGGAAACAATCTCTCTATTAGTTATGATTAAGGTTGCGTATTATTAGACCTCTTCAGACCCTACAACTCGACGAGATTTATGCTAAGTGGTGATGTTGTAAATACTAATTGTAGCCAAATAATTTCTAATATCTCATATTTAATTATAAAATTTCTTAAACTTTACAATGAAGTTTCACTTAATTAAAACACTTTTTTTCTTTTCAACTTGTTCTTTATATGACATATCAGGTTCTTAAATATGTTAACAATAAATATAAATTATATTTAAGATTAGATAAATTAATTTATTTTTAATTTTTTAATTAAATATTTTATATCTATAGGTTAAAATTGATATCGAACAATGCATTATAACCACCCAATTAAGAATGTCAAAATAGTTTGACTAATCTTTTTGTGCATAATTTTTTCATATAATTCAATCCTTTTATCATAAAATATTCCAATTAGATAAAATATGAAAAAAAATGTTTACTTTATTTGAGTCTAGTTATTATAGTTCTCCACTATTAACAATTGATTTTATTAAAGATATTTGTAAACTATTTTATTAAAGATATTTGTAAACTTCTAGGGTAGGTGTTAAAATTTAGGAAAAAGGGAAAAATTAGTCTTAAATTTATTGGTCCATATGAAATCCTTAAAATGATTAGACCAGTGGCATACAAGTTAGCTCTTCCTATGGAACTATCTGAGTTGCACAATGTATTCTATGTCTCAATACTACAGAGGTACCGATCAAATGATTAATATGTGTTAACCTTACAAGAAATAAAGATCTAATCAGACTTCTCACATGATGAAGAGCCAAGGAAATTCCAGCTATAGAAGTGAGAAAGTTAAGGAATAAGCAAATACCTCTTATAAAGGTTCTCTGGAAACATCATGGCATTGAAGAGGCAACTTGAGAACTCCAATCGATGATGAGAATTCAACACTCGTAGCTATTCAATATAGGTATGAATTTCAAGGACAAAATTTTTTTTAAGGGGAAGACAAATGTAAGACCCAAACACATACCCTAGAAGTATTATAGCATGTCTAGTGTATATTAAAAAGTGAACATAACAAATGAATTAAGTGTATCTAAGTATAGTAAGAGACATAATGGTACTTAATGTAAAAGATTTGGTTAAATGGGTAATTTGTTCATTTTGACATGAACATACCTCTGTCATTTGGCCATATATTGATCTGTAGAACTACAAATGTAACATCCCGTTACCATTATCGAGGGCATATTGGTAATTCGGGTGGTTCTAGATTTGGGTGCATACCTAATTTGGCAAATTGTATATGCATATAGTTATATTGGTTGA
>JANZLD010000007.1:16713072-16731214 GCA_026413575.1 Erythroxylum carthagenense | reverse complement strand
GACACAATTGTTGTGAAATGAATATGTGCATTCATGCCATTATGCATGATCAGATAATGACAGTTGTGACCGGAGCAACCACCGTATTCAGATCTTTAAGCTCAACGCACAGGGCCTCGAGCCCAACGATTTCAGAGCTTTATGCTCAATGTATTAAGGCTTCAAGCTCAATGTTTTCAGAGCCAATGGCTCAACGTAAATGAGCTTAGGCGCACGGTCACAACAACGTAATAAAATGAAAGTGTCACATATACATCGCATATATGAATGATCAAATGTGAATTGTGTGAAAGGTGAAACGCCTCATAATTGTGAAATTGAATGCAAGTGATTTGATAAATGTGCTAATATGTGATATAATGTGAATTGTATGTATAAGCATGAGTTGGGAGAACCATCGATGATGGTTCCTCATTGAGTTCGCAAACTCATCCAAAATTGCAATCTATTTTTCAGGACTTGAAGAGTACCCCGTTTGACACAAGAGTAGGTCTACTGTAGGCAAGTGAAGAATAGAGGCCGGGATCAGTTCACGTCTGCATTAGTGTCTCATAATTGTACTTCAAAATCTCTGTAAAAGAATGCTCTGTATTTATAGTGAGTCCAATATGGTTAAGGCTTTTTGTTCATTAAATGGCTATTGTAATTATTATTGACTTTCTGTAATAACTGAAAATATTTCCTTTTACCGTGGGCTCAAGTTGTCTACTGCTTTCTGCGCGAATGAATGTTTTTAAAAATAATAATAACAAAAAAAACATATTGATACTGAGTTTCGACTGACCGATGTAGCACGCCACTCTCGCGGGGCACGGACTCGGATATCACCAACGATGTCGGGTTCGGGTTATGCGGGAGTGGGGTGTTACACATAGCACTCGTTATTCACCCCCATAGAAAATGTGATGGGCAAACACAAAAAGTAAAGTAAAGAGATATAAATAAGAAATACAATATAACAACATAAATAATTGGTATATGAATGAGCATTTGCATTTGTATTGATAATTTGTATCATTGAGTGTTGAATATTGATTACTAGTATCAATGAGTCGAACCCATTATAAATTATTTGTATACATATTCATTACTTATACGTGTATAGCATGATTATACAATTATGATTTTGATACCCTTCTAATGGTGGTAAGACATGAATTGCGTGTATAAACGCAAATATAGATTTTATGACTTGAAACATATTTCATATGATTTGTGAAATTTGCAAATGGTTAAAGGAAATGTTATAGTGTTTGCGCTATCATCTTGGTTGTGAATATATTGGCATGCCTATAGGGTTATAGTGCAGCTACTATAGTTTAACATCACTGGTGTCCACAATTCGATACCTTCAGGTATCCATAGTTCAATACTTTCGGGTATCCACAGCACTCGTTATTCGCACCAACAAAAAATGTGCTGGGCTAACATAGAAAGTAAAGGAAAGAGATATAAACAAGAAATACAATATGACAACATAAATAATCAGTATGTGAATAAGCATTTGCATTTGTATTGATAATTTGTATCACTGAGCGTTGAATATTGATTACTAGTATCAATGAGTCGAACCCATTATAAATGATTTGTTTATATATTCATTACTCATATGTGTATAGTATGATTATAGAATTCTAATTTTGATACCCTTCTAATAGTGGTAAGCCATGAATTGCATGTAAAAACGCAAATATAGATTTTATGACTTGAAACATATTTCATATGATTTGTTAATATATGAATTGTGAAATTTGCAAATAGTTAAAGGAAATGTTATAATGTCTGCTCTATCATTATGGTTGTGGATAGGTAGCTACGCTTATAGGGTTATAGTGCCGCTGCTACAATTTGACACCACAAGTGTCCATAATTTGATGTCTTCGGGTATCCACAATTCAATACCTTCAAGTATCCACAATTTGATATCTTCGGATATCCACAGCACCCGTTATCCACACCTACATAAAATGTGTTGGGCTAACATAAAAAGTAAAGTAAAGAGATATAAATAAGAAATACAATATGACAACATAAATAATCGGTATATGAATGAGCATTTGCATTTGTATTGATAATTTGTATCATTGAGTGTTGAATATCTATTACTAGTATCAATGAGTCGATCCCATGAAGATAGTCATTACTAGTAATTACCTTTCTCCTATTATCTAACCTAAGGATTAATTTTGGATTTTAATAAAGAAAATTAAAACTTAAGAAAATAAAATAAAATAGGCAACAATATTGAATATTAAGACGAAAGAAATCACTTAGAAAATAATCAATATTAGGAATTAGTGTCTAGGTAACGAATCCCCCTAAAACCATTAATTAATTACCTTTTTGTTATGTAATTGTTTTATTGACAATTGGACCGTGAAGATTCCTAGAACAAAAACAAAAACAACAATAACAATAATAACCAGTAAAAATCTATTGATACATAGGGTCTGTAGAGGTCTAGTAGTAAGTAGTATTATCCCTAACTAGTAGAGGGATTGTTTCTGAATGACCCACATAAATGAATAAAAAAACAAACAAACAAACAAATAATAATAAATAAAAGGAAAAAACAAAAATAAATTAAAATTAAAATAAATGGATAAACATAATAATAATAATAAGAAAAAATACAATAATAATAACTAATATATAAATAAAAATAAAAATAAAAATAATACTAGTAATAATAATAGAAATAATGATGATGATGATCGTACTAACATTAATATTCATGAACATAATAATAATAATAATAATAGCAACACTAATGATGATAATGATGATAAATAGTAGTAGTAGTAGTAGTAGCAATAGCAGTAGTAGGAGTAGTAGGAGTATTAGTAGTAGTAGGAGTAGTAGTAGTAATAGTAGTAAGAGTAGCAGTAGCAGTAGTAGTAGCAGGAGCAGGAGCAAGAGTAGTAGTAGGAGTAGGAGTAGGAGTAGGAGTAGCAATAGTAGTAGTTAGTAGCAGTAGTAGTAGCAGTAGCAGTAGCAGTAGCAGCAGTAGTAGTAGTAGTAATAATAATATGTAATTACCACTTGGCTAACTACAATAGGCAAGAGTTAAAAAAATATAACAGGACTATCAGGATCTCTTTACGAGGGATCCTTTACCTGAATCCTAACACGACAAAATTTTCTATTTTGGGTCATGTCCTTAGTAAGTTCTAACGTTCATATTTTTTTAATTACCTCCCCTAATTCTTCTTAAACCTCCCTATTTTTCTCTTATGATCTCTAAATACGATCATCTCGCATCTTCTCACTAGAGCTTTTGGGTGTCTCTTCTTGATATATGCAAACCATCTAAGCCTTGTCTCTCTTAATTTGTCCATAATATTACCTACTTTTAATATGTCTCTTATTATTATATTTCTTACCTTATCCCTTTTAGTAAGGTTATACATCCAACGGAGCATCCTCATTTTCGTTACCATTAGTTTATGACTATGAATTTGTTTGACGGGTTAACACTCTATCCCATAGAGCATAGCTAGCCTAAATTCTAAATGATAAAATTTACCTTTAAGTTTAAGTGGTATCTTGTCACATAAAACTCCTGAAGTACCTCTCTATTGCAACCACCCTGATCTAATCTGATGAACTGTCTTTATCATTTTCTCTGTTGCTCTGGATGATAGTTCCTAAATATTTAAAGCACTCCTTATACATTATAACTTTTGAACCAATCTTGACCTCCATATTTGTAACCACCCTATAACCCAAAAAGTTACACTCCATATACTCAGTCTTAGTCCTACTCAGTTTAAAACCCTTTGATTATAACGTATCTCTCTAAAGTTCAAGCTTGGCATTGACCCCCTCTTTTGTCTCGTCCACCAAAATTCCTATCATATGCTAATAGCTCCCTCAAGTCTACTGACAAATAATCCTAAGTTTATCATTCAAATTACTCAGGTTAAGTTTATAAGATTACTTTACCGATTTGTGGATTCTTCTATTAGGTTTGACCCTAATAAAGAGGATTTATGACGACTAATCTCTAAGTTTGCAATCAATTTCTTTCAATTATAGTAGATCTATTCATACATAAGAATTCTCAATCTCTATGCTATTTCAACTAATATTTCAGATCTATTAGAACATATATTCAATACATAATTGAATCATAATAAATTAATCAAAACCATTGCATTAAATAAAAGAATCAAAAGATATTGTTATCTCAAATAGAGTTCATCATACCTGGATACTAAAAAATGTTTAGTTATACATAATAGAAAAAGAAATCAAACATAAAATGGAAGAAAAACAAATAAAAAAAGAGTTCATAATTCTAAATCTCCCTTTCTCTTCTATCAAATGTTCTTGCAAGGTAGAGGTTTGATGTTGTACTATATTAGATCTTTTGATGATTTCTTCGCATTCTTCACTTCTTTGGATCAATAGCGTCCCTTTTAGATGTTCTCCACATGGTTTGATACACAAGCTTGTATTAGATTGTGTATAACCCAAAATCTCTAGCATTTGTGATTTTACATGGTTTGAGCGCTTCCATGACCAGATACACGACCATGTATCTCTTCTTTGCTTCAGATCTTCATTTTATGATGAGTTTTCACTCAAATTCTTCTTCGTTTAGTCCATGAAGACAAATATAACCTATAAAGCAATAACCTATAAAGCAAATTAAGTATCAAATATATAATAAAGTATAAAATATCAAGAAAAAATACATCAAATATGGGGTATAAATATGATTAATTATGCATCCATCAAGAAACTATCAGTAACTCCAATCACTAACGATAACACATCCTTCGCTGACCAGTAATACTCAACCATATATGACCATTTTTCTTATCCATCCCACCAATGATAGCAGAGACAACCATTATTGCACAATAGATCCAGTTACTATAACTAGATCAAGCAACACATCAACAAACAACTCACATAACCCATTTTCCATATTCAGCAATGATTGCATATGACAGTCATAGACAGACTAAACCAACACAACCTTACTATTTATGAATAACAATAAAGATGGGAGCTTATTTTACCAAGAGAATGATGGGGTTTGGCCTCCAATCTAAACTATTCAATTCTAAAACAATTAATTAGATAATTATCAAATTTTAGTAATTAGGGTTTTTAAAATTATAAATTTATTGTAACCATTTATGAATTATTGGTTTTAACTAAATTTAATTTGTTTGTAGGTTAACAAGTTATTCATAAATCAAACCTAATTTAATTTTAGGATTTAAGGTATGTAACTTTTGCAATTTCAATTGCAAAATTCTTATTAATTGCAATCAAATATTTTTATCAAGTTCTATAGCTAAAGATAACTCTAATACTACTGATTTGAAACTAGAGTGGGATCCTATCTAGCATTCTATTTTGGCCATGAATTTTTCAAATTAATAATCATTGAGAAAAACGGAACACTCTCCCTAACAATTTTAAGAGGATGAGTTATATAGTGATCACTTAGCTACTTTTGCATAATTTTTGCTACCGATTGTGCTATCCTTAACTATAATAGGTCAAAATAGTATCAAAACATAACAATCTCTATATAAGACACCTTCAAGATCTTAAGTCAAATAATTACTTACCCAATCATCACAATGAGAAATTTAGTTAAATGTATTCCTTATATGAAATCAATTTAGTGAGCTTGTTCTTTAAAAATCACTTGTATATTTGTTTAATTATTTTCATACTTTAATCTACGAGGTTAACTACTTCATTCATAAGAAATAAACACGACGTGTATATGCTCTATTAATGTTCAGTCTTAATAGAATAATGACTATGAACAATTTAGAAGTAATAAATTGATGTAATATAAATCTCATTATTTAAATAACTATGTTACTAAATTACAACCGATTGATTACCTGTAGAGCATAAACTAACAAGTGTTATATAATAATTATTACGTATTTTATTAATCGTATGTATTATTAAAATTTTAATAAAAATAATATTTTAAATTGACTTATTATATTTACAGAACTTTGAAAATTTTAAAATTTTTAAGTACATAAACAAAAAAATTCAAAAGGTTCGAGACTTTCGTCCCTGTAGCTTGTAAACTAGTACGCACGTCAATTTCGTAGAGAGGGCATTACCCGTATTGGGTTTTTGGAATAGAAAGAAAAGTGAACACCCTTTCCACCTCAACACTTTGGCATCACATGCAATGCGCTCCAAGCGGCCAGTAGTCACATGCATGGTTACGCGCGAGAATCAAACACGTAACCCCAATAAAAGTTATGAACCTGACGCCGACCCCGCTGCTTCCCTTCCCGTCAACTTATGCTAATATCACACCACCCAAATTGAAACATCTAGACTGTGATGAAAATATAAAATCCAAACCTCAGACTGCCAAAATTGGTAAGTAACTTTTCTGGTTTAATTGAAATTGTGGGTTTAAATTTATCTTTTTATATGTAGTCGTTTAAAATTTAGAGCCACAGTTTTATTTTTATAAAAAAACCTATCTAACTTGAATGAGAGTTAATTTAAATGTAGATAATTTAAAGATGTCTTTTTATAATTGAGATAACACCATAAGGATAAAAAATATAAAATTTAAAACCAAAAATATAACGAAAACATGCATTGGTTGATTTTAAGTCAGCTCATATTTAATAGATACTTCCTCTTATTTAGATTTTAATTATTCAAAATAAGTGTCGTTCACGATTTTTTTATGCATGTTTATAATTTTATTTTTAAAATTATTCTTTAATTTCTCTCACGTCTTAATTATTCAGATTATATTTTTAAAATAATTAATAAGAATATATTAAATATTTTACTGAATTTTTTAATAAGTGTTTATCTCAAAAAAATGACATTTATTTTAAAGAGTAGATATTTACGGAAACATGATATTAACAGGATAATGATAATGGCTTGACGATCATTGGAGTGCTACAGGGTACGATCGCGACCATGCTTTCGTATATCCTTCAGTGAAGATCCGTTTTTGGCATTCGAGCTATCTCTGGATCCCATCCTCTATTGAAGGCAAATCTCTCTCTCTCTCTCTCTCTCCTTTACGCCATTCTCTAAAATAGTAAAAGATCAGTCGGCGCTGTTTCTAGCTTTGTGTTTGGTCTCCTCCAACATGTGTTTTTCTTCGCGTTTTCAACGGTTCTCCTTAATCCCCTTGCACCTTTTTATCGCTTCAGGTCTCTAGCTCTGTCAATCTTCCCATGGAGTCTCTCCACATTCGTCAAGTTCTCTCCTTCCTATCTTTTTCGAATTTAACGCATACCCATCTCAGTTTTCCATCTACAACATATTTGTCTTCTCCTTCCTTTCGGAAAGAAAGGTGTAAAAATAGTTCCTTGAAGATTGTAAGATCGGGTATAGGTGTGCATGTCGATTCAAAATATGGTTCATTTTCCACTGATGCTGTTAAAGATGGAAAAGGCCTTATACTGGATACAGAGCGTGATGATTCTGGCTCTGTTATTGGATTCAACTTGATTCTCGAGTCTGGTATGCTCATTATTCGCATCCCTGAATTGCCATTTGTTTTTATTGGTTAATTTTTCTTTTTTTTTTAACTTTTCAACAATGTTTCTTAACATGAAAAAAGATTACTGATTTTCTGCTTTAGTTCTTGATTTTCTTGTTCGCTATAATCGTTGATCATTGGTTTTCCTTTTCTTCAGTGTTTACGGTTGCATGTGAACTTTTATGACTCAATCTGTTAAATAGTGCGGTGAGAGGATCATCTGTAAAAGTTTTTTAATTAAAAAATGCAGCTCTAGATGGGTCAGGTAGTGTGATAATGGAACTATTTTAAGCTTGTAGCTAATAATGGAAGCACCATCTAGATGCTGGAGGCCAATGAATCGATTTATATGAAACTTACTGTCAGAGTTAATGTTATAATTCACTAAGCTGCGGAAATCAAATGCTAAAGCCACTTAGCTTGGACCTTACAGACATGTCAAATTTGGTTTTCAGCATCTGCCTAAGACTAACCCCACTGAAAGATACCAGCATCGAAAAGGAAAATGATCTCATTTGGGTTTTCATTGGTGGATCTTTAGATGAGTTTAATTTATATTAATTATCTGATTTCGGGATAATATTAATTCTGCTTAAAAAGTTATCAAATGCCATTGAAATTTTGACAGTTTAGTTGGTCTGCCTTCTAGAGTTGAGTCATGAATCAAATATCACGTTGTTATCCTAAAAGATATCCTTTCTTTCTTGAGAAAGGGTTTTTAAACGTCTCTTCTCTACGCCTTTTATTTCTGGTATTCAGCTCTCTCGACATTTGATTTAACCAGCAAGGTGATTGGTCTTGTAGTCATGAATTTTATTCTTATAGTTAACTGAAACTATTATATGCTCTTAGATTTTCAATTTTCTGCTTTATATTATTCATTTCATTATTCTGAATCAATCAAAAGTTTATGTTGTGAATATATGTCCAAAGTTGGGTAGAACTTAAAGTTTTACTCCCTTCTGCAGCATTGGCAGGATCCGATCATCATTTTAACATGTTGGATGAATATCCTAGGAAATAGCATTTGTTTAGGAAATACAAGCCTGATCTTACTTCAATATCATTTGTGTTCTTATATAGATTTCTAATGACTTCAAAAAAATGCAAACTAGGCAGAAGATGCATTGGAATAGGGTAGTGGAAGCTCACGATGCAATTCTTCATGCTAATAAACTTTTATGATCGTAATGGTTAATCTATTTTCTGCATTAAATCATAGTTCTTTCAAATTTGCAAAAAGGATGATAATATTACAATATATAGCTTGCTGTTGTTGACAATTTCTTATATTGATTTTCATCATATTTAAAGACATCAAGATTTCTCCAAGAGCTCATTGCATGCTTTATCAATATAGTTTCAGGTGGTAGCAAAATTAATGAACCTTGTCAGGATGTGTCCACTGATAGGATGGAAGAAATTGAGAACATCAATGGTAAAGAAAAAGAGAAGGCGAGATCAAAGCACAATATTGTATTTGTGACTGCTGAAGCCGCACCATATTCAAAAACAGGTGGATTAGGAGATGTGTGTGGATCTTTGCCTATAGCGTTAGCCAGCCGAGGACACCGTGTGATGGTTGTCTCTCCTAGATATTTGCATGGGAGTCCTGGAGACAACATATTTGCTAATGTTTCAGATTTACAGTGTCGGATTAAGGTACCTTGCTTTGGCGATGCTCAAGAGGTTTGTTTCTATCATGAGTACCGGAAAGGTGTTGATTGGGTGAGTATATCCGTCTGCATCTTGTTTATGAATTTTGAGGACATCTAACATCTGTCTTGAAATTTAAAGTATGCATTAATTTTCTCCCTCATATGGGGTGAGGAATGAAGCATTCCCAAATCTAGCTCTTATTCATTCTCCAAGTAGTATCCCCATCCCCTGGGGCTCTTACAACAATTATTATCTTCAATGTCTTTCTTAGGTATTTGTTGATCATCCTTCATATCATAGGCCTGGAAACCCATATGGAAATGGTCACGGTGCTTTTGGTGATAATCAGGTGCTTTGTTTGTTCATTCAAGCTGCTGGTTTCTGTTTAACATGAATTTTTTATTATCAAAGAATGATAAGATCTTTTCTGATTTGGCTTTACAGTTCCGATTCACTCTACTATCCCATGCAGCGTGTGAAGCTCCTTTAGTGCTTCCACTTGGAGGTTATACATATGGAGAAAAATGTTTGTTTCTCGCTAATGATTGGCATGCTGGTCTGGTTCCAATGTGAGTTTTCTTCGAGGACAAGTACATCTATTTGCCTTATAGGCTTATAGCTTTAATTGCCAAGTGTTGCAATAAGAAAAGTTATAAGCCTCCTGGTACTTTTTCTTGTTGTGAATGACAATCACCTTGTCTTAAATGCAGACTATGCTTGTATTTTGATAGACTTTCACTATCTGATTGCACATCTTTACAAGGATTATTGAAAGTTTGCTATTATATGAATAGTGATTACATGCATGCGAATCAACTTATCTTCACATGCTTTATGGTTCAGACTTCTGGCAGCGAAATATCGGTTACATGGAGTTTATAAGGAGGCTAGGAGTGTACTTCTGATTCATAACCTTGCACATCAGGTTTATGCTTATTTGATCTTCATAATTGATGCATGTGTGCTGCATGATTCTAAAATCAGTTCAATATATATATACACATGCATGATTCTAAAATCAGTTCAATATATATATATATATATATATATATATATCTGCTGATTTAATTTCCTTTTCTGTTTAAGGGAGTTGAACCTGCAGCTTCTTACGAGAACTTTGGATTGCCTTCTGAGTGGTATGGGGCACTAGAATGGGTGTTCCCCACATGGGCAAGGACTCATGCTCTTGACACAGGTCTAGCAGTTAATGTGCTGAAGGGTGCTATTGTGACTGCTGATCGAATACTTACTGTGAGCCAGGTCATTAGTGCGTATATGCAAAATTTTAAATGTTTTCATTATGGAATGTGACTTTTGCTTGGTACATGATGGTGATCATCTCCTTTTTGCATTCTTAGTAGTTGCAAGTATTTTTTGTTTAGAATTGTATGTTTCACTGACTTGGCTTCTTAGGTTTTTTGAATTTTTTAAATCATACACATTATGATTCATTTATATTTGGCACTAATTCCGTCTTACATGCTTACCAATTTTCCATGATGCATTTGTCAGTAATGTTGTTTTGGTTACATACAGGGTTATGCTTGGGAAATAACCACTGTCGAAGGTGGATACGGCCTGCATGAACTATTAAGCAGTAGGAAACCTGTTTTGAATGGTAAATTTATGGTTTTAAGAGTTTCAGTTTGTAGGAATGCAATCTATGCAAGAATGCATCACTCCGTGGATTTCATGTTATGATTTCTTGTCTTCCTCAGGGATCACAAATGGAATAGATATTTTTGATTGGGACCCATCATTGGATAAGCATATTGCTTCTCCCTACACCGCTGATGATCTTAGTGGAAAGGTGATAAGATCTCATTTTATCTAACGGGCTATTCTGGAACAGTTGTTTCCTTACTTTGTTTATTTACAAGTTGCAGATGCAGTGTAAGATTGCTTTGCAAAAGGAACTAGGTCTTCCTATTAGGCCTGATTGCCCATTGGTAAGTCATAGGGTTTTATGTGCAGAGATCGAATAAAAAAATCAATGCTTTTCTTAATTAATCATTGGATATGGAATTTTTAGATTGGATTTATTGGTAGACTGGACTACCAAAAAGGCATTGATTTGATCCGCTGGGCAATTCCTGAGCTTATGCAAGACGATGTGCAATTTGTAAGTTAGTGTTGTATAAATATGTCCTGCTTAAAATGTTAGATATATTTTTATATATTGAGGTTATTTGTCCTGCTTTGTTTTTCTGCCTTAAATTCTGAAATTTGAAACAGAAAGATTATCATTTTCTGTGTGGACATCACTCCATTTTACATAACTTGTTCCAAAAATCCATCTTGAATCATATTGAGGCTCATGTTGTCTCACTACAGTGATATGCATGCCTGAATATGCATACGGTTGTATATTTTTGTCTGTGAGGAATTTGGTCTAGGGTAGCATGCACGGAGCTCAGCCCATCTGCAAATGTTTCTAGTTAGGTGTTCCATTTACCTTTAGGACAACTGAAAACAGGCAATATTTTTCAGGTCATGCTGGGATCTGGGGATCTACTTTACGAAGACTGGATGAGATCAGCAGAATCAACTTATAGAGACAAGTTCCGTGGTTGGGTTGGCTTTAATGTTCCAATATCTCATAGAATAACTGCTGGGTAATCTCATATTTCTGTTGATGAAATATGCATTGGTGAAAGTAATAACTTTACTAATCGAGTTTCTGCAACAAACAGCTGTGACATTCTGTTGATGCCCTCTAGATTTGAGCCCTGTGGACTAAATCAATTATATGCAATGAGATATGGTACCGTTCCCATAGTTCATGGTACTGGAGGACTTAGAGTAAGTGAAACTATGACTCGAAGAAACACTTCCCCTTCTCTTCAAAATGCCTAGTTGTATTGAATGACATTTCATTTCTTTTCTTCCAGGATACGGTGCAGACTTTCAACCCATATGTGCAAGGTGGTACTGGTGAAGGCACAGGGTATGTGGTTTCACTAATTTGAATCCTCTAGTTCTTTAAAGGAGTTTTCCTTCATTTCAATTCTTCTTAAAAGCAAAGAAATTATTGCTTTGGTGGTCTCAAATTTAGTTCTGCAGTTTACAACATGAACATGTGTGTCTGTTTTTGGTACGTTCTATCTATGATGCAAAAGCAAAGTGCTTTGTTATATATTTTCTCTTCAAACTAAGAAGAACATGATGATCTATTTTCCTTGAATTTGTTTATTACAACTCATCCAAGCCAAGTTCCTAGATCTTTTGTAGTTATTTACGCTTACTTGAACGTAAATCTTCCTAAGGTCTTATTTCCTCTAGATAATCATCTTTTTGAAGTGCTTCCTTGGAATGCATTAACAGGTGGATATTCTCTCCACTATCAAAGGAAAGTATGATCGCGGTCAGTACTCTTTCTTAAACTTGTTTGTTGTATTTCTTTCATCTTTATTGATAAACATTTTGCAGGTTATAGGAATTGTTCCTTGGATCCACACAATATTCAATAGAAAGTACTTTTGATATTTATTTCCAACAAATGACCCATGGTATTGATTGAAACCTTTCCATGTATTAGGTGGTTGGGTTGATCGATTTTAACATTATGCATTACATTGCTCATTTATCTGCCATTCTTTTATTTTCCTAGTGGAAAAAGTTTGGGTGTGTTCTCCATTGGTACTGCAGAATCATGATCCTTCATTTCACAAGTTGGCTTTGTAAAAGAAAATAGAAACTTGGATACAAAGAAACTCGTTCACAAATGGGGAGACACGGGGGCCAAATTAGCTGCCTTATCACGGCGACCTCCATTTAACATTAGCTATCACAAAAGATCCAATTTTTAATCTGCTTCAGGCTTGATCAATCTTTATATCTCTTCCATGTCAATAGCTGTTTGATTTTCTTAATTGGATATCTTATGGATGACGTTTTTTCAGGCTCTGAGAACTGCTATCTTGACCTACAGAGATCATAAATCATCTTGGGAGGGAATAATGAAAAGAGGTATGACTAGGGATAGCACATGGGAAGCAGCTGCCAAAAAATACGAACAGGTTTTTGATTGGGTTTTTGTTGATCCACCGTATATTAGATAAGATATGATGAAAGATGGGAGAAGGTAAAAAGATGAGAGATGAGAAAGTGAAAGAAAATGATGAAGATGGTAGTGGAGGATCTGAGCTCTTGGTGGCTGTGGAGAATGTATTATTGCCAACAAAAATGCTTGCTTCATTGCCATTGCCATTGCCATAGCCTGAGAGTAAAGACTTTTTAATAAGTTTTGTTTTGTTTGGTTCAAATTCCATTGGCATTTAGTGGATATTTGGGCGTGTGTAGTATGGCAGTTGCAATAACTGTTCTAAGCAGAAGTGTTATGACATTCACTCCCAGACCGCAGCTCAGAAGTGGATTAGTGAAAGGGTAAGTTCATTATTTGTTTCTTTTCAATTGAGTGGGTACAGGAGCTTATCCGAGAGGTAGAGATGAAAAATGAGTCATTTAAGTGGCTTATTGCAGTATTTAATGTTGTTTTCCTCAGTGCATTGAATGCTTCTTACACATTTCAGCAGGATATGTCACTTGAATTACATTGTTACAAGTTTCTTTGTTTCCACTCTAATCCAGAATTTGCAGGATCATGTCCAATCCTTTAACTCATAGCTCATCCATATGCATTAGCACATTGCAAAGCTTACTCTCTTTTCTTCCCATGCCATAGCAATCAAACTCTAGTACAACCACCAACTCAATTGTTCATGACAAGATCATAACCACAGGCCTGTTACCTACTCCAAATATCTCTTAAAACTCTGTTCAGGAAATAAAAAATCATTTCTAACCTTTTGTTTCCATTTAAGTGAACCTTTTGGATAACCCTTAACTAAAACTCTTAATGTCTACGCCTGGAGTGTATTATAGTAGCAATCCAGGGACCCATACTTATGAGAAAGAATACAACAGCCGCATATAAGCCAGCTTCAAGTCATCACTTGCAGAGCAAATCGGAGGAACTATTTGATGTAAATGTGGTTGGACTCATGTAAGGTTTTGCCTAACTCCTTTTTTGGAAATTAAATATCTTATAGTTGATCCATAAAATTTTCCAAATTTCAAATTTAAGTTCAACTTTTTTAAAATTAATTTGTCTCTTTAACTACTCTTTATATATGATCTATTAGGTTCTTAATATGTTAATAATGATTATAAATTACTATTATCATTATAATTAGAATGCGACAACTTAAAACTTCTTTTAACTTATCATGAATTATATAATTAAACGATTTATAATTATAGATCAAGATTGATGTTTGATAACATGTTATGACCATAAAATATCATGACTATCAAAGTGGTTTGACTCAACGTGTTCGTGCATTGTTGTAACATATAATGTAAATCTTTTGTCATCTAATATTCTAGTTGGCCGTAAAATATATAATTAATTTCTATCTTATTTAAATCTCTTCATGTTTAATCTTGCTAATTAATAGTTGATTTATAAGTTAATAGTTGATTTATAAGTGATATTTAATCAAGATCCATCTCGAGTTGAGCAAATCTAGGTACCACAAAGGGTTTAGCTCATCATAATATCAAACAAGACACCGAAACTAAAGGAAAAGCCAAAAATCCAGGATAACATAACTAAAATTTTTCCTAAGTTTTCTCCTAACATTTATCTAACCTCCTTTATATTCTATTACTTAATCTTATCTTTCTAATTAGCCTCTTCTATAGTCTATCACCTAATCTTATCTTTTTAAATTCAAAATTTTAATCTAGTAAGATATACGAGCATCAATATAAGCATGTTAGCGATCATGTTATTGAAATTAATACGCAACGCTATAAAGACTGAACACGTGCATATACAAGGGCATACATTGTTACTGCGACCTTCTCAGTATTTACATGGGCGTGTTATTATCCAATATAAGCTTGTTTTATAGACAACACTCAACACGCCTTTAAACTCTCCAATATGGCCATGTACACTACGATGCACTTCATAACTCAATCAAAATATATCCAAATTTGTATAAATCTATCCCTTTTTTGCTCTAAATAAATAAATTAGACCATAAAAATAAAATATGAACAATTTAAGTACTAGAAACAATAAAAATACAAAAATAAACAAATAAAACACACTAAATATAAGCCAACAATATAACCAAATCAATAGTTATCAACTTCCCCTTATTTAGGCATGTTCTTCTACTCAAACAAATAATAATTCAAATTCAATAACTCTTCTAAATATCCAACTCTCCTCCATCTCAATATATCTATTCAAACTTCAAATTTCATATCTCAAGAATTAAATCAATGTATAATTAGGATCAAACAATCATAGAATAAAATTTTCTTAAGCCAAAACCACATTATATTTTGATAACCGTTCTAAAATTAAGTCCCATATAATTTAATACCCCCACACGTATTCACTGAATTCACTTATAATGTTTGGGGTGATCATCAATGAAACTCTAAAATAAATATATATAAGGAGTATTAACCATAGGCTTACTAACAAATAATATCTTTACCCCTATAAAATAAATGAGAGGAAAAGATTAAAATGTCTTTCAGCTAAGGTGTAATGAGGTTTAGGAGAGGCATAATGAAGGATAAATTTTTGGTTAATCAAAAAGAAGGAAATCGCGTAAACAAGATCATTTAAAAATGTTGATTTAACCAAACTCAAATCTCCATATAGAATATAAGTAAGGTGCAAAACACATCAGGTATCTTCTCTTTATCTTTCTTATAATTTCAACACTTTAAAATACTTTTTTAAATCATAAAGAGAATATATGAAATATTGATAAGTAACATATAAGAAGATATAACTTCAAATATATAAGCTTACAAATTCATCATTCTTAATACTTCTTTATCCAATCAAATACTTATACAATCAGGAAAATAAAATACTTTAGGGTGTAAAAATAGGATAAAGAAAAATAAAGAAAAAGGCTCAACAAAGGTGCAACCTAGGTGCCTTTTTCATCATAATGCCTCAAATTAAAAAATTGTGGTCTTAATATGCATCTAGAATCATCTAATTATAAATGATATTAACAAAATAGAGCATAATATAATGATAATAAATGCTCATAGGCTCAAAACTTCATATTCAAGCTGCTGTATGAAAAATTCTTGACACTTTCATCCAAATTGATAATCAAAACATGCATTCATAATGCTATAGATAAAAATCCATCTAATCTTGCTTTCATCCTTTCATATTCTAACTCAATTCCAAAATTTATAACAACTCAAAATGTTTCAATATAAGAATAAGAGATCTTTATAAAGAAGAATCACAAATAAAATTTAAAGGATGCTCGAGTTATACTTAATTTCCATAATCCAAAATTACTACACCCCTTCCCCACACTTAAGGATTTACATTGCCTCTAATATACACAATAAGTCATAAAAATAATAAAGTAACCCAATACTTCCTTGGTTTATTATCTAGAAGTTTGTATTTGTGATATGATTTCTATCCATTATCATCCTTACAAAGTAAAATAAAACAAAGTAAAAAATTAAATAATAGAAGGAAAATAAATAAAACACAGTTTAACTATATGTATGAAAAGAAATTGTAGTTTAGTATATTAGCAATAAACAAATAAAAGAAACAAAAATAATAGTAATTTAGTTTTGTTAATCCCTTACTAATTATCAGGCGAAATATAATATAGAAACATAAGAAAAATAAAAATTAATATAAAAAAACCAAAAATTCCCCTTATCAAACATTTTGTTCATAATCCACATCTTTCTAGAGATCAATCAGTGTGATAAGAGTGCAGGCTCTCGAGTGCATAGGACACTACCTCTATAGTAGTTGGAGCATTTGCTTACTGAGGAGGTGTTACCATAATTTCCAAGTGTCCTACAATCTGTATCAGCATATCCTCCATCCATTGATCATACGACTCTAACCACTAAATTTCGTTATCTCTATTAGATGATACACATCATTCCAATAATTTGCCCCATATATCTCTTAAATAGATCAATCTTTAATTGATCTTTTTAGAAATTCAAAATTACAAGAAACTTTGACCCCTCCCTCTACTTTTTTGTTTTCTTTGTTTGTTTTATCCATTTTGGGACCTGCTAGGCAAGAGGATAGCAAGTTACAAATTCTTTTTTTAATACCAGATTTTTATTTTTGAAATTACTTGTACCGCATTTCGAGTCATAGTATATATTGGTACAAATACGAGTTGAATTAGAATAATTTGTCCACTCTATAGATGGAATTTGGCTAAGTTCATAGGAATAGTGGAGAGAAATTTATGAAGAATATTGTATTATAATGAGATGATAAAAAATGGGTGGAAAAAGCAATTAAAAAGAAAAAGTAAGTAAATAATTGAATTGGATTCGTTGGATGGTACCAACGAAATCGAATGCTAACTACCAATGGTATTCGGGGCATTTGCCTTATATGTGCAAATAAAAATCAGGCGAATCTTTACTCGAAGTAAAGCACAAACCTAAAAACAATTTCGTGGAATGTAGGGAGTGGTTATGACCGATTCGATAGAAAAGAAGGAATAGTGTGTATTTTTCGTTGGGGGTTTCCTGGAAAAAATCGACGCATCTTATTCCGATTTCTTATGAGGAATAGATTCCATTTTGAGAGAGTTAAAAAAGCACTATCTCGTTGAAAGGTTCTATACATCTATCTTTTTCAACGCATTTCTTTAGATAAAGACTCCATTTTTTCTTCTTTTCGTATAAGTACTATTAATGATATAAAATAAAATATCCCTATTTATCAATTCGAATTGATGAATAAGATAATAAGGTATCTGATAATGTTTGCGAAAATATAACAAGAGGCATCCATTGAAGAAAATCCCGCTTCTTCCCTTTTTTTGGAATCCTCGGTAAATAAAAACCTACACGACCAATTAATGTTGGGATAAAATTTTCAACAAAAATGGCGACTTTTTATCTCTATAATATCGAATA
>JANZLD010000007.1:16684403-16696352 GCA_026413575.1 Erythroxylum carthagenense | reverse complement strand
TAATGTCCTGGATTGCGCATTTTGCTTTGGCTTCCGCAAAGTGGACGCCCTCATCATTGCACTCTACGTACTTGTTCGCTTTCAGACGTCCTGCCACAGGATAAAACATGGTCAAGGCCTCTGATAGAGACCTTTTAATATGGTGGCACCTTTCTTCGTTGTTGGTTGGATGATTGTCCCTGGAGAAATAGAGGATCAAAGGCATGTAAGTTGTCACCATCATTTGATCGATGCCCGAGAGTTGATGGCATCGAAGATGATCGGGCGTTGGACAAGATGGTTTTACTAGAGTTTCGGAGATCAACTCCAATTCTAGCTTCATTTCCTCTGCCATTTTGTGTGATAAAGTCAGAACAGAGTTGTATTCTTTACGAGTATTCCCTTGACTGCAATGTTTATATAGAAAATGGTCACCGAGTTTGGTTGGATGTTAGGTTGGGATTTGGGATGAACATTTGAAAAAGGATTCATGTCATTGACTTTGGGCTTTTATGTTCAAGTCTCTACGTATTTTCTACCTTGTGACGACCAGTGATATGGTCGAAGTTGATATTTGTTTACTTTTGTCCACCGTTCACACTTGAAGCAACTTGGTGCAAGTATGGTCCATCGGTTACACTTCGTTTTTCAGTCATATTCATTCTAGTGACTCGATATACCATTTCTTCTCACTATTGAGCTGGTAATGGGACCCCAACCCAACTTGCATCTTTTCCCATTTTGGTTTCGTCACCTACAGCAGACAGTCAATAACGTGAAAACTGTGTAACTATTCTGATGGTTGGGTTAGAGTAAAGATATTATGTCTAATATTATAGTGTTTTATTGTGTCCAATGAATCTCAACCATTTATTTATGTGGATCTTACGTGAGGCTCACAAAATAAATAGTTAAAATTTTATGAGATAAAATATGACAGGGTAATATTAGACAGGAGTGATTTTCTCTTCTATTGTTTTTATTGGTCGACGAGATCTTGACCCGCCGGCTCTTTTCTGTCAAGCGTTTATGTTCTTTCGTAAGGCTGCTTAGAAAGAATGATTAGCTGAGAGTTAGTTAGTTGTTAGTTATACTTGTCTTTCTTATTTAAGCTCTTCACTTTTATTTTTATTTTTAACTTGATTATTAATATCATCGTAAGTAGGCTTACAATAATAAAATATTAATAACAGTTGCGGACAAATCTATTAATTTATTGTAGATAAAATTGATTGAAGGTGTTGTTTTTACCTAATTTTGGCAAACCACTACTTTATAATTTAATGACTATCGTAGTATATGAGGTAATTGTTACCAATATTTAATTAGACATATGTCCATTTTATAATAATTGAAAGGACCGAGTCAAGGAAAACGGGTTTTGATGTACAACATTCATCCTTAGCAGGGACGGAGCCAGATTCAACTCTAAAGGAGAGCCGGGGGCCAACATCTAATAGAAATTTTTTTTTAAAAAGGGGTCACTTATATTTGTAATTTTAAAAATTTTAATTATATAAGTGATTTTTTAAAAAAATATTTGAAAAGGGGGGCCATGTAACATGGCTCCGTCCCTGATCCTTAGATTAGGTGATAGATATTGCTATCCAATTAACTTCTCTCATAATGTATATTAAGTTTTTTTGAAACATCCAAAAAGGTTCGCCCAATACCATAAGGATCAAATGAGGCTTTTTTAAGATCCGTATTCAACTATTAATATGTGTGATATGCACATTCTCGATATAAGTTCTTTGGACCACATCTTTATGTAAAATCGATTTCACTTGTCTGTAACCATTAATAAGATTAACGCATATAAATTACTATAATATTTTTTATTTTAATCTAAAAGATTTATTTGGCCTTATCTCTTAGGTTTTATAAAACTCTCATCATTCATTCTTTGATCTCATCATATATAAGATATTTTACAATATATATATATTGATATTAAATCTGCTTCAATTCAATATAATAAGCAAACATGAATAATTCTAAAAATTTGTATTAAATAAAATAAAACAATTTAAACAATAGATTCTAGGGATTCATTTTAACTAAATCTAATCCAAATTTAGTTTATGAAAAAGTAAAAAATAATAATAAACAATAAAGTAAATAAGATAAAAGAATTAAATTCTCATAAATCTTGATTATGAATGTTCTCAATGAAGCTAGATGGATTTCTTAATTTCTCAAAGGTTGATTCATTCTTGATTTGCTATTCAATCTCTTATGTCTTTCGTCTTATCCTCCAAACCTTCCTCGGATCCTATTGACTACCTTTTGATTATCTTAGATGATTGTCTTTTTCTTTTATATGTCTCTCCTTTATATCTTAAGAAACCTACCTAAAGTTTTTATCAATGTGAGACCAACACAACCCTATATTGATCATGTTTTGCTTTACAGTAACCAAAAATCCTAATCTATATAAACTTTATACCAATATAAGCCAGCAACATTGTACTGTGTTGACTCAGTGTTAGGTTTATTCCTCTTTTGTTTCAAATCTAAAACTTCTTACTTGGAACACATTTTTGAAGTCAAGGAACATGGTACCATGTAGGTGTCATGTTAAGGAGCACAACATCATGTCTAGACTATGTTCTTTTATGTGGTCAAATCATTAAAGAAACTGAATACATCAATAAGCAACAAGGGGAAGATCACAATCCTAATTTTATTCCATATTTTGAACTTATAGGACCATGTTTAACATGTGTTCATCCAAAATGCTCCCAAACTTCTCTAACTTGCCTTAATCCAATTTTTCTTTATTAGAGAGCTAAAATAAGGCTTGTAAGTGAAATATAAATCAAATTAAGTACCAAATCATATAAAATACTCAAAATGTAAGGTAAATGCTCTCAAAATTATACTAAAAACATAGTGCAATTAAAACTTATCAATTTTCCCGACATCAATACCATTAACTTTAATAGGATGCAACTATAGGAATGCATTTAACAAAGCATTCATATCAATAAAGACACTCCTTCATTCATTTAATTTGCAAAGCTCATCAAATTGTTAGGCATCTAGCTACTTACATTGAGTCATAAATTAATTCAACGCACTCTATAATCTTCCAATTTTAAATAAATTTATAAAATTCAACTTAATGCATAAAGTGCACATACATTTGGAAGATGATTCACTTGTAAAACATTTTCAAAATCCCTTATTAATAAAAAGTAAAACACCAAATTTAAAATAACATACAAGAGCATTTAGAAGTTTGTTTGAAATTTCACCTAACCTTTTGACTCGAGAGTAAGCACGTTATCATGAATACTCACAATTACTCAATTAGGACATCATTTTAAATGGTTACGAGCACCACTCTTTAACATTAACCTTTTTACTTAGTTTGAAGCCAACATAGTGAATTTGTTCAATGCTCAATTATTCACACCTTTTCTTTCTTTTTTTAGGATAATGAAAGTGCTTAATTCATGTCTAACTCAATTACATGCAAATTATACAAAAAAAATCATAGTGCAAATCAAGTATCTATTCTAAAATTAATAAGGTAATTTGAATTAACTTAAGCATTAAAGCTCATGGCTATTTCCCTAAACAAATCAAATCACAATAATAGTTAAACTTATAATGAATTGTCTTGGTCAAAATTCCAAAATAATTCTTATAAAATTTTCTATTATGCCAATTATAACAAATCAATAAGAATAACAGTTACTTGCTTCGCCCATATTTAAATTTTTCATTATCCTCAATGTGCACAACATATAAGAACAATATAAAAGAGTAAAAACAAAGGAGCTAAGGACAGCTGATGCTCCCCTAATAATAAAAGATTCGCCAGCTTTGTCTAATTTCATTAGTAATATACAATCTTTAATATGTCATTAGGGCTCCTCAACTACTAGCTCACTTCGTAGAGGTATATAGGGATGTTTTGGAACACAATAAAAACCTAACCAAATCCCATCCTATATAAGATAATCTTGATCCAGTAATAAAATAATATCATAATAAATGTAATTCTCCAAGTTTAAAACTAGTAAAACAAAGTAATGTTACTATTAAAGATCATAAAAGCTAACAAATTAACAGAAAAACCTAAATATTATGTTGCATCCCAATAAGTATTTCTTTCTAGGTCTTTCAACTAGACTTTTCCTTAAGCCCTTCGTTTATCTTGGATATTTAATCAAAGGGTTATTTCCACTCTTCTTTTCAAACAAGGGCCTATTAGCTTTCAAATATGTCAAATGCTACAGTAGAATAAAGTTATCAAATTAATACTACTTGTAAGTCTAATTTGCATTTTATTTGGAGTTAAATTATTTGGTGTTTGGCACTTTTATAGCATATTTTAGACAGATTATATGATGTTTTCCTATAACTTAGTTCATTGTCTTGTAAATGAGGATTTTAAGGAGGAAACATACAATTGAAAACTAATCTATCCCTTTTGTCTAATCAAAGAAATTTTTGAGTCATTTGGAATATAAGAAGATGGAAAAGAACTTTTTAAAAGGTATTAGAAATTAGTTATATCTCCAAGATTTTGAAAAGTAAAGATGTTTGAGAAAAGGGTGTCATAGGTGCTAGACATGTCAAAAAGATAGGCACCTATCTTTCACGAATTTCAAAGAGGTTGAGAAATATAAAAAGATTAATGATGGAGTGATGTATATGATAGGAATCAAACTTGTCTTACTTTTACAAAAAAAATTTAAAACAAACTAGTTTTAGTTGTAACTTGGTATTAGGCACTAATGACCGTGACTTTGAATTTCTTATTTGTCTGTAAGCTTTCAATTTCAACTGCATCATGTGAAAACACATTAGTAACAAACATAATAGCTAAAAGCTCCTTTCCTGTTGTGAAGTAATTGTTTGATGTTGACATAATCTATCCAATTTTGGATAGTAAATGGGTGTGTCCAATTCAAGTTGTACCGCAGAAAACTGGGATAACAATGGTGAAAAATGAGAATGATGAGTTTGTCCCTATAAGAATTCAAAATGGATGGCGAGTATGCATCGATTATAGGAAGTTAAATGATGTTATATGCAAGGATCACTTTCCACTTCCATTCATCGATTAGATACTTGAACGACTACCGAGACGATCTCACTACTATTTTTTTATGAATATTCAGGATATAAACAAATTGTGATAGATCCGGAGGATCAGGAGAAAAGAACCTTCACATGACTATTTGGTGCATTTGCCTACAAAAGGATGTCATTTGGACTCTACAATGCCCCAGCTACCTTTCATAGATGTATGGTAAGCATTTTCTCTGAGTATGTTGAGCACATTATCGAGGTCTTTATGGATGCTTTTATTGTCTATGGGGGATTCATTTGATGCATGTTTGGATGATTTGAATTGTGTACTTGAACGATGCATCGAAATTTATATTTTCTAAATTCTGAAAAATGTCATTTTGTGGTTGAAGAAGGAATAATTTTGGGACATGTAATCTCATCTAAAGGAATTGAGGTCAATAAAACTAAGTTAGAAATTATACGAAACTTACAGTACCCCATAAATGTGCGGGAGGTACGTTCTTTTATTAGACATGTAGGTTTTTATTGTAGGTTTATCAAGGACTTCAGTAATATCTCAACAAAACTCTATTAATTGTTATAAAAGGATGTGCCCTTTGAGTTTGATGAGGCGTGCAAGGAAGCATTTGATAAGATGAAAGAGCTTTTGACTTTGGCACCAATCATTTAACCACCTAATTGGAGTCAACCAATTAAGATTATATGCAATGCGAGCAATTTTGATGTGGGTGTCGTTCTTTGTAAAAAATGTGACAAGATGACTCACGCCGTTTACTATGCTTTAAGAACTCTTAGTCTAGCACAATGCAACTACTCCACCATAGAAAATAAGCTTTTAACTGTTGTGTTTGCTTCAGATAAATTTAGACCTTACTTGCTTAGTTCTAATGTGATTGTATATTATGACCATACAACATTAAGGCATCTTTTATCGAAGAAGGAAGCAAAGTTAAGGCCTATTAAATGGATTCTCCTGCTCTAAGAGTTTGATTTGGAGATTAAAGAAAAGAAAAGTGTAGAGAATTTAGTCGTGGATCACTTGAGTCGAGTTATGTAGGAAGAGTATTTAATACTATTGCAAGAGTTATTTTCAAATGAGCAATTACTAACACTTCAAGGTAAGGTTCCATGATATGTTGACATTGTGACTTATCTAGTGAATCATGAGATAACTAAAGATTTGAGTAAAGCTAAATGAAACAGAATAAGTAGTGAATCGAAATATTATATTTGGGATGATCTTCAATTGTGGAAGTGTTGTTCTGACCAGGGGATTAGGAGATGTGTTCCTGAATAAGAATATGAATCAAATTTGAAATTTTGCCATTCATATGCTTGTGGTGCTCATTTTGGGCCTAATAGAATTTCTAGGAAAATACATAAATGTGGTTTCTATTGGCCAAATATATTTTGAGATTCCTATATGTTCTGCAAAGCATGTGAACAATGTCAGAAACAAGCTAATTTATCCCTTTAAGATCAAATGCCTTTATCTCCAATTCTTGCATGTGAAAATTTTAATGTATGAGGCATTGATTTTATGGGACCATTTCCTTCTTCTTTTGATTTTTCTTACATTTTGTTGGTTGTAGATTATGTTTCTAAATGGGTGGAAGCCAAAGCCACCAAGACTGACGATTCTAAAGTTATTACAAAATTTGTCAAGTCTAACATTTTTGTTAGGTTTGGAACATCGTGAGCATTGATTGGCGACAGGAGTACTCATTTTTGTAACCAATTGGTGAGGAATCTTTTAAAGAAGTACCATGTCACTTATAAGGTATCTATAGCCTATCATCCACAGACGGATGGCTGTAACAATTAAATTGTTATAGCCATGAGACAATTGGAGGGGGTGATCACTTTTCTCCCAAAAATTCCAGTTGTCACACCATTCTCTTTATAATAAAAAAACTAGGTTAAAATCATATGATAAATGGATAGCAAGCTTAGTTCTTTTGGTAGTGTAATTTATGTTATAGTTATGGTATTTTTAAATCAAAATGTTACACATACCTCCATTTTTATACTTTATTTTGTCTCTTTTTCTTTTAATCTTTTTCTTCTTCTTACTATATGAAGACAATAGAGTATGAACATTAAGAAGATGGCTCAATAAGTATGCTTTTAGGTCACTTTAGTTCTTTCACTTCCAAAATGTATCTAAAATTAAATATGAGCTAAAGTGAGTATCTTAAGCATTTTAAAGCATTAATCATTAAGTGTAATGGATTAAATGTATCAACAATGAAGCACACATTATCTAGTTACATACCACTTTACAATGCATAAGAGTCTTAGAACATAATTGATGATGGTGTTGATGCTAGTTCAATATGGGTTCTCATACACAATTTAAAAGACATGTTATTTCTTAATTTTAAGCCTTCTAAAATTCAACTTTTGTAAATATAACTATATTAGATTTAGTAGTTAGAAACCCTAGTTAAGGTTATATATGTAATTTGTAATGAAGATTCTAATTATCAAAGCATATTGTAATTATTTTTTGGTTTATTTTAATCTCATTATTCTTAATTGTTAATTTTTGCCTAGTGATTATAGATTAAATCTTATGGGCTGTATGAAGAACCAAAAGGTGAAATATGATCTATGTTCTAGGAGAATAAACACTTTAGCACTATAGAATGATGGTATCCTAGACTATTGTGATAACTAAATTGGTTAAAAATGATTAATGAGCTTTATTAAGTTAAATTGTGTATTGAGAGGTGGTAGTTACCTAATTGGATAAAATTGTTTGGCTTGATATAAGGCAAAGATATTTTAGTTTAATTGTTATTTCAACTAAAATAATGAATCTTGTTTGATAATTAGAATTCTATAAAAGTAAAACTCTAAGCCTTATTATTTGCTACATTCATTTTACTTCACTAGTTTATTTGCATTATTTTCACTATTTTAGTTTCATAACTGTTCTCTTTATTTAGTTGTCTGTCTAAATAAGTTTAACAGACATAATGATATAGTTCTTATGGGATTGATACTATAAAATTATTCTAATTTTAATTGCTCACTACAATTAATATGCTTGTATATAGATTTGGTAAATCAAAATTTTGGCATTTTTCTAAGAAATTATTCAATTACTACTTTTGTTAATCTAAGTTTTTTTTCTTTACCTTTCCTTTTTTATTACTTTTGTTTTTTTAGTAGTTGATATATGAAAAATAGGAGATTTAAGAGTGATAACTTGGACATGCTACCTTAACTTGATCCTAAAACGAAATAAACTTATAGATGGAATGGAGCAAGAAAGAGAGAAGATGTTTTTACTAACCAAGATAATATTGTTATTGATATGGAGCAACAACAGACATAAAGGATGCACTTGGGGCACAAGTTGCCTATAATTAGTGCAAGTCTCTCATATCTTAGATTAAGTCAAAAGGTGAGAACTATGAGCTAAAGCAAATACATATGCTATTTACCTTTAGTGGATCATATGGGAAGCCGCAGTCATATTTATAAAGGAGTTATATTCCATGATCTAGATACTTATGCTAAATTCCCTTATACGAGATGAGCTTCAAAAGATGTATTATTTTCCACATTTTATCAGAGAGCTAGTGAGAACCTAGTTACTATCTATTAAGGTGAATTCTTTTGTGGAGTAGAATCAAGTGTATAATAAATTCATTATGAGATTTTTCCCTATGTATAAGACCACTGAGTTAAGGAGGAATATTCAAAGCTTTACATAAAAAGAAGTGTAAGCATTCTATTAAACTTTTTAGGAAAGACAAAGTGAATTTCTTAGCCAATGCCCATAACACTAGTATTGGGCTAGTAATGTAATTCTTCTATCATGACCTTAAACTAATATATGAGAACTTGATTGACACTACTATATAAGGGAATATTTATAGAAAAATTACTAAAAGTTCAAGGAGATTATTAAAACCTTAACAAGGACTTTTTCAATCAAAGTGGTAAAGGGAAAACTGAAAGCACTTTACGAGATCTAAGTGGTTTCAAACTTCGCATCACATATAGCTAATATCTCAAAATAAATGAAGATGTTTTTAAATCAAGGAATGGCTAAAGGTATGTATAATATTATTGTAGCATGAATGGGCCTCAAGCCCATGCACGAAAAAAATATAGAGCCAAACCCAAACTACTATAAAGAGGCAAGTTATATACTAGAGGAAAGCAAGTTACAAATGATCCCTTCTCCCATGTACACAATTCAGGGTGAAGGAATAATTCAAATCCATTGTTGAAAGAGCATGGATCTAAAGTAAGCAAACCTATGGAACCATTTAGGTTCCAACAAAAACCTTAATTTCTATATTTTTTACTATCACGGGGTAAGCTATGGAAAAGATACTCAAGTAGTTTTAAAAATGATGCATAAAAAATTGTATCCATTTGTAATTTGGAGATATAAGTTACCTAATTGGCCAAGACAAAAAATGAAATAAGTCAAGGACAAACTTCTAATAACAATAAGATAGACCTATAAATCAAATGTGTTTCATTAACTTGAGGAGTGGCAAAATATCTACCAGTGAAGGATGTTTAACTAATTGATTAACAATGTTTTTTTAATTAAAAGAGAATTCTTTATTAACTATAGGAAAGCTATTGCATAGTTATAGGAAGTTCCACTCACAAGAGAGAAAATAACATAAAAGGAAGACAAGGAAGGAGTTGAGCGAGAAGCTAAGTAAAGAGCTAGGCAAAAATAACATGAATTTCAAAAGTAATAAAAAGAATGAAAGGGAATTGTATAAAAGAAGAAAGTTATAAAAGAGAATTGGAATAGAACAAGTGGTACTTTAAGACAAGAAAGAATACAAAGAAGTGAAAGAAAGTAAGAGGGATGCTAAAGAGTCATCCTTGCTCGGAAACTTACCAAAACCTATTTGTACACTAAGATGGAAAGTCTGAAGTAGAGCCAAGTCGTTTCCCGGATGAAATTACATAGGAAAATAGATAATGGAAGGTTTCAAAAACTTCATAAACAGGATAATTCTACCCTTATTTTCCAATGCCAAATCGATAACCTATGCATAAAGTAAATTCTTTGGATTTGAAGGAAAAAAAAAAGAAACTTCCTGGGGGGATGAGGCGATACCCCCTGGTAGGATAATAAAAAAGGCCTATTCTTTAATTGGAGGGGATGAGATTTCTCTCACTTTTGGCATAGCAAGCCTCCCATTACGAGCTATTAGCTCAGTGCAAATTGGAACTAATAAGTATCAAATAATTGATAAAATGGATAACAACGCTCCTTTTTCTCTTACGATTCAACAAGATCACGAAGTCGATTCATCCAAAAAAAACCCTATTTTCCATTTTATTTTCTTTTTTTAATTTCATTTTTGAATTCAAAATTTTTCATTTTTGGGTGTATTCGAATCTAATTCTACTTGTGATTCTATTATTAAATTTATGTTTTAATGTTAGACACAAAGAATTCAACCAAGGTTGGGAGCCAATCCACGTTGGCGGCATGCTTAACACATGCAAGTCGGACATCCACTAATTCAGAACTAAATTTGAAAGCCATATTTTGACCTAGACGTTTTTGAGATGCCCCTAATAACCAATGAATGGCAAGTGCTTTTCTTTGAGGAATCCTCTTGTCGACTCTGACTCTCCCACACCAATTATTGCCTTTTTTTTCTGTTACTTCGAAAGTAGTTGCTTCAGCTTCAGCGATGTAGATATAGAATTAAATAAAATTTATTGATTATAATATCGAATTCAATTAAAATATTGTATGAAAATTGAAATTTTCTATTCTGTACAGAGGTGAGAGAATTGAAGGATGGAACCAAAAAAAGTAAATATAAGAGAGTTTTTTAGGAAAAAAAGTAAAAGAAGACAATATAACCGATGAAAATTTATTAAAAGGAACCACAACAACAAAAGATTTTTCTACCTAAAAGAGATTATCAAAAAAGAAAACAAATCTCACAAAATGTTCTCTGAAGAAATCTAAGTATTACTCTTTAATTTCAAGCCTCTTAAATGTAACAATTTATTCTTCTATTACCAAAAAAAAAGAGAGATTACTAAAGTACACAAAATATTAACTCATTATTCAGTTAATTCTTCACCATTAAAAGGAAAATCCGTGAATCAGATATTTCAAGTAATATGGTACTCTATTTTTCCAAAAGTTATATATATCATTTTATATGTAAGCGCACAATATAATACCTATAGGCCCCGTTTGGATGACAGGAAAGTAAAGTACATTTGGAATATGATTTCTTGTAAAATAAATTTATGGAAAGTAAAGATATTCACATATTTAGATACTTATAAGAATTCTAATAGGAAAGTTGGGTGGATACTTATTATAGTGTTTGGTATGCAACAATATTTCATGGAATATAACTTAATTTTAACTTGTATTTCTAATTATATCCCTTCAAATCGAATAAAACTTGAAATCGTTAAATAAGAAAAAAAATATGAACCTAAAGATTGTCGATTGAAACTTCTGAGCAAAAATATTCAAAATCCTACTAACAGGAGAACAATAAGAATAGTTGAAGACAGTATTATAAATACCAGTACGTACTAGACCAAAACTGGTACGAAATAAATAGTGAGTCATACCGGGTTTAAGTACAGATTGGTACTAACCCGTTTTAAATAGTACTGGTCAGTATTTAAAATACCGACCAAATACCGATCGATACCGAAAATTTATAAAAATAGAGGGACTTTTTTTGCAAAATTTTCAAATAATTTTAGGGGGCGCTTGGTTTGTATGAGGGAATGGTAATAGGAATGGGAATGAATATAGTGAGGAATGAGAATGGATATTATCATTATAATTATAATGGTTGGTTAAGAGGAATGAATGATTACCATTATCATTGATAGTGGTTGGTTTGTAAAAAATAATGTAATTAATTAATTACAATGTATTAA
>JANZLD010000007.1:16666863-16684303 GCA_026413575.1 Erythroxylum carthagenense | reverse complement strand
AATTAAATAAAACATAAAAATAAATTATTTTATTTAAATTTATTTTAATATTTTATATAATATTTATTAATTAAAATATTTTATTTTTAAAATAAAAATTTAAAAATTATTATTTATAAACTAATATTTATTTTATACATTTTTAATTATTAAATCAATTCAATACCAAGTCCGGTATGATATTCGTAACATTGGTTGAAGATGAGGTAAGGCTTTATAAAAGAATTGTCGTAGAATTGTGAAAGAAGGAATAGTTAAATTGGCTAGTGTATTTTTTAGATTAAATACTTGAGGAAGATAATCTAAATACCAAGGACGTGCTGGGATTTAGAATTCAAGTAAAGTACTACTATTTTTCTTAAATTGATAAAATTTTTACTTTCTTAGCTATTCAAAAAAATGAATCAAACGTGATAATACATATTTTTTAAAAAAAATTACTTTCTCAAGCGGGAATCCATTCCAACCAAACAATACCATAGCGTTTTATACATGTAATACATTAATGTGTGTGTGAAAGTGCGGGAAAGAAAGACATAAGGAGAGACAAAGAATCTCATGAGTAGTGTGACCTCGAAAAGCAAAATATGGCTTTTTAAGTCCACAAATGTTGCACACTCCATGTGCCCTTTGCCCACTTCCAAGTCCCCTCAAGTCCTTTAGCTCGTTAACTCTATACCAACCCTGCCTCAACTTATCTCAACCATTTATTTATGTAGGTCTCATATAAATGGATGATTGAGATAAGTTGAGACAAGGTTGGTACAGGATTAATGGGCCAGAGGATCACATCCCCTTTTGAGTACAAATCTCAACTTGGGAAGATCCAAATTCTTTTCTCTTGGATCTTCAACCCATGATGAAAATTTTGTTAAACAAGTCCACATTCATTTTCAATTTATACAGTTACAAGACATTGATAATGGTTTCAAATATTTAGAAGATATAGGCTTGCTGTAAGAGAAACAGCTCCAGAAACAGAGATCCGTTCAGACGTTCTTAGGTGATATTTTGGGGAAAGAAACTGATGGAATATTAGGAAGATACAGAGCAAAATCATAGACTCAGAGCATACCTCTGTTAACCGAATAAACACAAAGGGAGACAACGGCAAGACATGACGCTGTAAGTCAAGAATGTTTCAATGTTTTTTGCATACGAAATGCCATAGCTATATCCAAAATGCATGGTTATGAAAGCTGCTCCAAAGGGATCTTCGTCATTCGGAAAATCCCTAGGTTTAACAAGGATATGCTTTGAAGTTCAATTTTGCAACAGGATCTTGCATGGTTATGAAAGCTGCTCCAAAGGGATCTTCCTCATTCGGAAAATCCCTAGGTTTAACATGGGACATGCTTTGAAGTTCAATTTTGCAACAGGATTTTGCATTCTGTCTATCAACAAAGTCATCTGACAATCAAGAAATGTTAATGACTTGAATAAACAATGGCAGTAAAGGAAAATGAAATTGTATTGCACAGCTTATAGGATACTTTCTGCACATTATATCATCAGAACCAGACCATGGGGCATTACTGTATTAAACCTTCCATGCAGCAGACTCCACAGTAGAACTTATTAAGTGCAAACAAATCTATTGCCATCACCATATACGTCATTCTATAAAAAAAAAATGTTTTTAAAGTGATTAAGAATGAATCTGTCGTTAAACTAAATGGAAGAACAGAATGAAATCTAAATGCATGTGACAGAGATGCAGAAAATAGTAGATATAACAACAAGCTCATACACACTTCTTCTATAGTAGATATAACATATCATTAAACAAATTAAGTTATAATCTTGCTGCTAAAAGCTGCAACTCATCCTTAAGCTGAGAGATAAGAAAAATCGCTGAGAAAGAGACCAAATTCATCTAATCAAAAGGATTATATCCATGAAAAGAATTGCATCATTCAAGCTATAGCACTCGGGAGTAATTTTGAATTCAAAGAGGTGTAGAAGAAGCTAAAAGTTAGACCAACAAAAGCTGAGGAAGGTCTTATTTCTAACCAATCTCAGAATCCAACAATATATATTCTCTTTTATGAAAATCTTCAATATAGGATCCTCCATATAAAAGACTGGCATACAAGGATAAGAGGAAAACATTAAAAGCAATTCAAATGCATCCATCCCAAATGGGTGTTTCAATTCAACCATCAATACACTTAAACCCTCTACAGACCCACAACCAAATCCCAAACAAAACAGCACAAACAACCAAATCAAGTATTAAAACCACCCAAACATGCTTCTTCCAAATTTGCTTAGCCTTTTGCTTGCTTTCAACCAAGTAGGACCCACCGCTCTTTTGCATCATTGATAGAGGAAACTCCTTGCTGACAGCACCATTACCGTTCTCAGCCAGGTTATTCACTTTATTGTTTTTCTCATCACTACTTGCATCCTTATGATGCGGATCCCCATTGACGTCTGCAAAACCACTGAATAATCTCTTCTTCTTTTTCATCAACATCTTACCTGGTTTAGGGAGCAACGGTTTCATTATCGTTCTCTTTCCTCGTGTCGAATCCACGCTAGGATTTCGATACTCCGTCGAACTGTCTACTAAAGAGTTTGACAAATCTAAATCCAACGCAATTATCTCGCGAAATATAGGATGAAATGTTCCTTGAAAGCATAAAGGGACAAGTTCATCAAAATCCTTTATCGGATTGGATTCCATCAATTCCTCAAAAGAGTTCTTTACGCTGTTTAAGAAGCACAGGGTCTCGAATCTATCCATCTCTTGATCGAAAATGGCAAAAAAGGCAAAAGGGTCATTGATTAAGAAGGTATAGGTCTTTCTCCGAAAGGTGTGACAGAACATGGAATGGTAAGATGGGGTTTCCTCGACGCATTTTTGAGCTACGGCTTCAATCCCAGGTTCTTTAGAGGAAGGGAACTGGGCGAGGATCGTGGGTCCTTTGGCAATGCAAGCATAAAAGAAGAGATTCGGGTTGGAGATCATTGGTGGAATTTTCATCAAGGATCGCTACAAGCGAGAAAAGCAGAGCTGGGAAAGATTGGAATTGGAGAAAGGATAACTCAGCATTTCAAATATCAAAACTTTATCGTGACCCAGAAACTCTCTGACCTTTTATTCCTCCATGAAATTGAGCTTTTGTTGCTAGTCGCCCTTTCTCTTCCGCTTTCTTTGTTGGGATTGGGATAGGAAGAGAAGGGATGAAAAAGAAAAAGGGAAGAGAGGAAGAAATGGATATGGGTCGTTAGAAGGTGGAAGCAACAGAATAAACCGCTGGTCACTTTCTTTCAACCCAACCCAAGCCAAGCCGAGGACTCATCATTTACCACCTAAATTACGATTGGCTACCAATTACAGCTTGTTAAGAACGAAGAATCTTTATCGCCTGCAAGAGCTTTGCCTCTCCTTGCACGCCGCATCTTCTATTCCTTTTTGTCACTGTTAGAACCAATGCTTAAAATATTCTATTAAGATGTATAGAAAGTGAAAGGCTAAGATTTAACCATTCCTACCAGATTCAATAGGACCAAACTGAATTTCCTATAACGATCATTATAGGTTAGATTTATGATTATTAGCTTTTAAATCAGAAGCATTTGAAAAACCACTAAATGGTTCCATTACACACTTTACTGGACCCTTATTAGCCTTACAAAATATCATCAAGTCATCTCTGAAACATAAGCTAATTAGTTTTGAGTTCTTACACTAAGATAGAAATTGAAGCATTTCTCTTAGAAGCCACATTTAGAGTTGTAACTAAATTATCTATAGCAATCATAAACAATAATAGAGATGATGGATCTCCTTGTTGTAACCCTTTTGTACCTTGAATGTCGCCGTGCATCTCACCATTCAAAAAGATATTGAAAGATCAGTCGGAGCGCAGTTTCTCCCGTCTCATTAGTATATATATAAAGATATTGAAAGACATAATATTAACAAATTCCATGGTCTATTTA
Organism: Erythroxylum carthagenense; assembly: GCA_026413575.1. NCBI lineage: Eukaryota > Viridiplantae > Streptophyta > Magnoliopsida > Malpighiales > Erythroxylaceae > Erythroxylum > Erythroxylum carthagenense. The sequence goes on along the minus strand of JANZLD010000007.1, from coordinate 16,680,352 downwards.
ACAAATTTCATAGGAAATTTCAAGCTGTTGAGCATTTTATCTATAAATTTCCAATTTACTATATCATATGCCTTTTAAATGTCAACTTTCATTAAACAATAGGATGCATCATTCTTCCTCCTATAAAGTATAATCGAATATTGACTTATTAGAACACTATGAGGATAGATCTACCTTTCATAAAAGATGAATGTTTTTCTTGTACAATCACCATTTTCATTCTTTAATAAATCAACTTAAAAATACATTTCTATATTGAGCTGCAACATGCTATAGGTTTGCATTCCCCTACACCCCTTATATTGCCTAATTTCGGTATAAGTGTTAATATTGTAGCATTCATTTATCTGAGAAGTTCATTTAACTGAAAGAATTTCAAGATATCAACTGTGATATCATGTCTTACTATATTCTGCCCCTCCTTAGAAAAACCATTATTATGTCTGTCAAGCCCTAGATTTTTACTACTATGAATTAAGTACAAGGCTTCCTTGACATCCTCAGTAGTGAAAGGCTGAATTAATTACACATGTTGTTTAGGATTTAGGATTGGTCTTGAAGCAATAATCTCCTCTTTTGGATTAATGACTGCGTCAACTGGAGCACCTAGCATATCTCTATAAAAACCCACAAAGTGTTCAGCCACTTAACGATAATGATTATCTAACCCTTATCATTTATAATAACTATTACCTTTTCTCTATATTTTCTCTACTTTAAAACACTATGGAAGAACGCTATATTTTGATCACCTTGTTGTAACCATGTATTTTCTCTACTTTGGCCTCTGTGAAGGGTCTTCATGCTTACTTCAATCACTTTTTGACCGTGGTCAAAATAAAAGAACTAATCAGGCATGTCTCTCTGAATGACGTAGGAAAAATGAAACTCTTTGTGAATCCATTTAAGGCCCCAAATCCAAATGGTTTTAATGGGTTCTTTTTCTAAAAACTTGGGGGCTTGTTTAGGAGTTGGTGACCAAATATGTGTTGAAATTCTTGACCAAGATAATAATGCTAAAAAACTTAATAAAACTCTCATTTCCTTAATTCCAAAAGTGTAAAATCCAAGAGAACTTGGCGATTACAAGCCTATATCATGTTATAACCTGATTTATGAAGTTATTTCAAAGCTTATTACTAATAGACTTAAAGTTGTGCATGGTTCTTTTGTAAGTCCTTGTCAAGGAGCCTTCTTTAAAAGCAAGAGTATAGGGGATAATATTTGGTAGCTAAGGAATTCTTCAACAGCTATCACAAGAAGAGGGGCCCTAAAAGCTATGTTATTCAGATAAATTTTGAAAAGGCATTCGACTTAGTCAATTGGGAATTAATCTAACACATGCCAGAAGCTTTTGGATTCCTACCTAAGTTTAGGAATTAGATACAATAGTGCATTAAACCACTTTAAATGTTCTTTATAATGGGAAGCATTCCAAAATATTCAAATGAACAAAGGGACTCTAATAGGGGGACCCTCTTTTCCTATTCATATTCACATTATGCTTGGAAGTTTTGAATAGGATCTTTATACACAATATTAAAAGGAAAGCAACATTTAATTATCACAACAAATGCAGGAAATTGATGATTATAATTCTATTCTTTGTAAATGACTTATTGCCCTTTAGTGGAGTTTATGAAGCTTTTATAAAGGTATTGATGGAGTATCTCAAGATTTAGGACCTCACACCCTAAAGTCCCTTGGCATAAGCTAGTATCGGGTAGTTGCAGGCCTCTTGAAGCTTCTATTATACTTTGGTTAAGCATCAAAGACAAACTTAGAACTAAGGATAAGTTGGTGAAGATTATGAGATGAATTAATCATCTATGTTGTTTCTATAACCAAAAACTTGAGAACGTAGAGCATTTATTCTTCAAATGTATGGTTACTCAAGGGCATTGGACTATAACATAACAATTGCACAACTTCTCTTATCTTATGACTGATAGGGACCAGATCATATAGTGGTAATTACTTACTATTACAACAAGAAAAACTTGTGATAATAAGGTCATCAAGTTGGCTTTTAGCTGCTCAGTTTGTGATAATAAGGTTATCAAGTTAGCTTTTAACCAGGGACGGAGCCAGACTTAACTCTAAGGGAGGGTCGGGGGCCAATATCTAACATGTCTCCATCCCTGCTTTTGGCTGCTCAGTTTACTTGATTTGACTTTACATAAATGAAATGTTATTCTAGGTAAATAGTAAGTATATGCTCATTAGAATTAGATGCCCCAAACATGAAATCAGCACAACTTTAGTTAGTAGATGAAACTTGCCACTAGCCTATGGAACTAATATAATCACAATGATGGCTACTAATTGCTATGTAGAGTGTAATTGTATGGTTTTTTTATAGGTGGGGATATTTTTGCTAGGATTATGTAATATTCGATAATTCAACCTCTTGGAATAAACATTATTTTGTACAAGTTACCTAATATTTCTTTTTAGAATTAAAACAAACTTTTTTACAAAGAAAAATATGTATATATTTCTAAGTAAAATAAATATTAATAAAAATAAATAAAATCCAAACAATCTAAACTTCACAAACATTTTTTTCTCCTTTAAATAAACTCTTAATGCTCTTACCAAAATAATCTACCCTCTTACTCCCTTGTTTCACAATATAAGAGAGTTATTGAGTGTCTTTGATGCTTCTTCAAAGCGAGAGGAAGTTTTGTATCGAATTTGGTAACAACAACGCTATGGATGTTAACTTTTCCCTGACATTATTAATTTCGTGATACAAACAAGACACATGGTGTACTAAGCAACATATATCATTTATGTAATTAACTTTAACCAAGGAAAGAAAAGAAAATCTGGCCGAGGGCTGGATCTGACGGATACAAATTAGCAGCTTGAAATATGTTATTGTCACCAAAGTTGACCACAGCTAAGATTTCTTTATGGCTGAGGCAAATATTTGAATTCCATACCGTACCGATTAGTACTGACCAAAAAATAATATAAAATTATGTTCAAAAATACCGGTCGTAGATATTGGCCATTATCGTAAATTTTAAAAATAGGACTTTTTAGCCAAATTTTTAAAAATTTTCAAAAATTTTTCCTTCCAACGTCCCCACCCCTCTTCCTCCCTTTTAAACATTTTTTAATTAACTATTTATTTCAATTTTATTATGATTTTTAAATTGTATTTTTAAAATAAAATAAATATTTTATTACTCATAATAATTATACATTAAAATTTAAATAAAAAATTTAAAATAAATTATTTTTAATTAAATTTATTTCAATCTTTTATATAATATTTATTAATAAAGTGTTAATAAAAATTGTTTTATTTTTAAAATAAATAATTTTATTTTTATTATTTATAAACCAATATTTATTTTTAATTATTAAATCAAATTTTATATATTTTAAAAGTATAATAATTAATTTGCAAATTTAAATTAAATTAAGTTATTCACAATTTTAGTAATAATTAATTTTAATTAATTAAATATGCAATATTAAATTAAATTGATTAAATTCTTATTAACAATTAATATATTAAATAATTAAATAATATATTTAATTAATAATAAATTAAATAATATATGTTTTTGTTTCAGGTTTCACTTATAATTGGTTATTTTCTCACCATGAATTTTTATTGTAAATTGTAATAATTAGAAAGCTAATTATCTTTATTGTTATTTTTATTTGATGTGTTAATGTAATTATTATTTATTATATGATAAAATTGTAATATTTCAAATACTTTATATTGTTCTTAATTTTATGCCTATATGATGATAATTGTCTTTTTAAATATTAATTGCAATTATTATTTGTTATCGTTATTTCATTTTAATTGTGGTTATTATTTATTATTATAATTTTTAGAAATATGATTGATGTAAACTTATAAACTATGCAGTACAATTATACAATATGATTATGAATTATTTTGTAATTTTTAAAAGAATTTAGATATTATTTTATAAATTTAAAAAATTACTAAAACGGTATTTAATATTAACTATTACGGATACAATAATATAATAAAATTTAACATATTAAGAAATCCGATACCGTATTAGCAACAGAAGGAAAAGGACGTGAATTACTTAGATCACCTAATGCATCTAACCACACCAATTACAAAAATCAAGGGCAGATCTTGGAATTGCAATATAAAAGAATTTATAGGCGGTGGTCCTTGTTATAGTGAGGACTTCATATAAATAAAGACGGTCTTGTACAGCCTTTACCGTACAGGTTCCGCCTTTACAGGTCTCAACCGGGAAGCAGAACGAAAAGGGGAGGCCAATAACTTTTGGAACCATGAGGACTTGGTTTACTAGGTGGCTCCATCATGATGATGACTCTGAGGTGACAGTCAGATTTGTGATTGCCTGCTTGCTCTTTCCCTTGGCACAGTCTGTGACTGTTTTGTAGCTGCAGCGTAGCACCCACTTTTTTCCACAGGTACATAAAGATAATTCCAGGTACTTTCACGTATATACATTTACAGACAAATGTATACATATACGTGTAGCTTTAGAAGAGGTATTTAGAGGTAGAAAAAGAATCTCAAGTTGAAATCTCTCTCTGCGTTTTGAAGTTATTGATAGAAAGACTAGGGAGCATTTATCATTTGTAAAGTGAGAGTAAATAGTAAGTGATGGGATTGATTCACTTGTTTACCCACGTTGTGTTTGATAATTTCAGTTAAAGTTACTTGGGTGCAGTAGCAATTTAGGGGATTACACCTGGCAAAATGGCAAAGATAAAGTGGTCCTTATGCAACTAGTTTTGGCCTTTTGTGGTGTGTACGTTTACATGTTGATGCCACCCAAGCCACTGACTTATTCGTTACGGGTTGGTAAGAGGTGTAATCAACTTTTTGGATAAGAGGTGTAACAAATGGAAACATCTCCGAAAGCTAGAAGGATTCTGATTTATATAATTTTAGAGAAAGTCATAATTTGTATTGATAATCATATGATTATATATGGAGCAAAACAGATAAGCACTGTAGAATTAGACGACGTTTGAAATCAAGGTGTGATGGAGATATTATTCTGTTTTAGTTTTACTTTTTCTAGCCTAACAGTCATGGCCCAGGTTAGAGACGAAAAGGGTCATAAAAGGTGGAATCGTTTTTCACTGAAAACCAGGGAACTATTTTTAATAAATACTCAAGAGTTCTGTTACACTACATGCCCTTCCTTTAACTGGTTTTGCAGTCTTATACACGTGCAGATAGACATGCTTTTGGCGTCCTCTGCCGTTCTTTCTTTATGGATAACTTGCATATCATAAATGTTTTACAAGCTTTCTGCAGTTGTGTGAAGATGGTCCATGAGGAATGCATTAAAAGACAAAGCAACTGTCTTTGACCTCTGGTTTTTAGTTGAACAAGCCGAGCCTTCAACCCTGAGCTGCTGTAAGTTCAATATAATTTCTTCTCAAATTGGGGAATTCAGTTGTTTTTTTTTTTTGGTAATTTTATTGTGATAATCTCAATCATGGCGATGCTTTACGGTCAATGATTTGTACCAGACAATAGGTATTTGTGTTCTTCACACAAGTACTATTATGTGTGGTTGCTTCCAAAAAGCTTGGTTTCCTGGGAGAAAAAATTATTTTCGTTTGGTGTTTTCTAAATGAGTTCTAAATTCCAGTTTCTTCTTGTTATTCTGAAAAAGCACAAGGGCGGAATTCTTCACAAATGGATGAAAAAAGGGTCTCCAGCCCTTATTCGGTTGCCGCAGAAAAAAAGAGCGATGCCCTCTACTCACTGTGTTTTGGTGTTTCTTGTGCTTTCTTTGCTCTGAGAGTACTGTCCAGACCAGAAAAGGAAGATTTGAGATGGTTGGATTTATGTAACAAAATGCTTCAAGGGAGTTCCCATCTTTTAGGATTGCTTGTCTGGAGAGTCCAGATAGAAGGATCAAATAGCAGACATATTGAGCTTTTTCACAAGCTTGAGACAGCCCATAAAGAGGTCGAACGGCTAAAGCAAATAAGGCATGAGGATGCAAAAGCAAATGAAAAGGTCGTCAGCATATTTGCAACACAAGAGCAGTGCTGGTTAATTGAAAGGAAGAAGCTCCAGCAACATATTACTGCTCTTATGAATATTGTGAGTGCTCTTGAGAAGAATAAAAACGAAGCGAATTCTGAAATGAACGAGAAATTGAGGGAGATGGAAGTCCAGAGGCAATCCAAGGATAAAGTATTGGAGGAAGAACAGAACAAGAGGAAGGAGTTGGAAGTGAAGTTAACTGAGGCCGAAAATACTGCAAATGAACTGAGAGAATCTGCAAAGCATAAAGCTCAGCAGCATGCTGCTGATCTTTTGAAACAGAAGACAGCCTTTATTGAGCTAGTTTCTAATCAGAGACACATTGAAGCTGAGTTGGGTAGAGCACTTAAACAACTTGAAGCTAAAAGACGAGAAGTCTTTGAGCAAAAGGAAGAATCTCTCGTGTTGGTACAAAAGCTATCCATGGAGGTTGTAAAGATGCGGAAGGACGTGGAACAGAAAGAAAAGATCATGTCAGCCATGCTCCAGAAGTCCAAGCTGGATACTGCTGAGAAGCAAATGCTTATGAAGGAAGTTAAACTATCAAAATCCAAGAGGAAGCAAGCTGAACTAGAAAAAGAAAGATGGAGGGCTGTGTCTGAGCGTAGACATGAGAGACATCCATTGAGAAATATGTTTTCTCACCAATCCAATGCAAAACGAGCTGATCCTTTCGGTACTAGAGGAGCACCCCAAATAGGTGAAAAGAGAAACCAAAATACAGATTATGCTCTTGATTATGATAGTTCTGATTATCTCGAGGATCCAGAAGGCTTTTTGCTACCCAGCGGCTCCTCAGCTGAACAGAACGATGAAATTGGTGAGAAAAAAAAAATTCTTTTCAACATGATAACTAGGAAACTTTGATAAAAACGTGTAAAAGTTTGAATGTAATTACTTCCTAATGTTCGAATATGATTTTTCAGGCGATCATCATTTCCATTTTTTCATTTTTGTGTCTTATATATGCTTTTTGTTCTCATTGTTGAAGCAATGACAGCTAATGTCAAGCAACTGGAAGGATGGGTTCACTTAGAAGCAGAAAAATATGGTACTGTAATTGAGGATAGGCATCAACTAGAAGTAGATGCTTTCGCTGAGCAAATGAGACTCAAAGATGAGAGGTTAGAAGCTTGTCGCTGGCAGCTACTTAGAATGGAAGTAGAATCAAAGCGACTAGAATCTCATGTGGAAAGGCTTAACCAGGATATGTCAGAGCTCAGGCATGATAATATGAAGTTGGAAACCCTGTTATTGGCTAGGGAAGAAGAGTTAAAAGCTACAAAAGAGAAGTTGACTGTAAAAACAAAGCATGATATTATCCAGAACGGAAACTTAAATCCATCTCTACGTGAGCCAGAGTTAGCCCTGGATGTTGATTGGTCTAAAGTCTTGATTGTAAAGAGAAATACAATTGACAGCGTTCAAGGGAAAAGGACAAATCCAACAGATACACTCGAAAAGAAAGATGATCAGAAAGAAGAAGATGCCTCATCTTGCTACCAGTCTGAAAATATTGGTTTGATTGTTCAAAATCCTGAAAAAGAACTAGGAAAGGAGAAGGTTTCTAACCTGGATCCTCTTCAGGGAGAAAGCAAAAGCCTATCCCTTAGCCAGCCAATGATTAAGAAAACTAGGTCAGAATGGAAGAAAGATCTCCACGCTCTCGGAGTTTCTTACAAGATCAAGAGGTTGAAGCAGCAAGTTCTAATGCTTGAAAGGTTGGCTGGCAAGCAAGAAAGTGGAGAAGATGTGCAGAGCAACAACAATTCACAACATGGGATAAATAATGTTTTGCTGTTAATATCCTTACTTAACAAGCAAGTAGGCAGGTATCAGTCTCTCCACGATAAGACAGATGAACTTTGCAAGCGTATGGTAAGCTCCAAATTCATTTAGTAACTACAAATCTACTCTATTCTTCTTCACATATCAGTACCATAAACTTTTTTTTCCTTGCTGACCAGCAAGTCTCGTAATTTCTTGTGCATGATGTACAGCATGATCACAACCTAGACACAAGCAGTGGATTTAGAGATATGACTCCAAGACCGAAGGGAGAAACTAAGGCATTGGAACATTTCCTTGAGGAAACATTTCAACTTCAGAGATACATGGTCGCGACTGGCCAGAGACTTGGGGAAGTTCAATCTAAGATTGCCTCTGGATTTATCGAGGTCTCTGAAGAGGTTCTCAATTTTGACATGAAACGCTTTGCTGACAACATAAGAACTCTCTATCAGGAAGTGCAAAGAGGTCTTGAAGTTCGGATTGCTCGGATTATTGGAGATCTTGAGGGCACCCTAGCTTGTGAGGGAATGATACGAATGAGGGGGTAAGAGCATCAAGGAACCACAACTAAGATAGTAAGCTTAATTTTAAGTTTACAAATGTTTATGCAAATGCCTATATTAGAACTTCTCCATAAGAAGTAACTCTCGATTTACTTGGAAGCAACAATATATCAATGCAATTCAATGTACAGAATCCGTAAAATGCCTTGGAGCTTTGAACTACCTTGATGATCTCAGTAGAATCTTATTGTAATAATAACACGACCTTGAGCATTATTGTTTTGCAAGAGAAGAAATGGTGACCTTGCAACCAATATTTGCGGTTTGAGGATTAATAGATCTTGCATCGTCTCATGGGGCAATAATTATTGTAACAGTTAACAACATTCACCAATTAATTTTAGCTTTCTTTAAAAACTTTGGTCTGAAATAGAAACTAGAATTCAAAAATTTCCCAACTACAAACAAAAAAGAGTAAAGTTGCCTTTTTCATCTCCCATTGATGACTGTAAGATAAGGTATATATAAAAAAGACTTATATTTTAAATTTACTTTGGTTGCTTTCTTCGCTCGCTCTATGGCATCATAAAAATAACTCATTATTGTCTTCTTATTACTATCAGCCAGACAAAGTATTCTCACTAAAGGCTCACAAAACTCAAATGAAAAATTGACATTGGAACAAAAATTTATGATTTTCAAGTATAGCTCTACAAACCTCTAATCCAGTATTAGACATATCATATTAAGATGCAACTCAGACTCCACGGACTTGATGAAGATTTTGTTTGAAGCCTTGATCGGAGTTTTTCGTAGAGGGAAGTCGCGTCATGAGCGCACACACCCATCTGACCAAGTCGAGCCCTTTTTGGTTACAGGGAAATAAAGATAAAGAATCGAGTCATCGATAGCGCATCTCTATATTACTTTTAAACATTTATCTCAACTCTTTCTTAATAATAATAAAATATTGAAGTTATAAGAAATTAGTTGTAAATCTTATAATAGTAGGATAATATAATTTCCTAATATTGGTGAATTCCTTTTTCATTAATTTCAGGACCCATACACAATTGTAGATTTACTTGGTCACTTTTTTTTTTTTTTGCATTTTGTATAGACTCATCAATAATAAGAAAATATTTAGTATTTCCTATATTTTTCAACATCAGGTATGCAACACAAAGAGCCTAATAAATAGATTTATGTTTACTTTGCAATCTTTTTTTAACTGCTTTATAAGCAGAATCATTATTAATAAAGAATTGAACAATATTTTTTGGTCAGATGCTTTAATAGAATTCAAAAACATTATCCCCTTTATAGAATAAACCACAAAATTATTAACAAGCTCGTGTCTTTTATTTATCTAACCATCACATATGATTGAACACCTATAAGTAGTTCAAGTCATTCTTCTTTAATCTAAATAACTTTTTTTTTCTCATAAATAGGGCTAGTAAGAAGTTTACTTCTATAGTCATTAATTAAAAAAGCTTTGTATTCTGGACCGTAAGAGGCAATAACATCTATGATAGGCTAATAATAATAAAATTGGGCAACATTTAATGTTATTCCTAAATTATAGCACTATCTAACCATTTCCATGTCTACATTATAAGCCACTTCGTTAGATTGTAAGGCACTATGGATTGAAGGTTGAACTTTAGGAGTTATTTGTAGTGCGAAAAAAATTAGACACCTTTTTACTTCCTTTTCTAACATCAGTTGCAACATTCCCTTCTTGTTAGGTAGGGATATTATTACCTTCAACATCCTTACTATCATCCTGACTATCAATAAAAGAACTTTCATTACTAATTTCGTAGTTCAATCTTTGCTTTTTGTCTTTCTGATATCAATACTGTTTAAGCAAAGTCTTTATTTGCTATTTCACGTCAGTGACTCACTTTCTTACAAGGCTCAATATTATCTTTAATCATAGCTAAATACTTTTTTAATCTTATGATTCCCTCACCTTTCAAATGTTTATTACAATATAAACAAATGGTATAGTTTTTCATTCCAAGATCAAATCTAGCATAAGCCCAAAATTGGATTATCTAATTTTCCTAAAATTAAAGCGACTTAATTATCAAAAGTACTTGAACTTTCTTCCATTTATCTGTAAAATAAAGAAAGGCATATGTCAAAATTAAATTGATAATCTCGTATCAATTTCATGGCTATATGCTCAATGTCAGTACATTTAATGCTTGTAAATGTGAAATCATCGTTAAGTTATAATTGAATATGTAAAAGTTAGAATTTTTATATAAGTTTATATAAGAAGTTAAATAAGTAACTCTAATCTTTTTAGATCACTTACACAAATGAGAAAACAATTGATTAAATTTTATAATTAATTTTTCCGCAAATAAATGGAGGCATGACTATGGCATGTAATCTCTTAATTAGTAATGGTGGCCTAAAATATGAATTTTGACTTTTTCTATAAACTTAAAGATGAAACTATAAAGCAATTATAAGCCATAAACTCTAAGTTATCATTATCAACATAACTAATAAAACGATTTGTAAATTTAATTAAGAAAATTATTGAAATAGAATTAAGGATTATTGTTAAATAATTCTTGGACATTATCCATAATATTATTGAATATTATTGCATTTTTGAAGAAACAAATTTTCAATTTAATAAAAATGCATAATTCATGTTCAAATCTTAACATATCAATACATGCAATTTTCTATATTAATTGTATAAAAATGCAACCATTAATCTCAAACAATAAGGAAATTAGATCAACATAAGAATTGTTAAATTGTTAAAGAAAAAGGGGACATCTATTTAATTCTCGAACAACAAATATCCTATAAAAATGCAACACATAGTCGAAAGTACACACAAGCAGTAGAGTCAAACGACTCAAAAGTCATGTCAAGAGTAAGATGAAGTCGACTGGCACTACAACTAGCAAGCTGGCAATGAACTGATGAAAAGTTGGACGGTTGGACCCTGGACTGGAGGCCTATGGACTATTGTAGTCACTGGAGTATGGATTGTTAACAAGCTGCTGGACCATTGATGAGCTTTTGGAATCGGTGACAACCTACTAGGGATGAGTAACGAGTAAGAAGTTGAGAACTATCGGTGATGAAGATGAATTGATAATGGAGAGCTACTGGTAACAGTATTCTGAACATTGCTTTAAGGGAACATGTTGAGTATGTGGCTTGCATTTTCAGGTTCTAGGCTATATAGCGTGCTTAAGATATTGATTGGTAAACTTTCTTTTTACTTATATAAGGTGTTTAATCTTGGCTTTCGGTAGTTGTCTCAAAACCATAATAACTTCCAACAAGGAACTTCTTGCTTTAAGGATTGGATAACTTAGAGATAAGATTTATTTGCAACACTTTAGAACTATGGTACTTCTGAATTATCATATCATCTTCATCACCATTTAGCCTGCATTTTGGAATATTGTTCATAATAGAGTTAAAACTTCTATACCTACATTGCCAAGCTCTATTTTGTATAATGATATTTACCTTGACTCTTAGAGAAATCTAGATGTAGCTAAATCATCATGAGATGAAGGGATTATAGAAAATTCTAGTTGTTGAATCAAAACCAAGCTTTCCTATTCCTTATAATAGTTTTCATTCCTTGGTTCATGAAGCTTCTTAATTTTAATATCTAATTTACTAACTAAGAATTTGCTTGATTTGTATTAATACTCGAAGAACTTTTCCCTAAGGGACGTATGAATGCATATGTTAATCTCTAATGGCACCTAAGGTAAAAGGAGGGTGAATTAGGTGTTTACAAAATTCAATACTTTTTCTAACCAATGTATTCAATTAACAACAATTAATATAAATAAGTATGAGAAATTTATTTAATAAAAATTAATAAATTTTTTTAGCAATAATTTAAGAAGGAAGGAAGGAGAGAATGCAAACTAATTTATAGTAGTTCAATAAATAACTTTGCCTATGTCCAATCCCAAAACACTTCTTAGAATTCCATTATAATTATTATTTTAAGGTGAAGAATAACCTTTATATAATCTTTCTAAATAAAGAGGAACTCTTCTTACAATCTTCTCCCAAGGGAAGAAGAACCTCAATCTCACTTAGATCACCCCAAGTAAAATAATATTTTTCCCTAATCAAATATTACGACTTAAAGTTCCTTACTTTATCACTTGATTACTCCAAAATTCATTGAACAACTTCTCAAGGCTTTCTTGCTTTCATAACCTTTAAAAATCTCTTTAGCAAGTAGTAAATTAATCTCTATACTTTCTCTTTGAATAAATGCCCCTTAACTAGGATTGAGTATACATTTGAGTACCTCCTTCAATCCACTAGTATTCAATTTTTAAACAGTTTTATAAAAGACATTGCAGTAAGAAATTGGCTTATAGTCATCTAAGGGGCTACAATTAGGATTTTTAAGGACCAGACATACATAATAAGTTTGCCTTTGGAGAAGAATTACATAATGTAGTTGACAACCAATTGACCTATTAGAGGCCTAGCATCTTAAAAGAATTTATCACTTACTCCATCAAAACCTAGTGATATATATGGCTTGATGTTGAAGAAGGTTGCTTTGATATTGGAGTTAAAAGGGTTAAATCAACAATTCCTTTTATTATTGGGAAAGTGAATTATAGATCATATTCCTGAAATCTTACATACAAGGATAAGAAATGTTAGATGAACCTATGACCTTTTTAAAATGATTGAAAATTATTTTCTTCAATTCTTCTTAATCATTAGTGCTTCTCATATACTCATTCACTAGGGAACAACAAAATTTTATCCTTATTCCTTCTACTTAAAATTGAATTGTGGAAGAAAGTAGTATTTATATCTCCATCTTTCTTCCTATTAACTTTGGCCTTTTGCTTTAGTACTTAGTAGTGAATTTGTAGTGCTTGAGAGTAATTTCTCACTGCTTTCAATTTCTATTCTTTAGGATGGTCAATTTGGAGTTTTTATTGAGCCAATTCCACCTTCTTTTGAGCATTATCAATAGATTCATTAAGTGTTGAACTTTGTCTATAATATCCCTGTAGCATCCCAACCCTGCAGGACCCGAACCCGATATCGTAGGTGATATCCGAGTCCGCGCCACACGAGAATGGTAGGCTACCGCACTTAATTA
>JANZLD010000007.1:16493572-16503865 GCA_026413575.1 Erythroxylum carthagenense | reverse complement strand
ATTATCAATCTAGACCTCAAAATAGTTTAATTATGCCTCAAAATAATTTAATCAAGCTTGTTGACTTGAAAAAAAAATCGGGGCCCAACACTATGTATCAGTTTTGGATAAAGAAGGTTATCATTTTGTATTTAATACTTTAGTTGTAAATATTTCTATCAATACAAGACATATCGGAATTGCTTTCTTATCCTATAGATTATATAGAATGTGTCTTACTCCTAATGAAATGTATGTCTCTTCTTATGTTGCCGAACTTATTACTCGAAAGAGAGCCTTCATAAAGGAAACATCATGCATGTTGTGGCATAAACGTCTTGATCACAATTCCAGGGAGAGGCTTGAGAGATTGATAAAGGATAACATTCTCCCAACTCTAGACTTCAGTGATCTAGAAACATGTATCGATTATTGTAAGGGTAAGTTGACCAGGATAAAGAATAAAGGTTAGCTCGTGTTTCTGATTTATTGGACCTCATACATACAGATGTTAGTGACCCCTATACAGTTACATTGTGCGATGCTAGATATTTTCTAACGTTTATAAACGATTATTCCTGCTATGGTTATGTGTTCTTGCTTAAGGAAAGTCTAAAGTTCTTGATAAGTTCAAGATCTTTAAGACTGAGATTGAAAACTAGTTGAGAAAGCCAATAAAGATTGTCAGATTTGATAGGGGAGGGGAATACTATGGCAGACATGAAGTTGCAGGATAATAAAAGGGTTCATTTTCCAATTGTTTGGAATCAGTTGGAATGGTGGCTTAGTTTATTATATCGAATAGTCCTGAGCAAAATGGTGTGGCCGAAAGGCGCAATCGCACACTAAAGGACATGATGAGATCAATACAGAGCAGGACTAACCTACCTGAATAACTTTGAGATGAAGCCATCAAGACAACATTGTATATCTTGAATAGAGTCCCAAGTAAGTAAGTATCCAAGATGCCTTTTGAACTCTAAAAAGGATGGAAGCCAAACCTTGCGCATATTCGTGTATGGAGCTACCCTGTTGAGGTAAGGTCATATAATCCTTATAAAAGTAAATTATAACCTCGTTCCACTAATTGCTATTTGGTAGGTTATCTCGACCACTCTAAGAGCTATAGATTTTATTGGAGAGAAGGAGGGACCAGAATAGTGAAATCGCAGACGATTAAGTTTTTGGGATACGATATTTATGATGAGGGAGGATCTTCACATCCTTCAGGAGATAGCAGGACTGATACTGCGATTATTTCGTATCTGCTTCTCATACAGTCAAGTTCGGTGGATGTAGATCCAAGTGTCATGCCTATGTAAGCACAGGAACCTATACCTATTCAGGAAGAGGTTTCTGACGTACAAAAACCTATGCAATTATGCAGATCCACTAGAGAAAGATGACCTGCTATCTCATTATTTGAGTGAGCAAAACTATGACATAATACATGTTGTGGATCTAGTTACTATTACAAAAGTTGTTTCTAAACCCCGTATGAATATGTGGTGGGAAGTAATGAAGGATGAGATATAATCTATGAGGTATAATAAGGTATGGGAGCTTGTTGATTTACCTCAACATTATAGGTCTGTCAGTTGCAAGTGGCTATTTAAGACCAAGAAGGACATATAGGGTCAAGTTGAACTGTTTAAGACGCGTTTGGTTGTCAGGGGATTCATTTAGAGAGAAGGAGTTGACTTCAATATTACCTTCTCTCATGTATCCTCAAAGGATGCATTTAGAGTGATGATGACAATGGTAGCTCATTACGACATGGAGTTATATTAGATGGACGTTAAGACCGTTTTCTTAGACGGTGATCTTTATGAGGAGGTCTATATGGAATAACATGAAGGGTTTCAGTATCAAAATGCAACTGACAAAGTTTGTAAGTTGACTAAATCAATATACGGTCTGAACCAAGCTTCCAGATAATGATACCTAAAGTTTGATGAGGTTTTGATATCATTCAGCTTTGTGGAAAACAAAGATGAAAGATGCTTATACTATAAGATCAGGGTGAGCAAAGTTATCTTTTTATTACTGTAAGTAGATGATATCTTGCTAGCGTCAAATAATTTGATCATATTGCTTGAGGTAAAGCAACTTTTGGCTAAACACTTTAACATGAAGGATTTAGGTGAAGTATCTTTTGTCCTCAGTATACAGATTCACCTGGACAGACTTAACACTCATTGAGCCTCTCACAAAGAGCATACATTGACCGAGTGCTACGAAGGTTTAATATGACTGACTATAAACTTATTGTAGCACCTATCTCTCATAGTTACAGATTATCTTTGGTACAATGTCCAAAGAATGAAGTTGAGAGAGAGTCTATAAGAAATGTCTCGTACTCTAGTGCAGCTGGTAGCCTGATGTATGCTCAGGTGTGTACTAGACCGGACACTGCATTTGATGTTAGACTGCTGGGTTGATATCTAGCTAACCCAAGTGTAAAGCATTAGAATGTAGTTAAGCTAGTGTTGAGATACTTAAAGGATACTAAGAATTATACGTTGACATACAAGAATGTCAACGATTTAAACCTCTCAGGATATACAGACTTCGATTTTGCTATGTGTTCGGATGCTCGCAAATCTACTTCAGGGCACATTTTTATATTGGCAGATGATGCAGTATCATGGAAAAATATCAAGTAGACACTACTAACTTCCTCGACCATGCATGTCGAGTTTGTTGCATGTTATAGAGCTACTACATAGGCAGTTTTGCTCAAAAACTTGATTTATGAGTTATCTGTGGTAAATTCAATAGCTAGACCTATTTGGTTATATTGTAATAATCTTGCTACAGTGTTGTTCAGTAACAACAATAAGAATATCACAGGATCTAAGCATTTGGACGTCAAGTACTTGACTATAAAGGAGTTAATGCAGAAGGGTGACATTGAAGTGGAGCATATAGATCCTCTCATCTGATAAGAGCGCTTACGTTTTGAGAAAACTGTAAAACAGTGTTAACCACGTGTCGGTGATCACTTTCTGTGAAAATACCAAGAGATTGAAGCTCGTTTTGACCTCGAAAATTGCTTTGAAAAATCATATGGAACTAAAATAAGGTATTTTGCATTTCTTTCATTTTTAACCCTTTCATGAACGCTCTAAGACACGTAATAAGGTTTATCCTACGTGTTGTATCTCATTCATGTTTTAAATCTTTCTGTGTATGTGATGGAATCTAAATAACTGTAGTTGGAAGAAAGCAGTCCTAAGGAAGCAGCGAGATTGACTCAATCTTATCAGGAAAAAGCTTTAAAGGTTGTTGAACTTCTTATTATTATTGGTTTTGATCAGACGCTATTGTGACTGAAACTTGCGCAAATATGCAGAGTGGTCCTAACATTGCTTCTTGTTCAAACTTCAAAGAGCAGCTGGAAGTCTGTTAGGACGAAAACAACGTGTTTAGGTAACTTTGTTAAGAGAAATTAGGATCCAGGAGGACGGACTAGTCTTTGTGGAACCCAAAATTAAGTTGCCACAAATCACGCCACTGATTTCGCATTGACAAAAGTTTGACAGGAAACAGGAAAGATTGGAACGTCGTTTGTCATCACCACGCAAGCGATTACTCTTTAAGCTTCCAAGTCATGAATTCAAGATATTCTCTTAGATGTGGACAACTGCATTGCGTCAAAAATGACTTTAGATTTACAGACACTTCTAAAACTATATTACTGAAAGTATTGAGAGACTCCGTTTTGGATCCAAGTCTATTGAATTTGAACATGCAGGCTCAACGGTGGTGATATAAGAGTGAGAGTCGGAGTTGAGGGAGAGATGGTGAGGAGGTCGGTATCATGTCAAGCTCAGGCTCACGCCAGGCACTCTCTGCTCCAGGAGACTTGGACAAATAATAATACCACTTAAACTAATAATGTCTGTGAGCATGTCTCCTACTCAATTGCACGGCACCAAACAATGAGTGCCACTAAAGTTCACGTCCTCTCCTTAGAAAGAGACTATCACGTCCTCTCCGTAGAAAGAGACTATCTTCTCTTTCAACCTAGCCCCTACAAGACGGCCCCTTTAACTTAAGAAGCATTCAATAGTTGATGAGCTGTGAAGGTCAAGAGGCATGGACATGGTGAGACTAAGACTAAGCAGAAACATAAAACGTTTGATAATGTTGGGGTCAACTACATCAACGGTTGGGATCAACCAATGGGTTCTCCGTGACTTGTGGGCAAAAGCAAAGCTCATTGAAGAGCTCAAAAAAGGAACATGTCGTGGGCCATCACTGAGCAGGAGTTGAACATTACAGATTTTAAACGCCTAGAAATGATTACGGGAGTGGCTTCTCTCTCCTTTTCTTGCTACCTTTTCTTCTTTCTTTAGTTTTTCTCTTCCATGGTGGCCTACAACTTCATTAGACGTGCAATCCTTAGTGGCTCCTTCTTCTTCTTCTTCTTCTTTAGCTTCCTTCCCTCTCTCTCTATCTCGTCTCCTGCCCACTTATTAGTGTTGTCGTTTTCTGTTGTTTGGTCAAAAATCCGTATCCCCAACTTCTAAAGTGGAGGTGGTCTCTTTCTGTCAATTTTAGCAATTTGTTTCCTTTTCCCACCTTTTTACCCGGTTTTCCCAATTGTGGGGTGTATATATTTCAATTTGTCCGTCGTCCAAACCTGCAGTGCCATTCCCGTTGGAGGTTTGGAGCTTCAAAGAGAATCAGGTTAGCCCCTCTTCATTTCATTTACAATACCCAGTTTTGTAACTTTTGGTTCTGTGTTTTTGCCTCTTCAAGTCCAGTTTCTTCCGTTTTCTTCTTTATCAACCTCAAGGAAGGATTGACAATTTTCCAGCTTGTGATGTTCTTACGGATATCCCCTTTTGTCGAGTGTGTGTAATAGTTAGTAAAGTGAAGAGTGTTGATGGATATTCTGACAAACTGGGGTTTCTTGCAACCGGTTTCCCTTCCTGGTCTGCTTTACAATTAGTTGACTGTCTGCCTTGTAGCTGCTTACTGTTTCTCTCGTTTCTTTTCTCGTTATCGAAAAAGATAAATTTGTTTTCTATCCTTGTTTCCTTTTCGATTGAATGCCAACTTCTCCAATATTGGCCTCCTTGTTCCTTTCTGGGATTTCAGCTCACACTTTTCAAGATGCAGTGGACCCATCCTCTAGGCCCTAGGATGCCTTCCTTATCTCTTACATTTTAGGATTTGCAGAATAAATGTTTGATGGCGGAGTGGCACTGACCCTGACATCAAGCATAATGAGGATCATACGAGCTTCATTTTCTTGTGATTTGTTTCATTTTAGGTTTATTCTCTTGTTGCAGGATAAGCGAGTGTATGAATAGTCTCAATGGGTACAGTGGCTGCACCTTCAGTGTCTAGAGAAGCATCAACCTACGATGAGCTCTCTATGCAGCAGAGTTTGCTCTTCTCCGATAGTCTCAAGGTTTGGATTCTGAAAATTTATTGATCACCATTCCATAGATCTGCTCTTGAGTATCATTTAAGCACACATCAGTTGAAATTACCATTTATGAGATTTTTTATAAGAATCTGTACACAAGAGTATCTGCAACATTTTGGGGTGAAACATCAACCTAAGCTTTAGTATAGGAGTGACTTCAATTTGGAGCTTTAAGTCGTTTCTCAAGTTTCTTCGTGAACTTCATAGTATTATGATATATGCTTTTTGTCATCATGCTATTGAAATTTGTTTCATTTTACCATTTTCTTTTACCATTTACATGTTTCAGGATTTGAAGAATCTGAGATTGCAGTTGTACTCAGCAGCGGAGTATTTTGAGCTTTCCTACACAAATGATGACCAAAAACAACTGTGAGTTGCTGCTTTTATATGTGACAATGTTTTCTTTTGACTATGTCAATTGTCATTTTCTTAGACTGCTACATACCTCCTGAGTTGACAATATCCTGTTTGAGACAGAGTGGTAGAGACATTGAAAGATTATGCAATCAAAGCTCTGGTTAATACAGTAGATCATTTGGGCTCTGTGACATATAAGGTTAATGATCTCTTGGATGAGAAGGTAGACGAAGTTTCTGGAACAGAGTTTCGCGTCTCTTGTATTGAGCAGGTATGCCTTGGATTTTCTCTCTTTTATAATGTATTAGCTAGTCCAGGTTCTGTAATGATTGGCATCCTATGCTAGAAGTGCATTTTATAGTCAATCTGCTTTCAGTAGGTGAGAAGCTGAAGCCTTGAAAAGGCTTGAGATTAGGTATTCCAAAGGTTATAAAAATTCTTGCGAGTACACTGTTGTTGAAGCAAGTGAAAATAGTGAAGACTGGCAGGATTGTGCAAACAAAGTTGCTCTCTGCGCTTTGTCAACATACATCTTGAGATACACAACTTCATGATACACAGCTAAACATAACTTGATGCTGAAAGCAGTACTGGTGTAACTTTTTTGTTCATCTCTGCTCCTATCTTGTTTCAGAACAGATGCATTTTGTGTGAGAATGATCAAATCGCTGTACATAAAACACATTTCGCTTCCAAATATCCTTTCTGGAGTAAGATGCCAAAGATATCTGCTCTTTGACTTTCCCTAATTCTTTTTCAATTCAATTTGTTAGAGACTGCGGACATGCCAAGAGTATGTTGATCATGAGGGCATCTCACAACAGTCACTGGTAATAAATACTCCAAAGTACAATAAGCGTTACATATTGCCAGGTATTTATAGTAATCTATTCAAGTTCTATCCTTTGGGGTCTAATAGTTTCAATTACAGCTTTTCCTTTTGTTTTTTGTTTTTTTTTGGCTTCTTTTCATTTACTTTTAAGAAAGAAAATGAGGTGAGAGTTGGAAGCACACAAGTCTCCTATGTTATATAAAATGTTCTTAATTCTGAAAAGTTTCTTTGTGAACATATTTTCAGTTGGGGAGACAATGCATGGTGCCATTCGAACTAAATCAAAGTATCTTGGTTGCAGCTTAGACGATGAAGATGATTGGCACCAATTTAGGAATGGTATGGTTCTTATCTGCAGTTTGTATTTTATATTGTCTATTGGGAAAATTAGCAAGTTGATTCTTGTACTGACTGATTTGATGCAAAGCTGTTCGAGCTACAATTAGAGAGACGCCAACATCCTCGGTCGGTGGAACCCCGAGATCGAGCAAAGAAACGCCAAAATCTTCAGTCAAAGAAGCCCCAAAATCTTCTGTCAGGTGTGGAACATGATTTCTTTGATGTTATCATTGAAAGTGGCTGTTAATAAAGAGAATGATTGAATTTAACCTTTTGCATGCAGGAGAGGGCATTCTCCATCTCCTTCTCCACGACTGCCACAGCGATCTGCAACATTTTCCTTTACTGCCACAATGCCCAAAAAGGAATTAGGTTGATGCCTCTGTTACTTTATCATAGCCTAAGCCTCAACCTTTGGGCTTATTTGTTTTATACTTTTAGGTCTGGTTCTCATTTCTTTTTCTTTTGATTTACATTCTCTAAACTTGTATCTGGTATTGCTTTCATGACCAGAAAAGCGAACAGTTTCACCACATCGTTTTCCACTCCTGCGTTCTGGTTCTGTGTCAAATAGGCCAACAACTCCAAACTCATACACTACTAACACTAGCAGTCGGCCTACCACTCCAAGTTCTGCAAGACGACGAGTAAGCATATGTTAACTTTATCATGCATATAGGTGCAGAAGTTGCATTATGAACTGTATTAAAGCAGTTCTCCATTAATCTTATAGAATTCATCATATATTTCTCTTTGTTTTACATGGCGGTTGTCCTGTTGACTTAAAGAATACGTTGTGACCTGAATATTTGGAATTTGTTTTCCATTGTCAGTACCCTTCAGAACCGCGAAAATCAGCCTCAATGCGTCTCCAACCAGACAGAGAAAATTCCAAGGATGTTGAACAATACCCCAGCAAAAGTAAACGTCTTCTTAAGGCGTTACTTAGCCGACGAAAATCGAAGAAAGATGAGATGCTTTATACTTACCTGGATGAATACTGATGAAAAGAAAATGATCATAGGGCTAGCATAAACAAATCAAGGAGGCAGATTACGTCCTCTTTTTCTTTTGTTCATACCGATTCTATAGTTGTAAGTCTTCATCTTCTCCAAAGCAGTAGCAAAGTTATAATGACCCTGTAATTTTATTTTCAAGTGCTATGTTTTTTATGTAACCTGGCAAATCGGCCAGCAATTATGAACATTAGTCTTAAATTCCATTGAAGGAATGTTTTGTTTGCTTCTTGATTCTGTCTATATCTATATCGGGTCCTGATTCCACTTGACATTGCATCAAAATGATTTTATTGTTTTTCTTGTACATTTTAGAGGGGGGTCCTTTCACTGGTCTGGAGGACGTTTAGGAGCAAGATGTGATGAAAACCAGATAGCTACGTGGGGAAAGGGGTGAGGGTAGAGAACGGACCAACTGGTAGTTATCTCTTGAATCAGCTCTGTTAACAAGATATGCAACCAACATAACCCAACCTTCAAAAGGGTTAACAAATGCTTTCCTTAAAAGGGTCAGATTCACTAACAAGCTTTAGCAGTTGGTGAATCTTGTCAGTTTCTGGTTCATATTCCTAATTTGTAATCCCAGTGCTCATGGACGCTCATCTCTTCTTTGTTTCACCATCATTTCTTATCTAATGAAGGTATCATCTCCTCTTTGTTTCACCATCAAACTGTTAATTTGGCTTTGTTTATATGTTATACTTATAAACATGCAATTTAATATCCACTTGTAATACAAATTATAATCAAATTATGTGCTTGAAATAGCCTTATTTGATTTTAATTATTGATCTTCATAATTTAAAACAAAATTTTAGTTTGATTTTGAAACAATTTTAAATTCAATTGGAAACTATTTTCAATTATATTGACTTATTTAATAAAATTAATTGAAAATAAATTTCAACAAATTACTCCTTTTATTGTAATTTAGAAAAAAAAATCTTTTTTTCAAAATTTTATAAGACATTCTAATCTAATTAGAAATCTATTTATAATTTAATTAGAAGTAGCTTTCCTTAATTAGAAACCATAATACTAAAGAAAAACCAATTTTGAAATAAAATAAAGCACTTAATATTTAATTAAGAAAGTATTTTACATTATTTACATAGAGATTAGTTGCTTAGAAAAATATAAAATTTCTCAATTAATAAATAAAACATGTTTCCAAATTTATTCAAGAAAATAAATTTTATAATAAATCAAAAAATTATTATTTAAATAAATAAAATATGATTATTTGAATAAATAACACAATAAAATTAATTTATATCAATTAAATTGAAATTGAAATAAAATTCAAATAAGAAAAAATATTTTTATTTTAACGAATTTAATTAATTATATTCTAATTAAAAATAATTCGTCTAATTTTAGAAACATTTTAAAAAAAATTGTTTTCATTTTAAAAAAATTGTTTTATAACTCAAGTTACAAGCTTCGCCGGATTATGATGATAGGTAATATCAGAGTTAAATGCTCCGAGAAATGATGGCAAAATTTTTGGTTTATTTTTTGTGAATTTATTTTGTGTCGTTACATCTGACTCATTTATTTATGTAAAACTTATATAAATAAATAACTCAGATATAATATTACAGAATAAATATGCAAAAGAAAGAGAGTAGAGAATCTGATCCTATAGAAAAAGAGGTCACCACTAAGAAGATTGCATCACCATAAAGGCTACTCCTTCCGAACCTTGAACCCACAAACTTCTTACAATCCTCTCCCCTTTCCACCGGTAGGGGCAACTTTTTTAAATTTTAATTCAAGCAGATGTTGTCGTTACCAATAAGCTATGGCCCCTAATTATTACGCTACCTCTAGCTAATGCGAACTTTGATGCTGCCAGCTACTGGAATAGTTGCACCACCGCAGTCTCACTGGTCTCCAGTGCTCGCCAACGTCTCACTTCCAGTCACTGCCATCGTATGAGAAGTCTCCAGTGCTCGCCAACGTCTCACTTCCAGTCACTGCCATCGTATGAGAAGTCTATGCTACCTTTCATCTTTAGCTAACCTCCTGTTGCAACCGCCGTGTTCCAATTGTTGCCTTATGGTGGCCATAGAAACCTTATTAAGGTCATTCTCCACGTCATTATGTTGGCGAGGAACTGTGCATTTAATACGATAGTTATGGCAAAATAACTCAAGCTTTCGAATGGAGATTAGTTTGAGAGTAGATGACTTAAAGATGTCTTTTTATAATTGAAACCTTCTTAGAACACTTCGTAAGTAACATTCTCTGGCACCGGAGCATACATATGTCATGAAGAGGGTCTTCATGGACATATAAAGTAATGAGTCCTAGGACGAGAA
>JANZLD010000007.1:16477790-16488115 GCA_026413575.1 Erythroxylum carthagenense | reverse complement strand
ATCTTTTACCTTAAATGTTATTCTAAAATATTAAAAGAAAACTTTTATCCTCGTTTAGGAAAATCTTACCCAACTTTTTTTGACTTGAGAGAATTATTTATTGAAACATGTAAGACAAATAGAGATGTCAAATTTGACCTGACCTAGGTTGACTAGGCCATGGGCGGGCTGTAGGTAGATTATGGTTGGCCCGTGGCTTAACCATTACTTCAACAACAACGTTATTTTTAATATTTTTCTTTTTTTAAAAATATGATAAACCAGGTTGTCCCGACCTATCCGTGGCTCGTCGAGCCACAAGCCACCCTAATCGGCGGTCGAGTCTAACCTAACTTATTGACATTACAAGTGTACCCATATTCCGCATTGGTGTGAGATTTAACTAGCTATTGATCATGATGATGTAAAAAAGTGTAATATTATGTCATTAAATAGCTAATGAGCCATTTTCCCATTTGAATGTCATTGGATAGATAACATAATGGGAAATTGGCTTATCCCCTTATTGATTTATACCCTACAGCCAATCGCTTTGGTTATAGTTTAGTGACAAATTATTTAAAGGTATTCTTTATCTTGTATATGTTTAGATGTATATGATAAAGTCCATGGGATAATTGTACATTACATATGAAATTATAATGAGATTATAATTATGAAATTCATATTGCATTTATGTATTATTCCTAAATGTTCCTAGTCATTGTTATATTAAGATTGGACGTTAATAAAACGTAAAAAGACTAGCTGGTACTGTTGTCGCCTGCAACCAAATTAAAAAAAACCAACTTTTATTAATACAAATTAATGTAGTAGTGGTAAGTACATATCATTCCCACGAGGAATTTTAACAGCAAAAAGTTTACGAGTTCAAAACTAAAATAAAGTAACGAAAAAAAGGGGGAGTTTTGCAATTTGCATAAATTAAGAAAGTAGAAATAAAAAAATATGAAATTAACATAAGTGATTGGACCTAAAAATTTAATGGAAAAACCTTAGTTTTGGGTCATCGATGTTATCACACTAAAATGGATCCTAGATCTAAAATTCCAGTTCATTAATAAACATTTATTGGGGGATGTTTTCTCTTAAGTGTAAATGAATAGAAACATGTATCCTAAGCATTCTTATTAATCAACAACCTAGATACGATTGTAGGTTCAATTGAATAATAGCTTTAAAAGCCAAGAAACCAATGAACAAGATAATACATGTACCACATGCAATTAATCAAGATGAATATCTTTTTAGAATTTCTGACTCTAACATAAAGAAGGTAATCCTAATTGCTACTTGTGATTAACAAAACTGAATGTCATATTTCATTAATCTAGCTATTGAACGAATCAATCCCTAGTTGTGCATCTAGAAATCAATCAATTCAATTAAAAAAAGTAATTTAGAAGATATTCAATGTTCATCAACAAAACAAATTTTATTGAAACATCTCACACATAATAGATTATGACATGGTTTCCCTAAACCAAAAAAAGAAGTTTAGTTACTCATAATGGAATTGAAAATAAAAGAAATAACCAAATCATATAGTCTCCATCCCTAGTCCTTTCCTAAAGAATACGAAAATACTTAAAAGAAATGCAGAAACGTAAACTAAAACTCAGAGAAAAGCTGCAAAAAATTCTAAACTATTCTAACCGAAGGTGGTTTGGGTGAACAGTAACGTTTTTCACTTTTAATGCCTCCCGATCCTTTCCCTTTCAGTCATCTTTTGCAGATCACACCTCCCACGTGTTCAGATTGCAAATCTCCAGTAATCTGATCTTCCAAGATTATGAAAATCTGAAACGAACCTGATTTGAATTTGAAAACAGATTTGCAAATATTTTCCATCCTTGCACGTGCCCACGCTTGCCACTGAATTTGCTGCAAATCTAGAATTTCAGATTTTCTTTATTTCTTTTGCATCTTCTTGATTCAATTTCATCTCTTCGGTATTGAAATCATCTAAGAACATTTAAGAGACAAATCCATCAATTTTGAATAATAATTTCAAAACATGATAGAGATTTATATACTAAATAAATGCAAAATGACCACTTAATACTAGCACACATTTTGTTTTTCCTTATGAAGGAAATTGTTGATCTCATATGCTAAAGTATAGAGATACTTAAACAAGCGTGTGAGTGCTTGCTCGAGAACAAGTTCACTAAATAGACCCGATATGAGAAATTCATTTGAAACATTACTTATATGTCTATGGAATTCTCATTGTGATGATTGCATAAGTGATCATTTGACTTGAGGTCATCAAAATTATCTTGTATGGGGATTGCTATGTTTTGACACTACCTATGATCTATTTAATCATAGGTCGTTTAATTGGTAGTCATTGGATGTAGCATGAACTATATGGAGATAGTTGAATAGTTAAGATAGGATTCATCACCCTAAAGTAATTAGGGAAAATGTTTTGTTGTTCTCGATTAATATTAATTCAAAAATCCTTGGCCAAAGTGAAATGATGTTTTGTAAATAGTTTACAAATGTCATTAATTGAATTAATAGCTAATAGCAGAGAACTAATATGATTAGACTCAAAATAGAGTAGACATTAATTTCATGCTCTATGTCTAATCGCAACATTATGTGATGAAATGATTAAATTACACGAAAAAATTATGTATAGAAAAGGTTAGTCAAAACTACTTTGACATTCCAAAATATTTGGGTGGTTATGATGTGTTGCTAGATGTCAATATTGATATATGATTATAAATTGTTTAATTTGAGAATTAAAGATAAATTAAAAGGAGTTTTAATTTATCTAATTTTAATTATGAATTAAAATTAGATTTTATAATCATTGTCAACATATTTGAGAACGTAATGGGTCTCACGTATATAATGGGTTGAAGAGAGCAAAATTAATTTAATCAAGTTAGACTTGACTGCAAAGTTTGAGAAACGTTATGATTAAATATGAGATATTTAATAAATAAAGATCAATATGAGATATTGAATCTTATATAGGCATAACTGGTATTTAATTAAAATTATTTGTAATTTTAATTAAATTTTAATTGAAATTAGAATTTAATTTCAATTAAATTACTAAAACGTCCAAAGTTTATTATAAATAGGCTTAAGCTCTATGGAGTTGGCACTTCTTACTTAACCCTCTCTGTAAGAGTTATAGAGTGCTCTCAACCTATTCTATGGATACCATTAGAAGCATAACACTTATGCGACTACAATAGTTGAGATAGATCAATTTCGGAAACAATTCAAGAGATACATCAAGATAAAGATCAAGTTTCAGAATAAGGTACGAATTAAATTTTCACTTTATTATGATTTGTGTTAATCATTTTATAGAATTAAATAGATCTTGGTTTTTGATAAATCAAAAGTCACAAAAAGTTTCGTGATTATTCCGCTACGGTCGAGATTGGATCTCAACCCCGTTTTCCAACAGTGACATCAGAGCGAGAGTTTAATTCTATGATTTGATTAAATTGTGTGATTGTTATTGATCGAAACCTTGGAAAAAGAATCGAATCTGATCTGATTCTTCGTGAAATCTAGAATTGTTCTAGAATTTTGGAAATTTATCGATGTCTTTTAATCTTCCTATTGGGTTTACGGAATAAGCAAAGAGTTCTGTTTTTATTTGAGCCCTTGAGAAGGCTCGATATTTCTGGAGCAATCCCAGATTTGGAAAAACAAGAATGCAAAACTAGTGAATGTTGATAAGTGATGGAATGGAAGAGCGAGCTGGCTAGTTCTTTCTTTTAGCCGTAAGAAAAATACACCCTATGCACAAGAATTTCATCAATCATTTAAAATGGCACTCCCAAGTTCCATCACCCAGAAGATCCTTCTCTTCGATCTCATCATTACTTGTTCGTCTACAAGATTTCTGAATACGCAAGTTATGAGCTTTGGTGATGGAACCCATAGAGCTCTGGGCCTGCCATCCTCTATCTATGGCATGGGAGCTGAAGCTTACGAGCCCACCGCCATCCCCAGACCTCCTTCTAACATCGTTGGTGTTAGTGCTAGCCACTACCACTCCCTCGCCATCACGTCTCAAGGTGAGTTTTGGGCATGGGGCTACAATGAATGAACCAAAGAGAATGGGAAAGTTGAATAAAGTGAATATGATTGGTGCTTCTGCACCTACTGTTGTCACTGTCGCAGTTAGAGATGATGGTTCCTTATAGATGTGGGGGAAATCGAAGAAGAGAGGACAGATTGGTCTAGGTCATTCTAAAATTAAATGTTATTTTTTAGATAAAGTAAATTCCTAATAAATTTGAAAAAGGTCTTTTTAATTGTTTGAAAATTGTTTTCAAGGGTTAATTTTATTAGGAATGTTTTAGAAGTTAGTTTAAATTTTCAAGACTTTGAATTATTAAATTAAATAAAATTTTAAAACAACAGCCACTCCTCACCAATGTCTGTTCTACCTCTCTCTCTCCTAATGTTACTCTACCCAGTGTCCCACTCTAAGCCCAGCGCCAGCATCGTCTCTCCCACCGACCACCATTGCCCACCTCTGGTCAACTACTGTTATAGAGATTATCGAAGACGAAGGAGCATGAGCACAAAACGTAGAAGAACTAGAATCATAATTAGGTTATATGCAGCATTTAGAATAAGACTAGAGAAAATCATATGTACTCGAGTGTAGGGAATGATTTGCTAATTATATTAAGCATGTCTTCAACACATGTACGACATGTTTGTTATGAATGAATGATGCTTTCTCTCTCTCTCTCTCTCTCTCTATGTATCTTTCTCTGTAACTCTATCTTCCTGCTTTTTCTATAACTAATTTCTGTTATTCGGGAATTTTGTGTGAATGTTGAGTGACAAATTAATTATCTCAACAATTTGGTATCAGAGCAAAACGATTTTGGGATAGACAATGGCAGAAGGGACTAAGGAAGTGGAGTTTCAAAGGTTGGAAGATACCCTGAGAGGACTCGTGGAAATACAAGGTTGAGGTGAGAAAATGTTCACAGAAGCACAAAACAGGCATGAACGGTTGCTTCTAGAAATGCAAGATAGAAGTGAGAGGTTACTATTGGAGATGCAAAATATGACGGGGAAATTGGAAAAAAAAATGTGGGAGTTACTAAAGATGCTATCGCCATAATTGTCAAAACAGGGGGAAGGAAACAATATATTTGATCATACACCTAAAAACAACCATACGCAGCATGATAAGGAAGGGCATGCTACGCCAACGAGGTTGAGTAGAATTGAGTTTCCTTCGTTTGATGGGGATAATGTTAAGCTATGGTTGTACCGCTGCGAATAGTTCTTTCAGTTAAATTAGACTCTAGAGCAAATGAAGGTGAAAGTATCCATTCTGCACATGGATAAACGTGCACAAGAATGGTATCGATTGTTCAAACCCCAATAAACACAGAGGTGGTGGAGTGGACAGAATTCACGAGGGCTCTTAAACAAAGGTTTGATGCAGAAATTTTTGATGATCCTGTGGGGGATTTTAAGTAGTTAAAGTAAAACGGGATAGTATTGGAATATTGTGCGCAGTTCGATCATCACTCTAAGAGGATCTCTCTCTCAAAAGAATACCTAGTTGGTTTCTTTGGTAAGGGCCTTAAGCCAGAGATTGGTGTCGTAGTGAAATTACACGAACCGCAGTTTCTACAACAAGCTTATACGTTAACTAGGAAACAGGAAGCAATACTAATGTCGACAGGAAACTCTATAATGAACAAAACCCAGTCCGCTCGAAACGTGATCAATGGAAATAATTTCAGTTCCACCTTAAAAGCACCCCACTTAACAACATTTAATCATAGTCCAAGCACAGAAGGTATATTATCCACACTGCCTTTAACACTACGTTCACCATCGATGCGATCTTACAAGGCTTCAAAGTCCATCAACAGTAGAGACTTTGATGAAAAAAGGGCAAAGGGGCTCTATTTTTTGTGCGACGAGAAATATACGTTCTGTCACAAATGTAAGAAGATACAGCTACAGTTCTTCGTAGTTTCTAAAGAGAATAACAGTGGGAAGGTGTCAACCGACCAAAAGGAGGAGGATCTGGAGGAAGGCTGTGAGATGAAGACTATCCCATGGTTTCCATGCAGGCAATGATAGGGTTCTCCAGCGAGACAAAATTCAAACAAATGTGATTAGTGGGAATGCATCAACGATGGCAGATTCACATACTCATTGATATTGGCAGTACATACAATTTTGTGGACATTGTGGTGGCAAGAAAAGAAAAATGTGACCTCAGAGAAATTGAGCCTGTTTCAATTACAGTGGGCGGAGGATTACAGCTCCAATGTTGGCAGTGTTGCAGAAACTTTGCATGGTCCATGCAAGGTGTACAATTCAGTATGGACGCTCTGGTATTATCATTAGGAGGTTGTGACATCATTTTGGGAGTTCAGTGGCTAGTGGGATTAGACAATGTCCTATGCACTTTCAGAACTTGAACAATGACGTTTAGATGGGAGGGAATGGTGGTGACCATACAGGGAGATCCAGAGGGCAAATTAAGGATTGTTTCAAGTAAAGGGCTCTAGAAGACTCTACAAGGGTCATCGAGTGGACAGTTGCTTATGATACAACTTTCTACTTCAATCGAATATCAACTCCAGCAAATGTGAATGACAGAAGAACAAGGAACTGTGTTTGACGATGTTAATGCAATATTGTCCAATTATGCCGAGGTGTTCCAAGAACCATCTCATTTGCCCCTGAATCGCAAATACAACCACTAGATTGTGCTGATGGATGGAGTTAATACAATCAATGTGAGGTCATACCGTTATTTAGGAGCACAGAAAGACATAATAGAACAAGAGGTCAAACAACTAATGAAACAAGGATTTATACGCCACAGCTACGGTCCATATGTGTCGCTAGTGGTTTTGTTAAGAAGAAGGACAACTTGTGGAGGATGTGCGTGGATTATCGAGAGCTACATAGGTACAGTGAAAGATAAATTTCGAATACCCCTCATTGAACAATTATTGGATGAGTTGCACAATGCCAGTTGGTTTTCTAAGTTAGATCTATGCTCGGGTTACCACCAGATTCGAATGCAACTTGTAGACATTCCAAAGACAACTTTCAAAATGTATGAGGGACATTACGAGTTCTTGGTGATGTCCTTCGGGTTGACGAATGCACCCTCCACGTTTCAAC
This sequence comes from Erythroxylum carthagenense, assembly GCA_026413575.1. Classification (NCBI taxonomy): domain Eukaryota; kingdom Viridiplantae; phylum Streptophyta; class Magnoliopsida; order Malpighiales; family Erythroxylaceae; genus Erythroxylum; species Erythroxylum carthagenense. The sequence continues at coordinate 16,480,951 of JANZLD010000007.1, read as the reverse complement.
AATTAATGAACGAATTGTTTAAACCATTTCTACGTCGTTTCATTATGGTTTTCTTTGATGATATACTAATATACAGTTTCTCGTTAACCCTGCATGTAGAACATATTTCTGTAGCCCTTCAAACATTATCGGACAATCAATTGTTTATGTGAGGAAACAAATGTGTCTTTGGAGCTCGACAGGTGGATTACTTAGTTTATACCATCTCTAAAGAAGGTTTGGCAATGGCAGAACGTTAAAACAGTAGAAGAATGGCCTGTACCAAAGTGTATTAAGGAATTGTAGGGATTTTTGAGAATTACAGAATATTATAGGAGGTTTATTAAAGGTTATGGAGCGACATCAAAACCCCTAACAAAATTGCTTACCAAGAAGAAGGCATCCAATTGGAGCTGGCAACAGAAGGAACAGATGGCTTTTGAGAGCTTGAAGAAGGCCATTATGTTTGCTTTGGTGTTGGCATTACTAAACTTCTCCAAACCATTTGTAATCGAAGCCGATGCATGTGGGCAGGAATCGGTGCGGTACTACAATAGGAAGGCAATCCCATTGCCTTCTTAAATAAGTCATTGGCAAGGAGGCATCATAGGTTATCTACGTATGAGAAGGAGTTTCTAACATCAAATAGTGGCATCATTACCTGACTCCTAGACCTTTTATCCTGTGAAACTGATCATCGAAGTTTGAAGTACTTGTTGGAACAATGTCTGTCAACTCCGTTTCGATAGTTATTGTAACATCCCATTACCTATGATAAGACTTGAATAGTGAACATGCGAAATTTCTGAGAAGTTAGAATGCACAATTTATGCTTATGCAAAATATGGCATATACATACGTGATAATATTGATTTTTGCACAATAATATGATTGTACATGCATTCATTGGCATTTCCAGGTAAATTGGTTTATAAATAGAAATTCTGGATTTATTTGGACTGTATTAAATGTGATTTGACAATTTTTGTATATTTTGGATATTTTGAAATTTTTGGTGAATTATTTTTAAGTTGAAAATTTATTTGGAGACTATTAGTATTATTTTGAAATTTTGGTGAATTTTAGAAAATTTCTGAAATTTTGGGGTATTTTAGATTAGGAAAATTATTAAAATAATGACCAATTACAAGGTGACATGTGGCAGCCTATAGATGAGATAAATGGCTCACATGTAAGGGAGCAACGTGTCTCTAAGTTAGTAAAGTAAATCAAGAAAGTAGATAGGAGCTTTCATTGTTCTCTCTTAGGAAAACAACTTGTTCTTCACCAAGTTTTGATTTTCTCAAGCCGTGATTTTCTGGAAATAGGGTAAGTAAATGGCTAAGTTTCTGAGTTCCATAGCTGATTGTTTTTGTGTGATTTTTGGGTTGTTGGAATGAAACACATGCAAGAGATAGATGAGTGTCGTAACTATGCATGAAACAGTAGGAAGATTTTGATTTTTGGTGTTTGGTTTGAATATTGAGTTTTGAATTGTTTAAGAGTACGATGAGCTAGAATGGGAGTTAAATGAGGTTAAAGAGTGGATTAAGAAAAAAATAAAAGAATATGTAGTGGTGGTGAAAATTTACAGTAGAGAGAGAAATGACACTTAGGAAACTTGGGATGGTAAATGTTTGAAGTGTAATTTGAGTCTAACTTGTTGCCAAGATTTTTTTAGATATGAAAATGTAGAATGGATGGTTTAGAAGTAAGAAATTTAAAAAAGAAACGAAAAAAAAGAGAGAGAGAAGAAACAGTTCGGTGAAGAAGATGATGAATAGTATAAAAAACAAATTCTGGTTTTGGCAATTGTAGATAATGTTGCACTTTGAGTTGTTTAGCATAAGATAAGTTGCAAAGGAAGGAGCAAATGTAAGGTATAACTTTGTGATAAGGAATTAAGTAGAGGAGAGGAAGAAGATGGAAGAGAGTTGCTGCAAAAATGAGGAGACTTACGTGCAAAAAACGTTATTCTACAGTGAAAAGGTGATAGTTTATCTGTGTGGGTTAAAAACTAGAGTTTTCCCTTGAGCAGCTCTCAATCTTTTGCCTATAACTTTATCATCTGAACTCCAAATGACTTGAAACTTGACCAATGGATTCTTAAGACAGTTTTCTTTTTCTTCATAAAAATTTATAGTTATCTGAATTAATTTGAAAGTGTTTGAGAGGATGAAAGTGTGGAAGTCGGCTAGAGTGTTATGAACTGGAAATTTTCATGATCATGTTTCGATTTTATAATTATAACTTGAGCTGTAGATTTCAAAATGAGTTCATTTTTAATTCATATTAAACTAGAGACATATTTCTACAATTTTTGTGAAGAGGTCGAATTTTAATTCTATCTCTCTGATTTTCAAAATTGGCATGTAAGTGAGTTGTAGCTTAAGCTGAAGCACAATCAAGGACAGAAATCATGTCCTGTGATTATTAAATAAATTGTATTGCTTTGGGCTGAATTAGGTTTATTTGTCTTAACCAAAGTTGTAGCTTATTCTCCTCACTTTAAATTGGTATAAATTTTGAAATTTTTGGATGTCTGAGCTGAAAGATATGAGTTGTACAATGAGAGGGTATGATCATGTACTAGCCAAAAGTTCAAATGTGCACAATCTGAGGTATTTTGTGCATAACTCATTGAATACTAAATCAAATTGGATGATCTTGGAGTCGTTAGAAACTTAAGACAATGTAGAACAACTTTCCAGAAGGAAGTGTTGCCTAATTTTGTCTTTTACCCTATCAGATTAATTATACAAAGTTGACCCAAAATCATGTGGGTAGAAAATCGGAAGTGGTCAATTAGGTTATCAAATTGATTTCACCTTGTTTTATTTTGGTCCAAATTATAAGTACCTTACGATATTAATAAGGGCTTTGATATCTAATTGATTTGTTAATGAGAGTTATAATAAGATACCCAGAATTGTCATTGAATATGCATTGTGCATACTTTCTATATCTTGATGTGCATAAAAGAACACTTGTATATTTGAGCAAAAATGTGATATTTGTGAATGTGTTGTGTATGTTTTGGAGGAGTCAAGTGGATGCCAGACCGACATTGCTGGACCATCCAGACAATAGCATATTGGAGCATTATGTGAGTCAACCTAGATGATTTCCTAGGATTGATTTGATTTGAATTTAATTTAATTTATTACATTTCCAATATTATT
>JANZLD010000007.1:16460558-16470945 GCA_026413575.1 Erythroxylum carthagenense | reverse complement strand
AACTTATCAAATGGAAAAGTAAAACTATTAACATTTTTTATTTGTAATTAATTACAATCATTTTATTAATGGTTTTACTTCTATTAAAACAGTCTTAAAACAAACATTAATTTAATTTAATATATACTATCTACTTTTATTAAATAGATTATCAAATAAAAACAACCATTAATAAGTGACAACACTATTCTAGTGATAGAATAAATATATAATAAATTGAAACCATTGTAATTTGGAATTGTACTATATTATGCGATACAATACTGTTGTTTTATGCGATACAATACTCTTTATATTAGTAATAGACATTTCAATATGAACAAATATAAATCCTAAGTTTTAATCCTTACCATTCCACCCCAGGATCTTCACACCAATTAAGAACCAAAAGTGATCACACGTCAACTATATATCTTAGGCACTTTGCGTTGTGTTGCCACTTGGAGAATGGCATCTAGAAGTTTTAAAGGCTTTTATTATTTGATTACGTCTCATAATTAATACGATACTTATACTCCCTCCTATCCAAAATAAGTATCGTTTTAGAGAGATGCACACTTATTAAGAAAACTAGTGAAATGTTTGATATACCCTTATTAATTGCATGTTGAATTGCCTTGAAAATGTAATCTGTATAATTAGGATGTGAGATAAATTAAAGGGTAATTTTGGAAATAAAATTATAAACATGCATGAAAAATCGTGAACGACACTTATTTTGAATAATTAAAATATCTCTAGAACGACACTTATTTTGAATAGGAGGAAGTATTATTTAACTACTTTCCTTTTTAGAGTTTGAAAGGACAGGGTTGAAAGGTCACATATAAGCATTAATATTAGCAATCTCTTTATTCAAATATCTTTGCAAATAGGAGCAGAGATCATACAGGAATTGCAGCTTAAATAGCTTCATTGCTAATTGCTATAAGAATAAGGCAGCAACCAACAGTTGGTAAATGGGAAATCCTCATTGGTAATGATCAATACAAAAGAATCTGCTTCCACTCAAAGAGCCCATGCATAATCACCAAGAGAAGCTTAAATAAGCAAAACTGAGAGCTGCAATTTTTTTAAAAATTTTCTTTTACTCAAACCATCCATCCTCTCCAAGAGATGTTTAAATCAATAAAACAAAAAGTTGACATTTTGCTCTATATTAATCGTAAGATGTTTTAGTTTACTAAAGTACTAAGCAAGATGTTAACTAGCATATTCTTTCTTTTGATGCAAGGAATTCCATAGAAATATATAGGTTAAAAAAAAAAAAAGTTGATGTTGCCAAGACACATGTGAAACTTACATTTTCATGGTCCATGTGTTGGATAAGGTTTTTTTTTTTTTTTAATACAAGGGAGAAGAAAACAAGAACAACTAAGGGAAAGAGCAGTGATACAAGACACCGTGAGAATCACGGGACATAGTGACAAAGACAAAGGACGGAACCTCCTGGAGCTCTTAAAGTCCTTTTCCGTCCTTTGGCATATATCCTGTTGTCAAAGCCTTTACCAATCTTTTTAAAGGCAACTTCCTCACGACTCTCAGAATTCACAACAGCACTGAACGTGTTGACAGTAGGGCGTTATCAAACCTTTTATACCACGTAAAATTAAAAAGTTACCAGCAGATTACCTAAACACTCCTTTGGAGGAGCTGCTAAAAAATCAGCTGATAAGCCAACTCAGCTCTTTATCAAATAAATTTAATAACTTTTTATAAGATTAATCAGCTAAAATAAGTCAAATCTGCTAAATACAGAAATTATCAACTCTTTACCGAGCCAGCCTTATCTGTAGAGGTGCGTAAAAGAGACGCCTTTGAATTTTGAAGAACAATAGAACGCGCAAATCTATGAGATAATATTGATTAGTCTTTAGTGGGATTGAGTAGACTGTAAAAGTTTTGGGGGCTAGCTACTGTCTAAAACCTATTGAAGACAATCGACCTGAACATTAAATTATAACCAAAGTTTGGAAAACTATCTATAAATGTTAAAGATAAGATTGATATAAAATTATAAATCATATAGTACTATATATAATTTTAACAAAATTAAAAATTATTTTAAAAATTACGCTAAACGACCTAAATCTGATACCGGTGAAAGAATTACGTAAAGGCAAAAGTAGTTTTCACATTCGGAGTTGACGGAAATGACAGTAAAGATCTTAAGGGAAAAGAGGGAATATTCTAGGGCATATGATTGGCAGGACTTGGTATCAATGACCACATGACGTCAGACTCAGCGGTATATTATAGAGCATATCAAGGAATCTTGTTCCGTATCGTACTCTGCGTACTGAATTGATCAATGTATAGTAGAAGAAGAAAGAAGAGGCAGAGCTATAAGTCTTCTGCTTTCACATGTTCTGTGCATGGAACGTAGCTGTTGCAGTCACCGATAAGGAGATATACGCGAAGCCAGGTATGAACCTATCACTTATGCATCAATTTGGTGATCTCTTTCTCATCAAAACTGCTATCCCCTTTCATCTTGCTTCATGTTTAATTTTGCTTATACTTACATTACGGTTTTTTCCTGTTTGTGTTAGGATTTGTTGCATACGCTGCTCATTTATCTATTTATTTATATCCATGTATATAGAAAGTTTAATGGCTTAAATCGTTACTTGGTTTGCAATCTCTGCATGTTCTGAAGCTTTTGGGTTCTTCTTTTTCTTTTGTTTGTTTTTCTCCATTGAAGAAAAGAAAAGAACCCTGAAATAGTTTATGCTATTTTGTTTCAATAAGCTGGAAATGCTCTGTGTTTAGTTGGATGGAGGGAAGCTACTCATTCCTTTTCTTGGCTTCTTCCCATGTATTGTCTGGGCAGACAATGAAAAGGAAAACAATATTGTTAGACCTGAGAGAAACAGAAATAATAATAAAGAAGAAAGTGGAGAACAATGGAATGCGAAATCCTTGACTTCATTTTCATTCCAATTATAGGGTATTCCTCTGGATTACCAGTCCCTTAGGCATGTTAGTGTCACTGAATACAGTGTGCTCGGATTCAAAGGTTTCATGTTTTGCTTTCACTATGGTTTCATCCTTTCCTATTGTCACCTCAACGACAGTATGAACGTCGTGTCACTTTCACAAAGGCTCTGGACTTTCTGAACCTTTGTTCTTATTATTCTTTATTCTTCAGCTAGTTAATCATTTGAACACATCTCAAAAGCAGCTAACGTACATTGATGAACCCTGCAAATGAAGCAAGATCAAATGTTGAAAGTCATTTCCATGAGTAACTTAAACAAGACAAGTACAGGGAATAAACTTGAATTACCTGCAAAAAGTGGGGTTCGTTGACTATCATCTTATGTAAGAGCACGACCAACTTTGGCTGGGTTTAGAATTTTTAGACCTTTCCGCAGATAGTCAAACATCAATACAAACACCCCATAGAGGTATATCAGGTAGAGATGTACTTTTCCTGGTATGCTAGTGGCGGAACAGACATCATCTCCAGCCTTCGTACTTAATATTCCACATGTCATCCCTCCTTCCAACCAGCCTAAGAACAGTAAAGGAGAAGTTAGGCCGTGACCTCAAAAAGAAGAAGATATTAACAATATATGCACATTCAAGTGAAAGTTATTTTCAACCCACCATCCCATGGCAGGAAGATAAGTAGTTCAATAGGAGACCTTTTCAGTTTCAGTACCATATGGAATCTAATTAAGAAAACGCCTTAACAAATTCTTTATGCTACGTAAACTATGTTGAAACACCTACCAAAAAGACTGGTATTCCTTCGTAGAAGGAAGGCAAGGAATGATACAATACCGGAAATCATAGCCTTTATGAAATTTCAGTCTTTTATGCCATCTCCTCGTTTATATACTCCCTTTCATCCCTATCCCTTGATTTAATTTACGGAAACCAATGAAATTCAGTGGGAAAGTAAATTCAATTTTAAGCTTCATAGTCTCTGCAATTATGTGGTCCAATCTTGAGGTTATGGTGGCAACAAGTCTGTGTTAGTGCCTAAAAGATAGGGCTTTAGCATGTGCCGTTCTTACCTGGGTGTTTCTTGGGCAAATTACTCCAATCATCAGGACTCATCTTTGCTTCCGATGCCTTGATCAAATCCAAGAGAGCTTGATTGACCTAAAATGTTGAAATTTTCCGACAAAAATATTTCAGGACCACTATCGAGCACTTAGATAAAATCTCTTAAGCATCAGTTGTAGGATGCACTGAGATTTAAAATGTTTGGCAGTAGCAGCAGTAATGGTGAATGTCGTCACCTAATTGTTGCTTTTCCTAAGCATTCAAACAAGTTAAATCAACCATTCCTTGGTTTAGTTTCCAACTCTACAATATCTATATGGCTATATCTTTTCAAAAAGCCAATTTGGATCACAAGATCTTCAACTCTGGAAAGAAATATAATTTTATTTTTCTCACCCCATCCATCACTTACGGGGCACATTTTTCAGGATACCATAACACAGCAACCTATTTCAGTATAATTATGTATAGACAACAAGATACCTCTTTAGTCCTCTCATGACTCACTAGATGCCCACCATGTAGATCTACCATCTTAGCAACAGGCTGCAACTTTTCTGCAAGCCTTCTTGCATGGCACATTTGAGCAATTATATCGTACCTGTAAAAAAACAGTGAATCACAAATCAATCTCACACAGATATAAACATTTATCTATATAAAGATACATCTATTGATTCATCTACCAGAAAATGTCTGCTAAAATTCTCATTTTTGCAATGAAAAGGTTCTTCATGTACTGACCTCCTCCAAAATTTAACAAAAGATTAAAGAAGATTTTTAAACTTATGGCTGGATTTTAAATATCAAACCTACATGATGGACGAACATGTTAACTGTCTCACATTGTACATCATAGTTTTTACTTTGCAGCATGATTTTTTTTCTTTTTTTTGATAAACAACTTTCTAACTGTTGCAAAACTTCTAAATACAAAAATCTTGTTGATCCTACCAGTTGTGCATTGAAAAGCTGTGAAATTTGTCGGACAGACCGAAGGTCATCTTTCATTATGAAAACATAATGTAAACCTGTTAATATGCATATATTCATGTATTAGAGCTGTGTTAACGATTAAGCTCAAGCCGTATTTCTCCAATTTCTCTCTACTTTAACAATTTAAATATATTATTTCGCAAATCTTACTCTACATTCTACATTTATTTTTGGGATAGAGAGTAAAGACAAACAATGGATTTTTATGATGACTTGGTAGCATTACTGTATCTTATGGCCGAATCTCATCTTTACCTCCCATGTATGACTGTCACAAGGAATCCACCAGAACGGATCAGTTCAACTTCTGTTCTTGTCACCTTATGTGTCCAGCATGCATTGATTTGACCATCAAAACCACTAGTGGACTGCATCCCACTTGATGATATACCTTTTACATATTCCTGTAACCAAAAATTACCAAGGTCTAGCTAAGACACTCCTAAGTATTATCGTCAATCAATTATATTACAAATTGCCAACAATAGCAAGTCCCAGCAGCTGCAAAAGGACATGACCCTAAGCTTAATATGACGTCATACTGAATCAGAGGATTCCATTGTCACTAGCAGAAAATTAATAAATGACCTAGAAAACACGGCTAATCCAAGTGAATGACGTATTGTCATTTCAAAGCCAAGGATGCTGGTTTGAAAGTGCTAGACTGCTGGTTAAATGTTGTCTGTATTTGCTTATTTTCTTCCATCATTTTTTTAATCCATTGATTGTGTTAATGCATACATTCTCTTAAGAGTAAACATCTTTTAACAAACACCAAAATTAAATTTCTCGGTATGAGTAACATGCTTCACTCACTTGATAGAGAATTGCTCTTCTTGTGGTTGTTCCAACATATTCCTCGAGATATTCCTGTATGCCCGAGATTGATAGAATTGTAATAAGTTCCTCGAATCCCATAAAAAAATATACTCAAATTGTTATTTGATGCAGACAACAAAAAGGAGTACGTGAAGCTGTCTCCACACACTATTTAATACGTAAATGATACATGTATTTTATGCCTGCCCATGAAAGAAGTCCTAGTACATCTTTGAACCAAGCCAGCTGGAGCAGTTTTGTGAAAACAGAACCAACAAGAAAAAGTCATTAAAGTTGCAAAAGGTAATCCATATTATCCAATTTAGCACATGATTGATATGTCTACCATCCACTGAAACACAAGTAGGATGCAATCTTTATCAATGTAAAATGCCTAATAGTTTTTTTTTTCTTCCAAATTTAAGGTCTTGTGACAGCAATAGCAAAAAGAAAAAAACCAGAAACATGCACTGTTATATAAAATGCATATTGTTGTCTAGCTTATAAGCTGGATATGGTTGGCAATAGTGAATAAATATTCTCCATTTTCTCCTTGGGTCCTGGATACCTGCGTGTAGTGAGTGTCGAGGTCAACAGCTGCCCTTTGTTCAGGTGTCTTAGCCTTTAAAAAGCGAATTGCAACAGACAACGTTTGCCAATCAAACTGCAAAATGTAGATAACATCACCATCTTCCGATGATTTAAATGTAGTAACTTGGAACAGTTACAGCACACAGGAAAAAGGTACATAAAGTTATCAACTGAATGAGTAATAACGAGGTATTCCCTACAATGCAATATTTATTCTAATAATGTCAAAACCAAAGGGCTCCTATCCATCAATTTTCTCTGTTCCTGCTATCATCATACAAAAGCTTAGTATATTGACTAGGAATTGTAGGGATTAGTACTTATGCTATCATCATACAAAAGTTTAGTATATTGACCAGGAATTGTAGGAATTGTTACTTAACTATATTCAAGAATTGTATACCCCCATTAGGAGGTGTTTTGCACATGAATATATCAATGTTTCTATAAAGAGGAAAAAGGATTCCATTTTTCAGATAAAAAGGATGTAAAAGACAAGATAATGCCTCCGGTTTAACGCAAAATTTGATAATAGTAGGAAAAGCTTTGATAATCACCCATTAGATATTTTCACTTTCAGTCTATGAACACAATTGATGTAGTAACAAGTAGTATAACTAAATGTTGCTACTATCTTCTTACCATATCAAGGCTACTTGGAGACTTGTTACCGTAATAGCTTCTTGCCTAGAATTCTTCTCATTTTATGCATGAATCTTAGCTATTCTGTCTGGGAATTACCAAAAAAGGAATTCTTAAGGAATATCAAGCAAAATCAAATGCATAAGACTCACACCTAGTTGTGACAGTTGTTGGGACAAAATATACATAAAATGTGCATATATCTCTTACTCCATCCGACTAGATTATAAACAATGGTGGACAATTTAGGCCATCTAAAGTATATGAAAGTGAAGCCAACAATTTTATTCGTTCACGACTATTTCCATAGTCAAGCATAGTCTGTATAGACTCCGGCAACAATTTAGGAGGAGTATACTTGCAAGCAGATAACGGAGAAGCCCCACAAGTGACAACAAGAACAAAGTACCTTTGGAATGCATTCCAAGCCTCCACCAGTGACATTCAACAACGCCAAAGACAAAACCCTATCTGGCACCGTGGATGCTACCTTGCAAGCTATCATAGCTCCTGTTTAAGGCATAACAAGTTGAGTTAGCTTCAAAATGATATCGAACATGAGTGAATTGCTGTAAAGTGAGTTGCTCAAGGTCTGGCTTACTTTGAGACTTTTAAAACTATCTAAACAAAGATCAATAACCTCTCTAGATACTCAAGGAAACTGAGTTTAATGGACTAACCCATTGAATGGCCAAATACGTGGGCTTTCTGCCACCCCAGATGATCCATTAAAGCAATAGCATCTTTAGCCATTGACTTTGTTCTGCACGCAACGCAAACATGGAAGGCATTGGTTGGAACAATTGCGCAACTTAAACCATAAGTTGTTATAGTGCTAAAAATACAAGCGAGTTTCAAGATAAGATAACATAGCTTAGAGGAGCTTTTCCAGTTTCTTGCATTTTAAAGAAGCCAAACATGATGCACAGTTTTATCTTCTCAAACCAAACAATGCAAAAAGATCGGAAAGGAACACATCAAAACGCAAGAAGAAAAAATAAATGTCAGAACCAGAAAGCCAAACACAGGAAAAGAACGCATCAAAACGGAAGAAGGGAATGTCGGTCAAAACTGACGTATATTTTAATTTCTCGGTCGGTACGGAACTCCGACCCACACCACGATTATCAAAAGCACAGACTTCGATCCCGTTGCCGCCTGAATTCCGATCGGGGCTCCTCAATTCATCATCATTAGGTACATCGGTGCCCGTCAGTCCTATTATCTGTGGTCCCCACGAATCATGCGTCGCCGCTAATCCTGACCGTCCAAAAACAACCATTGAAACCCAAACAATGCACCCAATAAAGAAATTCAAATACCAGGAAATTACCAATTATCATGAGAACCTTGATGGGTCCGCCGCCGTAGGTTCTGTAGAAAATCCTGATGCCATTGTTGCAAGCTCTGTCCGCAGTGTCCTGGTATTTCGCGACCTCGCAAAAAGGCATGGTTTATTTCCAGGACACGAAGCTAATACCCAGAAACAGAGATGCAATTAGTCCGTATATGAGCTTTCTGGGTCCTATCGTCAGCTCACAAATAAATAAGAGAGGAGAAGAGACTCGAACAGAGGAGGGATGGACCACTCCTATCCCACGTAGGATTAGGAGGAAGAGGGTTGGTCAGCTGGCAAGCCGCAAGTATGTGATTTTGGGTCAACAGTCAAATCTACGTCGGAAAAGGCAATAAACCACGAAGCAGAACAGTCGTGTCGTGTGTTCCAACCAATTGTATACATGTATCCCTTTTACTTTCTCGTTCACTCAGTCTTGGAGTTAGGGAGGTGCGATTGGTGGATGGTAATAAAGTTGTTCAGGGACTGGGACACACAGGGTTAAGGTCAACGCACAAGTTATGGTCAGACCACGTGTATTTTTTGATTTGGATGGGTTAGATTTCTTATCTTTTGCCTCAGCCATCTAATGTAATGTTCTTTGACAAAGTTGAGGTTATACTTAGGCAAGTTATTTTTAAAGGCTAAGGAGCCCTCTTGTTGCTTTATATCATCTCCTTCATTGCTGCTTTTTTATGGCCATATATACTTAATGACTTGGAAATTTGGAAGCCTTATCAAAAGGCCTTTTGGGTACTAATTGTGAAACCAAATTTAGGTAACATTTCTATTATCTATTATATACTTCATGACTCATAATGCTTTTTAGCTTGAGAATGTGAAGTAGAATCCATGATGAATCAACTTTAAGTTTGATTTTTTACAAGTTTTCTCCTTTTAAAAGTCATGTGTGGATCATTGAATCTAAAGAGATTTATAGTCATAGCATAGCTTCTAGATTCTCTAATCTAGGAGTGTTTTATATATGGCTTCAATGGAAATAATGCCTATACCAACATTATCCTTAAGTTGACCATATTTAAACCACTTCATTTTGGCCTATGATGAGTTTGTCGCTTATGTTGACTAAACAAAAGTTTGATAATAGATTTAACTAGGTTAAGAGGAAGAGAAATGTAGAAGCTCCAATGGACTTGTAAGTTGCTAAGGATGGAGATTATCAGTTGCATCTTGTAAGCATACGATGAGAGTTTGTTTATCTAAAAGTTGATTGTTTTATGGATTGTGTTAAAGAGTGGCTTATAAGCTTGGTTGCTATGAGAACATTCAAGCATTTTAAGGGGAAGAGATTTGTTTTCTATGTCAGGTCCACTTACATAGTGATATATATATACTTATTGATTGCTAGGCCTACCATCTTTGTGAATTGCTTTAATAATTTCATTAACATGCTACAAATTTAGTATTAGGTAAACATAATAGAAGCACGTCATCTACAAAAGATAATTGCAATGTCTTAATTTTCTTGCACTTACTATGGAAAGTGAAATCTTTCTCCTACTCAATAGTTTTACTTGTTAGCATGGTAAGTGCTTCCACGTATAGTATAAAGAGATATGGATACAAAGAGTCTTCTTATCTCATGTCTCTAGTTCCTTTGAACATATGAATAGGGTCATGTTGTGTCTAATTTTTATTGCTTTCAATTACCTTCATATCTTGATTTTATTTACAAATCCTTGTGTTTTGATCTAACTGTGAGATTAACTGAGTGAACAGTGTGAATATCGCATGAATATTAATTGGGTTTTTGTGAATTTTGCATTAAAACACCAAAGTCACATAATTTTTTCATTAAATGTGATGCACAGTGGTGACTTACAAAGTGGTGATTTTATGTCACCATCGTGGATGGTTAATGCACGGGGGTGACAAGGGAGTCACTGGTGGGAGTCACACCAGTGACTCCCTATGCACGAGTGTGACAAAGGGAGTCATAACCTTGACTCCCCATGCACACCCGTG
>JANZLD010000007.1:16423932-16438181 GCA_026413575.1 Erythroxylum carthagenense | reverse complement strand
CGAGGAGGAGGAATTTGGTGGTGGTAGAGGTGGCAACAGAGTGGCTACGAGGTTGGTGGTGTCAAGGATGCATGTGGGTTGTTTGTTGGGGAAAGGAGGAAAGATTATTGAACAAATGAGGATTGAAACAAAAACCCAGATAAGGATTTTGCCTAGAGATCATACCTTGCCTCGTTGTGTTTCCATGTCTGAGGAGATTGTTCAGGTTTACATTAAGCTCTTACTAATCCTCCTCTTTGTAAAACAATGCTGTAACTCTTTTTTGTGGGACGTTATGTTAGCTGAAACTGAAGATGTTATGGACGACAGTTACTTTAATTCTCTGCTTAAAGATATAAAGATATATGAATCCGCCTCCTTTTTAAATGCCACCAATATTTGGCAGTTAAAGCTAGAACATTTGGAATACTGATAAGTTCAGAGACACCGGGTTTACAATGGTTTTAAAATGATCAACAGCCTCGTGGATAATTTTAGGATTGATCCATGCAAATTACTAAGGGTTCTAAATGATTGGAAGGTGCATGAAAGCAATTTTCTTTTTGTCATGAGAATAGAATGATTGTCAGTTGCTGCTCCTTCTTCCCGTTCTTGTCCTTCTACTGCTTCTTCTTGCTGCTCCTCCTTCTCTTCCTTCTCTTTCTTGTTCTTTTTCTTCTTACTCTTGATTCATTTTTCCTTTTCCTTGTGTATGCATTTAATTACTGCGATCTTGCTATTTCTATTAAGAATTACATATTTTGTGTTAATTTTCTAAGAATCTATACTCCCTCGTCTATCTGGCTTTTTCTTGTTGGTGATATAGACTTGCCTGGTACTTGTGTCTCTGAAGTTGCTTTTGCTCATATGTCTAGTCCTTTCTCATTTGATTGTTGAGGAAATACCATCGCTAAGTGGGGCTCGATTATTGAGTTTATTGACATCTCAGTCATGGTAATTTGAGCATTTGTGATTTGTGTCTGCCTGAAGGTAAAGGAAGAGGTTGATATGCAGATATGTAGACTATGAGCCACCTAAATTCTGTGTCTATCTCTGTGTAAGGCATCCAATACTTGGGAAACTATAGGAAATGCAAGGTCATGATGTCACCGCCTAAATATCTGCATTACACTTGTGGACCTTTTCTAAAGCATTGTGGCAAATAGGTTATGCAGGGTCTGATGGATGTAGACACTAATTTACTATTTACTTGGCAAATAAGGCCCTTGGAAAATGTCTTAATAGGCTTTTCTTATGAGTTATTCCTCCTAGTTAATAGACTATAAGTTTTTCTTTTTTTACCAAATTTGGAGCTTGAATGGAGAAACCACATCAACTCTAGCTTACCGTGTTCATTGTCTCATGTTAGTTTATGCCTTGCAGGTCTTAGGTGATGTCAATAATGTGAAAAAGGCTGTATCAATAATTTCATCCCGCTTGAGGGAGAGTCAACATCGGGACCGCAGTCATTTTCAGGGACGATTTTTCCCTGATGAGGATTATATACCTTACATGAATAATACAACTCGTCGAGGATCCATTGACGGGGGCTCTTTTGGATCACGACAATCTGGGCAAAATTACAGAGGCAATAACTATTCACGACCTTCTGGTGTTGCAATTGAATCTGGGGAGGTTCCCATTGATAATACGCAGCCTTTCTATGGTGAGGACCTTGTATTTCGAATACTTTGCCCAATTGACAAGGTTAACAGAGTTGCTGGGGAGTCAGATGGCCTAATAGAATTACTTCAAAATGAAATTGGGGTGGATGTGAAGATCTCAGATCCTGTATCGGGGTCAGATGAACAGATAATAATAATTTCCTCTGAAGAGGTAAACCAATTACTGCTTATTTCTTTTAATGTTTTGAACTTCATTCTGCTAACAATTTATATTTTTTCCAATTTATTTGACCTTGAAGTGATGACCATTTAGTATAGTATACATTTCTTTCTTGCTTATTGTTACATAGAAATGTAAATTAGATTGTATGTTTTGCCTAAAATCTTTCAAGCATGGTTGTGTTCAATAATACTCAAAAAAGGAAAATCTTTTCCTTGGTTTAATTGATGCCTACTGTACTTTGACCTTTTTCCCTAAGTGTCAAACTGAAGAGTTTCGAGAGGACAGAATTGTAACGGAGATAAAAATTAGGACCTGTTGCAGGCATGCAAAGAAATGTTGCAACAAAGTAACATGAGATAGGCCTCAAGATGCGTTTATAAGTTCTTACTAACGAACATGTTTGATTTTAAAGATTCACAGATCAAAAGCGTACTTCTCTAATTTTCTAATTTTACCCAATTTTGAAAATTCTATTGTCTGTTTACATTTCTTCTTAGGGTCCGGACGATGAACTCTTTCCTGCCCAAGAAGCTTTATTGCATATTCAGACTCACATTGTTGATCTCATACCTGATAAAGACAATATGGTTACAACTAGATTACTTGTCCCAGCTAGTGATATTGAATGTCTAGATGGAAGAGATGGCTCATTACTTGATCTGGAAAGGTTAACTGGAGCAAAAATACATATCCTACCAAAAGAATCACTTCCTACATGTGTATCAGGGACTGATGAGCTTGTACAGGTTTGGTACTCTGCATAACCAGCTAACTTTTAGGAAGGCCTTTCACATGAAGTTTTCTATTTATTTTTTGGACAATTGTTTCTGGACAATATGCTGGAAGATAAATAACTGTAAACCTGAGTTTATTATTTTGTTGATGATGCACTTAGCATTGCTCCTCTGCAGCATGATTTCTTGACAGACAAACTCTTTAAGTGATTCACTTTTGGTGTTTCTTGATTGCTGGAAGTAAGCAATCCTGAAGCCTACTCAATCTCGATGTACCGTCCTTTCTTGTGCTCATGATGTATGTTACAATCTTGATGTGAAGTTTCCTATTTGAAATTATGGAGACAAAACATAGAATTCCTTAATGATAAGCACAATTGGTTTTTGCAAAGGTTTACTTTTCTCAACTAATTGCTTTTCTCTACAGATTGAAGGGGAAATAAAAGCAGCTAGAGATGCTCTTGTAGAAGTCACATCAAGAATTCGGAGTTACTTATATAAGGAGTTCTTTCAGAAAGATACTCCTTCACCTATTTCTCAATCAGGCCCTCTTGGGAGTGCTTCAGGTATGGAGTCAACTTCTCCAGATAACGTAGCCCTGGCTCATGAAGTTCAAAATGTTGGTAATTCTCCTGCTGCGATAAATCAGAATGTACAATCTGCACCTACATCTCAGCCATCGAAGGTATGGTGCAGTGTAGATAGCCTTTCTGCTAAACCTTGAACCTTTATCCTATTCTAAAAACAATCACATATACACCATTCGTTTCTCATCTACTCTGCATCACTTCCTGTGTTTCTTGGATGTGAAAATTTTGTCTAGCTATACTCCATCTTATTGCCCATGTTTTCAGAATTCTGAACTAAATAAATTTAAGTCAGGATCAAAAGAGCAGGTTTAATTTACCTTGTTTTCATACATTTCTGGAAAGGGGATTATGACTTTTATATAGCAGTTCTAAAAGCAGGTGGATTTCGTAAAATAGCAGTTTGCTTAGATTTCCCCCTTTTTCTATATATTCAGAATGCAGTACTCTACTTTGGGTAATTAGATTAAATTATCCTTCATATAAGGTATATCCAAAAGTGATGAGGTTTTAACTCTGTTATGGAAGAAAATGACCTGACTAGAGATGGAGAAGATGTGGTGTCACTTTCCATCTTTTTTTTCCTAGTATAATTATCAATATATTGAACGATTCAGAAGAATTAAAGGTGACTTTTTTCCTTCTTAAAGATTTTAGAAAGGTGAAATCTATTGCTTTTGCAGGATTGTGGAGCATCTGGCACCAAAGCAGTAAAGCAAAATGAAAGTGAACGCCATGGTGATTCGATGACTACAATCAACAGGTAGAGGATTTAACTTCATCATTATCTTTGATAAAGATATGCCTTCTGTTTCCATTGAATAATGTTGGCCTTTTGTTTTCCTGGTAGAATCCCTAAACCACTCGTCACTAGGAGTACTCTTGAAGTTGTTATACCGGATTATGCTGTCCCAAAACTGGTAGCCAAATCAAAAAGCAAACTGGCTCAGATTAGTGAGGTGAGCCTAGTCTTTCCCCCATTTTGTGGCCAGATTCACATGAAGAACCCCTAACTAATTTGTTCTTTATTGAATAGTTGTCTGGAGCAAATGTGACCCTAATAGAAGACAGACCAGAGGTGACAGAAAAGATCATTCAAATTTCTGGCACGCCAGAGCAGGCAGAGAGAGCCCAGAGTTTGCTTCAAGGCTTTATTTTGAGTAGTAAGTCCACCAAATTACTCTTGTGTGGCATCTTGTGGATGCTAGTTTCTTTCTTCTTGAATTTAAATTTCACTTTGCCTTTTTTCTTTGATTCAGCACAAGAAGATGGACCTTAAACTAGTCCCTGCATTAGGAGTGGACTAAAAATTTTTGAAGCTGGCATTGGTTGTTTCATGCCCTGTTTCCTAACCTTCCATTATTTGCCTGGTCCTTGAAGTCGCATTTTGTCCCTCATTTTGTCCCTTCTTGAAAAATGACAAGGAGGGTGGCCTGTCTTTCCTTTGACTGCCCCTTTTGGATCATGAATTTTCAGTGTGAAGAGCTCCACTGTAAATGAACCTTGAGGAGCTCTTTTTGTTTTAATGCTATGTTTATGTTGTCTTGTACTTTTGTTCATTATCTTGTTTTGCATCCAGAGACTATTCCATGAATTTCAATATTTGCTCGTTTGTCTATTCAAAGGATCATACTTTTGCAAGTATATTAAACACAGCGACCTATTGTATGGTTCAATTGTAAGTAAATAAAACTAGCAAATATGAGTAATCTGTTACCACTCGGCAGTGTAATTGCATTTCATCAAAGGAAGACGCAAAGTCAAATATGTATATGTATCTACTTCACAACAAACGATGGATTCAAGTTATGAAACAAAAAATATATAAACATTGTGCTTGTAACAACAGGAGGTTTATGCTAAGCTCGACCGTAAGCCTAAATTCGATTGTTGTGATTAGGTGAAAGAGGAGAGAGAAAGACAGAGAAGAGGCTATAGCATGTTATCTAACCCACAATAATGTTAAGAAGAATCATTACTTCATTTTCAATCTATCCCTAAGGTTTTGTTATATCCTTGTATTCCAATCTTTCAAGTTCTGAAGTAAAGCTCAAATCTTGACGAAGGATGTGCTTAATTTCTTCAATTTATATTGAATTGCATCTCTCGGTATTTGAAGCGTTCTTGTATTACCTCACCTTGAAATTGATGTTATTTTATTATAGGCACTTAAAAACATAGCCTGATTTTACATAGATTTGTTCAGAAGATATGAAAACGATATAATATCTTCTTTTTAGTTATTATCAACAACTAAAGTCTTCAAATTGTATTAAAAACATTTATCATTTACATGCCTCTTCAAAAAAATTAAAATATCAATTAATATCAATAATGTTTAAATACTCAACCAAAAATGGAAATTATTGAATCTAAAAAAAATAAGAACTAAATTGGTTGAAAGTTTTTTTTTTGTGTGTGAAAGAATAATTAAATTATTTTAACTGAAGTTATTACAATATTTCAAAAGACTATGAAATTGCAGCTACCTAGGCTTTCTTAACACGAAAGTAATTGTATATGAAAGTGATGAATTGCATTCTCTTTATCAAATTTGGAGAAGTTGATGAATAACCTTAAGAAATGTTCCCAATTTAAAGAAAAATTCACGACATCCACCATGTATTGAATCTTGCTCCATATGGATTTCGTGAATTCACAAGCAAAGAACAAATAATCTTGATTCTCATCAACATTATGACATAAGACACAAGAAGTTTCAGTCGGTTGAAATCACCTGCATTTAATTCGAAGTCTATTTTTGATAGTTAAGTAATAAAGAAGCTTTAGGGTTTAAGGAGTTTTTCCAGATGAGATTGGTTTGTGAAAAGCCCTTGAGGATTTGGAGTCCAGAAAATGGCATCTTCCCTATCTGTATCCCCTAACTGTGGAAGGACCTCACTCAGTGTGGAGAAAGCCTCTAAAGTTACCTTACCATTCGCCATAATGGATTAGAATGGAGACTCTTACCTCCATAAGCAATCGATTTCTCAAATGTGCAAAAGTTGAATTGCTTATGAGTGGACTGACTTCAAGCCAATTATCAAACCATATCTAGATATTTCCTCCTCCATTCACTCTATGTTTGATATAGGGGTAGATAAGGTGCCTTATCTTCAGCATGTGATTGAATGACTAAGAGAATTGAGTGGACTCAACAAGCTGCCAAAAATTAAGATTTTTAAGGTGATATTCATGGATCCATTTACACCACAATACTTCCTTATCTGAAAGCAGTCTCCATATTCACTTACTCACTATCACATTCGAAATAGCTGAGGAAGAAATGATGCTTAGCCCTCTATTTTTCTTAAGGATTGAGAGCTTACTCTATTTCATTTTTACAGTTTTTCCAGTTACAGCTTTACCAGACCAGAGAAAAGCTTTCATCAATATGTCAATTTCGTTAAGAATCTTTTTTGGAAGAGCAAGATGCGCCATCCAGTGAATGTGTAAACTGCTCAGGACTGAAATAATTAATGTTATCCTAGCTGCATAAGATAAGTGCCTGTCTTGCCAGGAATTCATCTTGAATTTGAGCTTTAATCTGAGTACTTCAACTTTGAAGTAGAAATAGGCACACTAAAATATCAAAAAGACGGATCTTGCATGCATAAATTGGTTGAAAGTTTTAACCATTTATCTTGAAAATGTAAGAAAGCTTAATAAATGTGCATTTATATAATGAAAGATAAAAACTCGGAGTTACAATAAGAGAAAAAGAAAGAGTTATGTAAATATTTTTTTAAAATTAAAGATATATTAAACATCAAAATACAAGTAAATAAGCCTTACAAAACTTCAAGTATAACTTCACTTGATTCAATGTCCAAAAGCTATTGTAGAGGATAATACTTAACAATGAAGGCACAATTCCTTGAAAAGTAACAATGAAAACAAATTAGAAAACACATGCACACCATTTAATTTCATAACCAAAAGAGATTCATTAATTGACATAATTAAAACCAACAACAACTTAATTGACTTTTAATTGTGCATGTTCTTCAAGCTCATCTACTTAGGATCTATGGAGATAAAGCCTCACTGTACAAATGTTTTAAAAAACAATGGAAGAGATTGGGTTGTAGTATGGATCAGGTTACTTCTAAGGCATTGAATTTGAGATTAAAAAACCTTTTATAAGTTCTATGAGATGGCCATCTTAGGTCTACAAATTGTTTGGAGTTGATTTGTTGATCCAGCTGCGAAGTTCCTTTGTCACTTGCTCCTTAGTTGTATGAATGGCCATCTTAAGTCTACAGGTTGTTTAGAGCTGATTTACTAGCAATTGTCCATTGTTCCAACTTATAAGTTCCTTTTTCACTTGCTTCTTGGTTCTTTCATAACCTTAGAAAAGCCTAACATTTTTTTCCTTTTAAAATGACTAAATAGAGCTACCAAAGGCAATAGTGAGAATTGCTTTGATAGCATTGGAGCTACCTTTTTCTTGGTTGATCTTATTAAAGATCTGTAAATAATTAAGACTTGTTTCTTTAACCTTACAAAGAAATTGGATGTTGTTCCATATGAATGTTGAGAACATACAATTAAATAATAAATTAGATAAAGATTCTTGACTAGTTTTGCATGAGCAATAAGTAGGTGATATGTTGAGGAAGTTCGTCTTGTCTAATGTTCCTAACCTTTTCTTATAGACAAGCCATATGAGAACATATTTTTGGCAGAACTTTCTTGCACTAAATTATTCCATACTAGGTTATTTTCTATTGCTGAGGAAAATAAATTGCTTTATAAGAAACATTTGTGAACTTTCTTATTGAATGCTTTAGCCAAATATAACCTCTTCACTTACTCTAGGATTATAGTTAGGTATAGGCTAGGCAATTAGGCCCGACCCATCCTGGCCCATTGTTATCCCTAGTTAGGTATGCAATTTAGAAGTTGAGTTGAATTAATTACACAATTATTCTCATTTACTATATTACTCACTTTGGCATTTTTAGGGAGTTTGTGTCACAAATTTGAATGTAAATTATACGTACAAAGGGGGCCTATCTTTCTACAATTATCAATCTAGAATGAAGTCACTTTCTTATTGCCAAATCCATAAAGGATGCTTTTATAGAGAACTTCCCTCAACTTAAGTAAATGAGCCATAAACCATAAAAACGGTGGCTTTGGTGTACAATTTTCACAATAATTTTCTCTTTAGAAGGTAGATATTCATTAAACCCATTATCTGATCATAATAATGCCCAGAGTTATTATTATTTTATTTTAAATTTTTATCTCGGAGATTCTGTTATATCCTTGTATTCCAATCGTTCAAGTTCTGGAGTAAAGCTCAAATATTGACAAAGGAGGTGCATAATTTCTTCAATTTACATTTAACTGCATCTCTCAATACTTGAAGTGCTGTGTTATTTCACCCTAAAATTGATGTTATTTTTTTATAAGCACTTAAAAACATAACCCAATTTTACATAGACTTGTTCAAAGGATGTGAAAACGATATAATATCTTCTTTTCACTTATTATCAACAACTAAAAATTCTTGAAACTGTACTTAACACCTTTTGCCATTTACATGCCTCTTAAAAGAATTAAAATATCAATTAATATCAAGAATGTTTAAATACACAACAAAAAATGGACATTATTGAATCTAATAAAAAATAGGAAGTAAATTGGTTGAAATTTTTTTGAAAGAATAATTAGATTACTTTATCTAAAGCTATTACAATATTTTAAAATACTATGACATTGCAATTACCTAGGTTCTCTTAACATGAAAGGTAATTGTATATGGAAGTGATGAATTGCATTCTCTTTATCAAGTTTGGAGAAGTTGATGAATAACCTCAAGGTATTCTCCCAGTCGAAAGAAAAATTCACTACATCCACCACGTATTGAATCCTGCTCCATACGGCTTTAGTGAATGCACTAGCAAAGAACAAATAATCTCAATCCTTGTCAGCATTATGACATAAGACACAAGAAGTTTCAGTTGGTTGAAACCACTTGCATATAGTTCGGAATCTGTTTTTAATAGTTAACAAAGTAATAAAGGAAGCTTTCTTATTTAAGGAGTTTTTCCAATTAAGTTTGGTTTGTGAAAAGCCCTTGAGGATTTGGATTCCAGTAAATGGCATCTTCCCTATTCATGTCACCCAATTGTGGAAGGATGTCACTTAATGTGGAGAAGCCCCTAAAGTTACCTTACCATTCACCATCATGGATTAAAATGGAGACTCTTGCTTCTATAGGCAATTGATTTCTCAAATATGCAAAAGTTGAATTGTTCATGAGCGAACTGAATTCAAGCCAATTAACCATATCTAGGTATTTCCTCCTCCATTCACTATATGTTTGATATAGGGGTAGATAAGGTGCCTTATCTTCAGCATGTGGTTGAATGAATAAGAGAATTGAGTGGACTCAACAAGCTACCAAAAATTAAGATTTTTTAGGTTGTATTCATGGATCCATTTAGAATACAATACTTCCTTATCTAAAGACAGTCTCCATATTTACTTACTCACTAACATGTTCCACATAGATGAGGAAGAAATGATGCTTGGCCCTCCATTTTTCTTAGGGATTGAGAGCTCATTCCATTTCACTTTTGCAGTTTTCTAGTTACAACTTTACTAGACCAGAGAAAAGCTTTCATCAATCTGTCAATTTCTTTAAGAATCTTTTTGGAAGAGCAAGATGTGCCATCCAATGAATGTGTAAACTACTCAAGACTAAAATAATTAATGTTATCCTAGCTGCATAAGATAAGAGCTTGTCTTGCCAGGAATTCATCTTGAATTTGAGCTTTTCTAGAAGGGGAATGCAATTTGAGCACTTTAACTTTGAAGTAGAAATAGGCACACCAAGATATCGGAAAGATGGAGCTTACATGCATAAATTGGTTGAAAGTTTTAACCTAAGGAATTCAACATCAGCATATTCTTTAAGAGGATAATCATTTAGGAGATGAGGGAATACATGGGACACCCTTCATATAATAAAAGATTAAAAAGTTCTAGTCAGTTTTCATCCCTCCAAAGCACCTAGACCTGACGGATTTTCCGAATGTTTCTTCTAAGAGACTTGGGAAATCACTAGTAAACTTTTAACTGGAACTGTGCGGGAATTTTTTGCTTCATCGAATATATGAAGGAAATTAACAAAACCTTTATATGTCTCATCCAAAAGAAGTTAAATCCCCCATCCATGATGGATTATAAGCCTACACTTTATTATCATGCAGTCTACAAGTTAATTGCAGAGGTTTATGCAAATAGATTGAAGCTGAATTTGAAAGATGTCATTAACTCAACTCAAGGCACAGTCATAGTTAGGAGATCAATAGGAGACAACATATTGCTCATACAGGCATTAATGAAAGACTACACCTCAAGAAGAGCTATCAAAAGTTGTACGTTCAAAATCAATATCTTCAAAGCCTTTAACACCATCAGATGAGATTTTATTGAATCTTGTTGACTAGCTCTTAGATTCCTAGTACAATTTGTGAAATCAATAATGGATGCATTATAGCAGCTTCCTTTGGCATGGTGACAAATGGAGTACCTACTTAAATCTTTAGAAATACTAGGGGAATAAGGCAAGAGATCCTTTTTCCTTGGATAATGGAATGCGTTATAGTAGCTTCCTTTAGCATGGTGACAAATGGAGTACCTATTCAAATTTAGAAATACCAGGGCAATAAGGAAAGGAGATCTATTTTCCCTTACTTATTCACACTAGCTATGGAAACTTTATCCAGGATGCTCATCAATCTCATCTCTTGCAATGACAGGATTCAATATAATCATAGATGTAGAGAGTTGAGGATCACACATGATTTTTGCTGATGATCTAATATTATCACTAAATTAATCTTAGGCATTTTGGAGTTATTCTCAGCATGTTTTGGACTAAAGGTCAAGGCTAACAAAAGTAATTTGTTCATTTCTTCTAACATGAGGAATCAGTCAAGGTTGAGCACACCATTTAGATATGTTGGTATCCCTATTACCACTGTTAAGCCAAAATTTATTGACTGCATTACACTAATTGAATCATACAAAGCAAGAATCAATACTTGACAAAATAGATTTCTATCCTTTAATACTAAGCTAACTTGTATCAATTATGTCCTAAATAGTCTACATGTACATTGGATTGCCTATTTAATACTCCTTAAGAGAGTCATTAAGGAGATTAAAAGGAGCATCAAAGCTTTCTTATGGTCTAATAAAGTAGAAAATTCAAAAGGGGCAAAGGTTAAATGGGAAGAGATATCTATTCCAAGGAGGATGAGGGGTTTGAGAATTGTTCCTATTTCTCTTATGCAAAAAGTCCTTTTAAGTAAAAGGCTTTGGAGGTTATACACTGGCAAGGGAGCATTATGGATCAAATAGATTAATGGGTTCTATCTAAACAACCAGAATATGTGGAAAATGGAAATAAACAAGGGACACTCCTGGTACTTCATACACATGTTGAAATTGAAAATTTCTTTATACCTTTGGATCAACCACAAATTAAGGGATGGTGAAAAAATCTAATTATGGCATGACAACTAGAATGATTTCAGTCCATTAATTATGAGAAATGATCTCCTATACTAGAGGAATAGAATTCCTTTAGATGTTATTACTTATACAGTACGGAGATTGGCACTGTTCCTGTACATTGACAAATTATTTACCTCAGCTCCATTTGCACAAGGAAGACGGAATCATTTAGTTAGCTAATAGCAATGGGTCTTCGACTAATGACTCATGCTACAAAATTTATAGAACTTGTTTAGAGAATGTACTATAGTATAAAGTACTATGGGAACAAACTATGAACCCCAAAGCTTTCTTGATCAGTTGACTAGATACAAAGAATAGGATTAAAATTAAGGATAGATGGTTTGGTTCTATGATCCATGTCTACGCAAAGAAAAGGAGGAAGATAGAAATCATTTATGTTTCCAATGTAGGTACTCTAAAGTCATTTTGGTGTAGGGTGTTACATCTTTTAATGGAGCATTGTCTTTTTTATTTTTTGTATACAAGGGAAACAAACAAAAAATTAGCTATCCGACAACGCAACGATGCTGGGCGCCTTGACTGTCCCGAAGGAGGAGTGGCAAAAGGGACACTTAGGGTTTTGGTAAATAACGTAGCCCTGAGCTAGTATAAAAGACGAGGGTGACCAAGTAGTCCGCACATTGGTTCCCTTCTCTCGGCACGTGTCGGAGTTTGTTACATGTGGAGTCTACAGAGAGGATCAAATTGCAATCTTGTGAAAGTTGAGGAGCATTGGAGGATTTTTAGCACTATTTCTATTCAGTTACAACAGAAAGGACACGTGACATTCTTTCATTTTTTCATTTGTCATTTTATTTTTCGGCAGATATAAACACTATTCGTTGTATTTGTAAAAGATCATCTGGTTAATGAAATGAAAGTTTGATCCCTTCTGATCAGTTGGGCAATTCGAATTCGAATTGCAACATTTGGTATTAGAGCTACCGACTCTCAGCTATGACAAAATCGACGATGGATACTTGTTCACAAGATTTGGAATGGCGTGTGGAGGCGATGATTCACGAGGTGGAACAGAGTCAAGAGGCCTTGAAAACCCATGCAAATGCACGATTTGAGGAGCTAGCGACTTTGATCAGAGGTCTCAGTATTCAGCAGCAGCGTCGAGTTGCGGAGGAACAGTTGAACTCGAGTGGGCGATAGGAACCCTCGATCAATGCAGTGAAGACGAATTGGGGAAAGTCAACCCGACTGAAATTTCCCAAGTTCGTGGGGGAGGGCTTTAATGGATGGTTGTTGCGTGCGGAATACTTCTTTGAAGTTGCTGACGTAGCGTCATAAGAGAGAGTGAAGATTGCTGCCCTGTACCTTGACGGCAAGGCATTACAGTGGCATCAAGGATTCATTTCTTTGAAGGGGTCGGCGATCTATGATGATTGGAATGGTTATGTGAAGGCACTGGCAGCTCGTTTTGGATCAAAGGCCTTTGACGATCCACTGTCAGACCTGAGAAATCTTAAACAGGTAAGCTCTTTACAAGAATATTTAGAGGCATTTAATGAGTTGTACCCACGCGTTGGTATTCGTGAGGATCAGGCTCTAAGTTTTTTCTTGTCCGGATTAGTTGATGAACTTCAAATGTCTGTTAGAATGTTTCGGCCTACTACGTTAGCAGATGCTTTTGCCTTAGCTAAATTGCAGGAACTCACAATGGCTGCCATTCAAAATAAACCAAAACCAACCTACAAGCCTAGCTCCTTTACCCCACATGTGACCCA
The DNA here is from genome assembly GCA_026413575.1 of Erythroxylum carthagenense. Lineage (NCBI taxonomy): Eukaryota > Viridiplantae > Streptophyta > Magnoliopsida > Malpighiales > Erythroxylaceae > Erythroxylum > Erythroxylum carthagenense. The sequence goes on along the minus strand of JANZLD010000007.1, from coordinate 16,424,756 downwards.
AAAGGCTGCTACCGTCACTACTACACCATATAAAGCTCCTAGTCAACCACCAATCAAAGACGTTAATTCGGTTAACCGTCCAAACAACTTTGCACCAGGGTCTCAGACTGGAAGAATCACAAGCAAGGAAATGGATGAAAAACGAGCTAAGGGACTGTGCTTTTGGTGTGATGAAAAGTACACTTCCAATCATCACTGTAAGAAGAAAAGAGTTTATGTGATGCAATTGCTGCCTGAGGAGGATGAAGAGGAGGAGTCAGTGGTGAAGGATGACCAGGGAAGTGCAGCCGATGTTCAACTCTCACTGCATGATATGTTGGGTTTGGAGGGGTCCCAAACTATGAGAATCCGAGGAGAATGCCAGGGAAGGAAGTTGCGGATACTGGTGGACACAGGTAGCACTCATAATTTCCAGAGTGCTAAGGTTGCTGGTAGGTTGAAGTGTGAATTAGTCCCTGCGGTTGCTGTTCCAGTTGAAGTAGCTAATCGTCAAAAGTTGCAATGTCGGTATAAGTGTCAAACTTTTACTTGGGAAATGCAGGGATATGTCTTTGAGGCTGAAGTTTATCCCATTGATGTGGACAACTATGATCTCATTCTAGGAGTTCAATGGTTGGCTACCCTGGGGGAAATCACTTGGAATTTCCATACATTACAAATGATGTTTCAAGTGGATGTAACGATGCATAAATTGCAGGGTGAAGTGTGGAAACCAAGGAACAAGCAGCTTCATAGTTTGACTATGCATTCTCATCAGTTTTTGGTGGATGAAGAGCAAGGGGATTTTAAAATGAGTCAGCTATGTACCAGTTTGGAAGGTTTGT
>JANZLD010000007.1:16404418-16420335 GCA_026413575.1 Erythroxylum carthagenense | reverse complement strand
ATACCAGAGCAGTAATGCTCCTCAGGGAGAATGGAGATTCTCTCTGTCTAAACTCTTAATATTTTCTTCTGCCTACCTCTCCCTCTCCCTTTTCCCCCTTTTATAACCTCCCTAGGTACATTATGTTATGCCTAACTAATTAGCCAGCTCAGCTGATAACTAACTCCTTCCATCGCCCACTGTCCTTCCTCTGGAATAATCTTTCTCTCTCCCGAAGATCCTAACAGTTACCATGAATTTTTTCCTCGGTTAACCTTTCTCTAATGGCTAGCCATAAGTTGAAAGAGAGCTTAGAATGGCTTGTTTGAACCAAGCCAACCTATCCCAAAACACTTTAGGGGCTCTGCTTCTTAGGACTTGTTTGCATGAGTTGTTTAAGTAGTTGCCTAAGGGGTGTCGTGACTAGATGATGGGGTGTCTTGAGCAGATTATAGAGTCTCCATTGTTGGAATCTAGTTTGTAAAGGGGAGCAATGGTAAACATCTTATCTTTGGCTCTTTGGCTAATATTGAGTCTATTTTCACTTAGGACCTTTTTTATTGAAACCTCTTCAGATATAGTTTCCTTTACAGTTGTCACTTAAAGGCCCCAATATGCCCCATTTATCATATCAAAAGTTGGTATTGGAACCATCCTCTAACCTATGCTTGAAATCTAGCCTCATTTGATACCTCAGCTCTAGGATATGGAACATGGTCCGAGAAGAATTAGATTTTATGGAGAAAGATTAGAAGTTTGATGCTCTAGATAGTGACAATGAACCTATTTAACCCATAAGGATTCTTTATCAACCAAAATCCTCCAAATTCTCTTGGCCATTAGGACTCTATTGGTTAGTATGATGTGTGCAATGCCTAGACCAGCCTCATCTTTAGGCAAGCAAACTTTCCCTTATCCCACTTTAGCTACAAAACCTTGCTAATGTCTCTTGACCAAAGGAAACTCCTGAGCATCTTCTCAATAGTTTTGATTAAGCTCTTTGGGAATATTATCTGAGAAGACCCGTACACATGTACAGAGTTTAGAACAAAATTTATACGTTGAATTCTACCAACAAAAGAGTGGCTCTTGTTGCACTAACTATTAGTTCTCTTTTTTATGCTTTCAATGAGAGGCAAAAAGTCCCTATATGTTGATCTTTTATGGGAAATAGTGATGTGGGACAAATAGAAAAAATACTAACTAAAATTCACAAAATTAATAAATATAGCTGATATTAGGTTATTGTAATATCAAGTTTCAGGTCTGGATTTCAGCTAGGAATGTTGGAATTTCATTTTTGATATATTTGATTGTTGGAATTTAGGCTTAGAATTTCATGGTTTAATATGGCTAGAATTTAGGTTTAAGATAGCTAAACTTTGGGTTAGGTTTGCTGGAATTTATTGACGAACACAAAGAATGGAGGGTAGAAATCTATGAATCACTCTTAGGGTCTAAGAATCACTCTTAAAAGAAAGCATCACACCTTCTGGTTGAAAACTCAAGTTTGAAGTAAAATTCAGGATTGTTATTTATGAAAGGCTAAGTGTACACATATTTATATAGAAGTTATTAGAACCCTTAGTCCTAAACAATTAGGATAACATATTTAACTCACTATTATTCCATATCTAATAGGGAATCATAATAATCTAAATTCCAGGATTTATCTTTGTTGTCAACTCAATTTCTAATCCTCATCCTATTAAAATAAGGCTTGTGGTTAACTAATTTTTCCTCTTTTATTTCTTTTATAGACTTTAAGCTCTTTTGCATCAAATAGGTAAACCCAGATAAGTAAAAGGAAGTTGTTCAACTTGGAGGCTTGTCGGATTTGAGATCCAAAAGGTCAGATAAGAAGCAGATGATGAAATAAAGACCTATCTCTTTCCTTGGTTCATTACAAGATCAGATAGCTCTTTGAAAGTTCTAATAGATTTGATTAAAGAACTAATGGAGTGAGAATCAACCCCTGAGAGTAGTAATAGGTTGTCCGCAAATAATAGGCTATATATATTGAATCTTTTTCATTTTTTATGGAATTTGAATTTCCTCTCCATTCTTGTCACATGACCAATAAGTATAGACAGAACATCAAGCTTAATGTAAAGAGTTAAGGGGATGAAGGATTACCTTACCTTAATCTTTTGCCAACTTTTAATGAGCTTTGTTGGTTTCCTATTCAGTAGTATGCTATAACAGACGTTGGTAATGATTGTTCAATACAATTAGGAATTTAGGAGGAAAATCAAATGCATTCAAGGTGTTAATGATGAATTTCTAGTTGATTGAGTCAAAGGCATTGTGACAATCTATCTTGGTTGTACAACTCCTAAATGAGTGTTCTTTATTTTAATTCTTGAAGCTTAAGTTAGGAGGATATCATCTCCTATCATCTCCTATTTGTCTCCTTTCATTAAATGCTCCTTATGTTTGATCAATGAGGGACTTTATCACCACTTTAATTCTTGAATCCAAGAGCTTTGCAATGACTTTTTAGATTGTATTACAACAGGAGATTGATCTATATTCTTTCAAGGAGCAAGAGTATAGGCAGTTTTGGAATAAGAATTATGAAGGTCTTATTAATTTCTCTCAACATTTTGCCTTTATTAAAAATTCAAGAATAGCCTCTAACACACTACATGCTTGGTGAGGTGCCAAGGTTTCTGGAAGAAAAGACCATTAAATTCATCTGGACTTGGTACCATATTATGTTTGAGCTCAAAGAGAGCCTTTTCCACATCATCTTAGCACAAAGGAAGAATCAAACTATTTGCATCAGCTCCTGATATTCGATCAGTAATGAAAGAGTTAAGCATCCGCATAGAATATAAACAATTCTTAGCTTAAGCAAGAGTGTTTGTGCAATAATCATATGTTTCTTTCAACAAATCAGCTTGGGAATGAACCAAGGAACCAGCTTCTTTTTGAATTGCTGCAATTCTATTGAGGTTCTTTGTAGAGAATTGACTTGTGAAAGAAAGATGGATTCCTGTCACCATCATTGAGCCATTGGACTCTTGATCTTTGTTTTATAATAGAATAGCTAACCTCCATAACTTGAGTGCAAACTTGCAAAGCTTTATTTTCCTCTTCTTGTTTTCTAGTAGTAGTAGGGTCTTAATAAAGTATTTGTTGGGCCTTAGCTAGTCTAGCTTTTGCATCTATCACTACTTCGTGAATATTTCTATAATAATGTTGAATAAGTCGATTTTAAGTTGCTTCTTAATCATATGCATCTTTCTCATATGAATGAAAGAGTGCAAGCCTTGAAACGAGTGATTTAAACATTTGATGATGGCCCTTTCAAAACCTTCATCATTCACCAAATAGTTGTTGAATCCAAAAGGATAAGGTTTCTTTTGCCTCGAAATAAGGTTTAGGATCACAATTGGAGTGTGATTAGAGAAGAGGGGATTGTTAAAAGCAACTTTGCTTTTAGGAAAGAGACTTAACCAGTAGCTATTGAACGTTGCCTTCTTAAGTTTTTTCTTTAAGAACCACCTACCCTATTGCTTGTTACTTCAAGAGAAAAAATGGCTTGCCATTTTGAGGTCAGTAACTTCAATATTACTAAAACATATGCAAAAATCTTCTGAATGGTTCTAGAGATAAGCATCGCCTTCTACTTCCAAAGGATGTAAGGTGCTATTGAAATTACCTAACATAATCCAAGGATTTTCAATACTTGCGTGGATTTCCGCCAATTTTCTCCATAAGGAATTCCTTTGAAATGCAAAGTTAGGGCATAATCAAAAGTTATATGAATGCATAACTTCTCCTGTAAAAACTCTAAATCTAAATGGATGAGTTGATCAGAGATTGTGGAATGATAAATCCTTATTTTGTCTGGATTGAAAGCTACTACAATTTTACCATTATAATGGGAACAATGGTTTGAGATGATAGACCACTTATTACTAAAAAACCAAGCTCGTTGTAGTTCTCTTCCTTCAATTTCGTTTCCAATAGACCAATCAAACATGGTTTTAGTCCCTATAAATAGTCTCAAAGAAGAAGTTGTTTTTGGGGCTATAGCCTTCTAACATTCTAGGAGTGAAAAGTTATTGTGAAGACTGGTTTATAGTTGGTACCTTGTTCCTCTTTTTGAGTTTCCTTTTAATCGTGGACTTGAAATCATTATCTAATTCAGTAATATTTTGAATAATTGGAGAGCTACGATTGAGAGCCTTAGATGTCTTAAAAATGGAGGGAACAATGTTGTGATTGGTTGGCAACATCATAGCTTGGTTTGGTTTATTGCCAAATGAATTCTAAGATTCCATAGTGTTTGGCTTTAAGGGATCTTTGTCTATCTCTTGAAAAGAACTAGCATTTATATTGCCTGTTGTTGATTCTATGTTGATGGAGGCATTATAAGGAATAGGCTCTAATGACACATTCTCAACTTGTAAGTTTCTGTTTCCCATCTTCTTTTCCTAAATCAATCTCCTTGTCTCTTAGAATTTTTAACCACATTAGCTCATAATAATAGACATTTTGAAATTTCCTATCTATGGGCTTCCACATCTTGCCTTGGTGGTGAACCTGAGGTCTTTGTTGGTATGAAACTGAGACCTCATCTTCATAGAGTTCATCATCTTCAATAAGTGTCAATATAGAGATCACTTCTGGAATCTCTTGATTAATGTGCACATTCACACATATTCTAGCGTAACTTACCCTCTTCATGCTTATAGCGGATTCATCCAATCCGATTGGTTTTCCTATGCTTGCAAGATGATTGAGGCCAAAGGTGGTCCAGTATTCAAGTAGGATATTATGGACATTAATCCAAAGAGGAACTTGTTTTTTCTTAAGAGCTTGAAGGTGAGTTCCTAATTTCCATTTCTGTACAAATATGGTCATATTGCTAAAGTGCAAGGGCCATTATCTTGGACATTTTTAGTATTCTCAAACTTGAAAAAGAAGAAATTATCCTCATTAACAAGGGCTTCTTCAAATCTATGTATTTCCAATGTTTATGAGCCCATGTATTTAAGGGTGGGAAAGTAGACCTTTTGTCTAAGAAAAAATCAATCAATATTGAATCCTATTTGGATGAACCTTTTCTAAAAAGCTCCAAAGGACAGGCTACAATGGTGTGCCCTGCTTCTATGGAAGGGGGGCAATACTTGAGAAAAGTTACAAGAGAAGAATTGCTCAAGACCTACCTCCAAAAGCACTCAGAGGAATGGGGTGAAAGGTTGGGAGAGCTGAGACGAGAATGCAGGGAAGTGGGGGCATTGGATGTGAGAGTTGACTAAGCTAGTGTTTGGTTAGGAGAGGACGTCTGGTTAGATATAATGCTAAAGAAGGAAAAATGAGTAACTAGTGAGAAGAGTTTCAAAAAACTGTTACTAAAAACAAAAACTAAAAGAAGCAGGAAGATGATAGAGGGAGGGAAAGTAGAAAGGAGAAATAGATGCAAAAAAGGAACAAAATGGAGAGGTATAGACTCCAAAGGGAGTGAAAAGACAAAAAGGAAGATCTACAAACCAAGCGAGAAGTGAACGAATGTTTAGGCTAAAAGCGTGGCAAAAGAGGAAGGAAAAGGAATAATTGGAAGCCAGAAAAAAGGACAAGGTGAAAAAAAAAAAGGAGACAAGAAACGGAACAACAGTGAGACAAACAGAGAGGGATGCAATCTAAGGATCATTTGAGAAGCCATGAAAGTAGGTCCTAGAGAGCAGAATGACCGCATGGGCAGGGAACCTAGGGAGACAAAAGAGCTCTCCATCATTGTAGTATATATGAAAGACTATGTAGACTTTGTAATATATAACTGGAATCCAAAAACAAGGACAAGGTAAAAAAGAAAAGAAAGGGAACAATAGTGAAACAAACAAAAAGGGATTTAATCTAAGGATCAACTAAGAAGCCATAAAAGCGGATCTTGGAGAGGAGAACATCTGGATGGGAAAGTGAACCTAGAGAGAAGGTAGAGCTCTCCATCTTTATATTATACATGGAAGATTATACAAATTTTGTTCTTCTAAAATGTAGATGGGATTGACTGATTGGGGAGTTTGTGGTGGGGAAACTTTTGTTTCATCAATGGCATTTTCATTTTATTTTAAGCTTTCGCTTAATTGATTCAGCTTTTAAAATTTTAACTTCTTGTCTTGGTTTAAACTTTGCATGGCATAAAAAACTTAATAATTTTATTGTTTCAAGTTCAGACTTTAATGAATATCCATGTTCTTTTTTTTCATGATCTGCGGGTAAAAAGAACCAATTTCTTCCATAAGATAGAAACATGCTTTATTGTGCAATTGGATGAATAGCTATAGAATAAATTATTAGTCTTTAGATCTCAAAAACATAAAAGAAAAAGGAAGAGAGTATAGATTAAGTTTTTGAAAGAAAATGACTTAATTGAAACAATTCTAGAAGTTTAAGGTGTATTGTATTGGTTGTATGGTAATTTTATAATTGTAACAACCTTAGTTAGTTTCTAGTGTAATATAAGCTAGAGTTGGTTATTGTTGTAGATACTTTACCAAAATTCATTGAAAAAATAAAGGTTCTTCTCGAAAAATCAGAGGGAGGTTAACCAAGAACTTGGTGTTAGTTTTGCTTAATATTCAGATTGTTTATAGTATCAGAGCCATTTTTGCCTAAAATTCCTTAAGCATTGTTAGTATTAACTAGATGAGAAGCAGAGAAGATGGAGGATTCTAGTAGAGGATTTGTAAACGTGATGATTAATAGTGCGCAATTGAGAAACAATAGTTAGATGAATGAAGAAGGTTCTCTTATGTTACAAAGCTCGAATAACCTTGGGATGACTTTTGGCTTATTTAATTGGATCAAACTATAGATCATGGTGTCGGGCTGTTAAGATTGCTTTGGGTGCTAAGAACAAGTTAGGGTTTGTTGATGGAAAAATGAACTAACCAAAGATTGATTCAGATGAGTTTGAACAATGGCAAAAGGTAGATTCATGGTTACGAAATTCAAATGGTTACGTCATGGTTACTAAATTCAATTTCTAAAGATTTAGTAGAAGGATTCATGTATACAACTTGTTCAAAGGATCTTTCGAGTGAGATACATGATAGATTTGGGAAAATTAATGGTCCCATCAATTATCAATTGCAGAGGCAAATTACTGCTTTCACACAAGGAAAGACCTTTGTAACACAATATTATACAAAGCTTAAAAGGCTGCGGGATAGATCCATTGCCTCAGGTGGTTGTGGAAGCATTAAGAAGATTGAAGAGATTGGGAACAGGAACGTAATGATGCAGTTTTGAATGGAATTGAATGAGGTAATTAGTGGCATTTGCAACGAAGAGTCGAAGCCAAACAAATAATAAAGATCAGAGGAAGTAGAAACTGAAAAGGAGAAGAAGCATTGTGAACATTGTAATCAAGATGGGCATGTTAAGGAAATTATTTCAAAATTGTGGGTTATCCAGATTGGTGGCAGCATAGCAAGTCAAAGACACCAACAAACAGAAGAATGGTTGCAAATGTAGGGAATGAATAAAAGACACCATTTAAGGATGATATGGAAACTGAAAATTCTGAAGTTTGAATTACTCTGTAATAGAATGGATGAGATTGTAAGAATGTTAAAGGGAAAAGTAGTGACAAAGCAACATCAATACTATAGGGAGAATGGAGAGAGTGACAAGAACTTGGCTGGTAATTTGAAAAATGATAGTTTATGTTTTGCAGGCCAAGTTGATGTATACACCTGGATGATTGAAACTGGAGCAACTGACCACATGTCCAAAACTGTTTGCATTCAATAATCTTTCCAAACTTTTTCAAAACCGTTCCTAATATTTTACCAGATGGCAAAACTAGTTGTGTTAACCAAACTAATTTATTTGTCTTCAACCTTTCAGCTGCATAATGTTCTATTTCTTACCTGAGAGTGTGGTGTTGGTGTTGCTTACTATTCAGATTGTTTAGATGGTGAGAAAAAAAAAAGTATCAACTTGACATGGACGTGGATGACCGTGTGATAAACATGTTAATGGAAGACTATCACTCAAGCACCATGTCATATAGGACTAGTGGAGATTAAGAAAAATTACTCATGTTACATATCTAAAAGGTTTAGGTCAAAATTCTAATATAAATGTCAGTAGAGTGAGACTAATGTACTATTTCTTCTTGCAAAGAGTTCAATTTCCACACCATATTTTTAATGATGGCATTTCAAAGTTGACATTCTTCTTTTTTGTCTTATCTTAACATTCCAGGATTCATCATCTGCCATTACTGCCCTCACATTCAAGCCATTTGAGTGAGGGACTGTCTCCAATTTCTTTCCAGAAACACAAGGGGAGCCGCAAACTGTTCAAAGTATCTCCAAAGACCATTTCTCATCGTTTCATGTTGAGAATATGTGCATCAGTTGGCTCATCAAATGCAGACCTGGCCTGCAAACAAAATGTTATTTCCTCTAGTTTTTCAACTTCATCTGACTTGACAAGATGGTAAATTACTTCAGTACATGCTAGATATTCTTTTATGGTCAATATATTTCATCTATTTTTCTCTTTGTAATTCTGATTAACATTCCAAGAACACTCACTTCTTGCATTCAGTTTATTTTCATGAAAATGGTTAGGTGTTTTAATGAGTTGCTTAGTTTCAAATTAGCAGGTCTTGGGCATTGCCTCATAGCTCAACTAAACCCACAGACGCTATGAATGAATTGGAGATGCAATTGCAAGAGTTATTTGGTGAAGTCAAAATGATGGTTAAGATGGGAAACATAAGTGATGCAGTAGACCTACTTCAAGCAAATTATGAGATTGTGGAAGAACAGATAAGTGATGGTGCTAGAAGCATCCAGGAAGCTGCTACTCTTGATGTCATAGCCCTGGGATATTTGGCAGTTGGAGATCTAAAATTCGTTAGGTTTCTAATGAATATGGTAGCCTCCATTTTCCTTGATTGTGTCTTCATTCTTAATTCATGCGCATATAGTCTTTTGTTTTGCACTAGTATACTGGCTAATAGGTATTGATTCCTGTTTGAGTATGCAGTTATCTCTTTTGTCAGTTCTGGATTTAAATGTTTTAAAAATGCATAAGATTGATGGGTTGGTTGACTAGTGGAGTGCTGATGGATTATGACTGGTAAACAGAATACTCCAGGCTTTGTGAACCCTATATGGACGATTTGGATTTTTGGGTAAGAATTGTGAAATAAGGGTTGTTGAAACACTATGAAAAGTACTCGGGTAATGGAAGAACATAAGTAGAGGTTGTGTGAAAAGAAGTAGAAGAAGAGTAAAGAGTATGATAGTATGCATTGTAGGGTGGGATGGGAGAGCAATTCAGCTGCCAAAATACTTGTGGAGATTTACGTTCTTGTGCTTTTGGGACTCAAAGAGTCCTGAGTAAGAAAACCAAAACCAACTAGGAGTGGAGCCACCTATTTTAATGCTACTATTCCTGAGGCTGCTACTATTAGACAAAAACTTCTTATGAATCTCAATTTGAGATATGATATTTATAAGACAATAAACTTTAAATTAAACACTCCTCACCTTTTGTTAGTTCCACCCAGCCAAAGGGAATCTTTTGAAGGTTATTTTTGTATAGTAATTTTTCTGATTACATACCATTTTGAACATTTAAATTCAGATAGTTTTCTTTATCTTGTCGGAAATATTTATTTTTCTTTCAATTGACGCCTTTATTTCATTATCAAGAAAATATGGGCAACATGAATTATTGCCAGATGTATAAAGAAATATCTTTTGAACTATCCAGCAGATTCTCTTGATTGACTGTGAAAATGTCCGTGTCATGGATGTGCTAGTCATATTGTGCTTGTTATTTCTCTGCTACAAGTAATCTTCTTATAAGTTGTTGGATATTGAAAATGAAATGGAAGATGAATGTGGCGCACAAGTTCTTACACATCTCTTTTTAATCATTTATTTATTTGAACAGTTGAGTCAGATTGTCAACAATTTGAAAGACGATGAACCCCTTTTGGAATCGATATTAACGCATATGGGAAGCATTTATTCATCTTTGGGGATGCTTGAGCAGTCAATGATTGTATATCAAAGAGCTATCAATATTCTAGAGAATAGATATGGTAAGTGAAACCTTGTCTGAATTTTGTGATTCTTAATGTGGCCTGTAAAATGAATCAGATTTTGGCATGTGAGGTTTGTGCAACCTTAAATATTTTCAGTTGTTGTATGTCAGTATTTTGTTCTTACAAATCATCTATGTTTGACGTTTGGTCAAAGGTAGAGTCCAGATTTGAAGCTAGATACTAATTCATATCATTATGTGAAATTAATGAATTTGAAAATTTATTCCTTTTACACCAGTATGAGTTTTTAGCTCTTCCATCTTTAGGATCTTGGTGCACCTTCATTCATAGTTGGAATCACCTGATTAAGGACTTGTTGTATCTATTCATTTGACCACTTGCTGTACATTATTGCATTCACTCCATTAACCGTGTATGATTTCTTGGTGGAGTTTTGGAGCAATTCCGTTGTAAGGATAATGTAAAAGTCTTGGTGCAATTGTCAAGGGTTTAGCCTATGGCTGCCCTTTTCTAAAAAATTGAACGTTTCAACTATAAATGAAATAGTTGTCTCATATTTTCTCTAGGATTACCAATTTCATTAAACGGTTTTCTGATTAATCAATTTGGTTTGAATTCTTCTATTTCACTCCTTATATGGTTTTTATAAAGCTGAAAAACTGAGAACAGTTATGCTATCTTTAGTTAGCTGATAATTAACAAGTGGATTTGAAGGAAAAAAGTAATAAAGTTCAAGGCCCCAAGCATCAAATTGAAATTACAGAAAACGGATTTGAAGTAAGCATAAACAACCAGGTCAGTCTTTAATCCGGTTAATGATACAGACGGAGAAAATTTGTGTAGCTTGCAGTCTGTGGCCATAATTGTTATTTTTCCCTGTGTCCTAGTGCAATTGACCTTTGACATTATTTCTGTTCTCTAGCAAAGATGCAGTAAATGTAAAACTCAATTTTGCTATGCTGTGTTGATTTCTTGTAGGGAAAGATAGCACTTTTCTTGTATCAACATTATTGGGGATTGCAAAAGTTCTTAGTTCTATCGGAAGAACCACGAAAGCGGTAGAGGTCTACCATCGTGCAATAACTATTCTTGAATCTAGTAAAGGACTACAAAGTGAAGATTTGGTGGTGCCTTTGTTTGGACTGGGCAATGTTTTGATCAAGGAGGGAAGACCTAAAGATGCTGAAAGCCCTTTTATGAGGTTAATTTTAAAAACTCTAATTTACATTTACTTGATTTTTAACTGCTTAGTTTTAAAAATCCACTTTACGCTCGTTCATAAACAGAATTTTAGGCATATACACAAACTTATACGGCAGTGATGATGGGAGAGTTGGCATGGCTTTGTGTTCCATGGCTCATGTGAAGTGTGCAGCAGGTAGCCATTTTAAATACTCTCTTCTCTCCCTACTAATATGTATCTGCTTTGCACTGTTAAGAGATTCAAAATGATGATTATATCTCACTTTTTGAACCTGATAACTGCTTGAAGAGTCCAGGTAAAATGTCAGCGTGTAAAACTCTAGTTTTACACCTCATTTTTTATAAGTTTGAGTTAAAGACTTACTTGTGTTCTGTGTATCTGAATTGTCACCTCATTTTTCAGAAGTATGAGAACAAGACTTACTTATGTTTCAAATGCTAATTTCCGCAGGGAATCTGGAAGAAGCTGTTGATTTATATAAAAGGGCTCTTAAGGTCATCAAGGATGCTAATTATATGGCCTTAGATGATGGTATCATGGAGAAGATGAGGATTGATCTTGCAGAATTGCTTCATGTTGTAGGAAGGTATAACCAGATAAAATTTAGGTTGGAGAATTATAGAACTGTAGGGGCAGATGACTGTGAAGCTATAGTACTTATTAAGGGCATACATGACTGCCAATAATTTTGCAAGATGGTGATGATATATCCTTACAATTTTTGCAGTTTAACACGATATCAGTTCTATAAAAGATGACAATATGCCTTGTAATTTTTTCGGTTGTGCTCTTAGAGGACAAGAAGGAAGAAAGCTACTAGAGGAGTGCTTGTTGATTACTGAAAATCAGAAAGGAAAAGAACACCCCAGCTTGGTTTTGCACCTTCTAAATCTTGCAAGCTCTTATTCTCAATCCAAGAATTTTGTCGAGGCTGAGCATCTTTTGAGGACAAGTTTGAATATTATGCTTAAGAATGTGGGCCCTGATGATCAATCCATCACCTTCCCCATGTTGCATCTAGCAGTAACACTCTACAATTTAAACCAAGATGAAGAAGCTGAACAGCTTGCTTTAGAGGCTTTGCGCATTCGTAAGGAAGCATTTGGAAAGGATTCTCTTCCAGTTGGTAAGTTGCTTTGTCTAACTCCTCTCACTGATTCATGAGAACGATTTCAATTGGAAATGATTTTATACCATCTGGATATTTTTGGCAGGGGAAGCTTTGGATTGTCTAATATCCATCCAGACTAGATTAGGAAAGAATGATCTTAAGTTACTGGAATTACTCAAGGAGGTTTTGATGATTCAAGAGAAACACTTTGGCTATGAGAGTGAAGAGGTTATGCTAACCCTCAAAAAGGTCATATTCTACTTGGATAAACTGGGAATGAAGGATGAAAAGTTGCCAATGCAAAGAAGATTATCCGTACTCAAGAATAAATACATGCAAACAGTTAGACGGTAGTTTCACAATTTCACCTTGGTGAATGATCAACTTATAGTTTACATTAGGTTAGGCTATTGCAAGAGTAGAAACATGGGATTGGAAAGCAAGGTTTAGTTAACAAGGTATTCATCACTGGCCTTTTACACAGGGTGTCGACTGTCTGTAGATCTTAGCCGCCAGTAGTTAAAGTACATCTAAGATATTCTAAGTCGTAGTTTATCCCATTCTCCATAATAAGTAGACAAGTTATGAATTATGAGTAACTCTTACGGATTAGGATTAATTTGTAGTTTAAAAATTCCAATGGAGATTTTATATTCTGTAGAAAGCATGGTGTACAATAGCCTTAAGTGCAGTTTTACAGTTTTGAATGTATCAAAGACAACAATTGCTGAAGTGATTGTTATTTGGATGAATTGGTTTTATTGTATGACTGTGGCTTGTCATTCTAACAATAAGACTAATCAGGTTTGACTTGCAGGTGAATGCTTTTGTGTGCCATTTGGCTTCATACAATGGTTATGTGTGTGTCCACCAACACTTTTTCCTAAGTAACAAATGACGACAACATTATATGTTATTTATAACTTTCACTTTTAGAAATTAAGGGTATGCTTGTTTGGGGGTAATGGGAAAAAAAGGTATGAATATGGAATGAAAACTCATATTTGATATTAACTAATCATTGAATAAGTAACACTTTTATTTCTTCATTTTCAGCTGTACTTTATTTCTTTGGATTACTAGAGGAATGTAATTTATTATTGGCAATATTCCATTCTCATTCTTCACTATATTCATTTCTATTTTTATTCTTATTACTTTTTGTGAACCAAGCGCCTCCTGAGTATTCACAATAACAATCAATTTTATGGGGTAAGTTTTAGTTTTGTCTAATAAAACATAGCAAACGATGTTCTTGAATTAATTTGTTTTTAGTAGGTAAAATGATCAATATTGACATATGAAATTGAACAAATTTACTTAAAAATATTTTTATTTCAATAAAGTAAATGTTTATAAACAATCTTGAAATTAATAATAAGATATGTTAATTTTTATTTTTCATATATTTTTAAAAATATCTAAAACTTATAGTTTACTATAAAAGATGCAACCAATTAATAGATTTAATTATAAACATGAAATTCATTAGTTGTTTGATGGATAATTCAGAAATATAAAAACATAATCTTCACTAATTAATATTCTTTTTATATTTGTAATTGTGGAAATAAAAGGCATGGGTCTTTTAACTTGTGAGACCATTTGTTATTATCCAATTTTTCATAATTATGTCCTTGCTATATAGTTCATTGGTCTTGAAAAATAATTTTTTAAGAAATATTTTTAAGATAACATATTTTTAGCTTATATGATATCCACCATTATTATGTAAAGCCTATATAGTACAGGTGAACTTACTTCTAAACTAAGTTGCGTTTCTTCTATCTTCTTCATAAGACCCTCCTTTGTCCACTCTCACATCATTTGGTGAAGCAACAACATCACATATCATTACCTTTTCAATCCCTAATATTTTGTCATGAACATCAAAAGTTTTACAATACGATCTTTTTCTAATTACAAAGACATTAAAAATACCTACTTAATTATGATCTTTGCGTATGTTTGCTTCATTCTTTCTCATCTCCTTAGGTTTAATTCCATCACATGGGTCTCTTTATCCATTACCATCATGTCCTTGAGGTAGCCTTTTTACATCTCTAATTGCTTGTTACAATATTGGTCCATTAAGCTTTTTTAGAATAATCATGTTGTTATGAAACTAGATCATGTTATGAAGCATGTGGCCTATTTTCTTATTCAAATTTTGTTGGTTATATTCTAAATTTTAACAGTCTTGTAGGTAATTTTATACTTTCATAATTATTCAACTATTGGATGGGTAGTTTCTGCACAAAAAGGAGTTAACTAAATTTAAGTTATGGCCCATGGTCTTCAATTGCTTTAGGAAAGGTATTCAATTCCTTTGGTGTTGTAAGAGAGATAGCTTTTGCCTTTATAAGACATCGTATTGTCTTGGAGATTCACCTAACTACTCCCCTTATTCTTAAAATCCTCTTAAAAAATTATATGGTGTTGGTTTATGTCCTAAAAATTGTTTGTAGTTTAGTGACAATTATTTAAAGGCATTATTTATTTATATATATTTAAATGTGTATGACAAAGTCTATAAGATAAATATCTATTGTAAATATAATTGTGATGAGATCATAATTATAAGATTCATAATACATTTATTTATTATCCATAAATTATTTATAGTCATTATTCTATTAAGACTATACATTAATGGAATGTAAAAAGACTAACATATGTTATGTTTCTTTCTAATGAAAGAAGGAACCATTCTCATCGAGTAAAGTATAAAGATACTTAAACATACATATGCGTACTTGTTAGCTGAACCAATCACCATATGAGAATTTATTTAGAACATTATTTTTATTGTGATGCTTGTATAAGTGATCATTTGACTTAAGATCTCAAAAGTTATCTCATATAGATATTGTTATGTTTTTTTATTTCACTTATGACCTATTCTAGTCAAGTGTTGCTCAATCGTTAGTCATTAAATATAACATGAATTATATAGAAGAAGTTAAATGACCAATAGACGATTTATAACACTAAAATAATTAGAGAGAATGTTTCAATGTTCTTGATTAATATTGATTTGGGGCATCTTTAGTTAAGGTGGAATGACACTTGTAAAATAATTTACAAAGGTCATTAATATGTTAATTACTAATAGTAGAGAACTAATATTATTGGACTAAAAATATAGTAGACATTAATTTCATACTTTATGTATACTCAGAACATTGTATAATCAAAGTATTGAATTATACAAAAAAAATTGTATATAGAAAGATTAGTTAAAACACTTTGACATCTATAAATATTTATGTAGTCATAATGTATTGCTCGACACTAATCTTGATCTATAAATATAAATTATTTAATTAGATAATTAAAGATAAATTAAAAGGGTTTAATTCATCTGATTCTGAATATGATTTGAGATTATAAGTTAAATCCATTGCCATACTTGAGGGCCTAATAGGTCAAACACAAAGAATGTGTTGAAAAGAGAAAAAAGTATTTTAATCAAGCTAAATTTGATTGTAAAGTTTAAGAAATTTTATAATTAAATATGAGATATTTAATAATTTTCATTAAATTTTAATTAAGATTATATTTTAATTCTAATT
>JANZLD010000007.1:16370267-16381502 GCA_026413575.1 Erythroxylum carthagenense | reverse complement strand
TTCCTGGCCAAATAAAACTTACGTAACATGAAATATGTTTGGTGGTCACGTGTGTACATATATAGGGTAAAATTTTGGTGCCCATGTTTTAATATATAAATAGGAAAAAAAGTTTGCCGACGTGTGTGCAAAAATGTGTAGGAAAAATGTTTAGAGATAATGTGTGTATATATATTGGATAAAAGCTCGGTGCCCATGTTTGCATATATATAAGAAAAAATTTGTGCCATTTGGGTTTATATATAGCAATAAAGTTTTATGGCTATTTGTGTATATCTTTAGTAAAAAGGTTTGGAATGTGTATATGTATATAAGAAAAATGTTTGATGACTATATTTATATACATATGGGATAAGAACGTAATATGTGTGTGTGTGTGCTGGAAAAAAGATTCTGTGGTCGTATGTATATATAGAAAAAACATTGTGGCCCAGTGTGTATATATGTATATAAGAGGCTTTGTAGTCACGTGTTTAAGTGTGTAGAAAAATCGATTGAAAGTCATATATGTATATATATTGCAAAAAAAATTTCTGGTTATGTGTGTATATATAAGATAAAAATCCAATCATATATATATATGAGAAAAGTTCAGTGGCTATATGTGTATATATATTGCAAAAAAGTTTCGTGGCTTTATGTGTACGTGTGTGTATATATATATATATATGGGAAAGATAATCATTAGTCATGTGCTTATAAAAATAGGATAAAAGTTTGGTGGCAATTTGTGTATATATATAGGAAAAAAAAGTTTTTGCCATGTGTAAATATATAAAAAAAAAATTAGTGACCATGTGTTTATTTATATAAGTAGGAAATTTTTTTTTGCGTGCTATGTATATATATATATATTCAGAAGAAATTTTGTTGTCATATGTATAGAAAAATGTTTCGAGAAAAAGGAAAGAAAATGAAGGAAGACATGATCATGGCATAGTCCTTATGATCATGGCTGAGATTATTTGGTTCTGTCACGATCGTAAAAAGGTCTACCACAATCATGGTAGACATAAAAATAGAAATGTTGTTTAGAATCATTTGGAATCCAGGTATCATTAACGAATGATATTAATTAGTGATTTGTCAAAAATGCATCCCTAGATAAGATGTAATGATCTTGATGGAATATACCAAAGTATAAGAATAAATGAATATGTTTACTGTTCCATTGAGTTTTATCATAAGGAATATACTAATCGTGTAAGATATGATAGAAATTGATCTTATTGAGAGATCATGAACAGTTGGAATTGATTTTCTTGAGGTATTAAAAATGACAAAAAAGCGATGATGAATTTAGTTGACTGATAAATAGTATGTAAAGAGTACAGATGATTGAGGAGAAAAAAATCTTCTTTATAGACTTTCATCTGAGTATATCGTGTAAGTTAAATGTTCCATTTGTAGAAATGAATGATTATTGAACAAATTAGAAGTGAATATTGGAGTCTCATTTCTATTATAGACTCAAGTATAAGAAGTGGAATAGCTATAAAGAGTATATGTGTTTCATTTGATATAAAGTATCCAACTATGTGATTGGAATCTTGAATTTAAAATATGATGATAACTTAAGTCCACACTATATTCTATGCAAATATGTTCAGGAGATACAAATTAGATATGATAAACGTGTTACTAGCTCAAGAAGTTAAGATTGTAAATAATTTGAAATGAGTGGAGAACTAGTAAGAATGGTTCGACATTGGAATAAGTCAATAAGAAATTAGAGGAAATCGAATGAATAGAGAAAATCATTAAGAAAAGAAGTCAATTGGGAGCTTGAAAATAATATGAGATAATATTACCTCATTTAAGGAATTAGTTACTTAAGGAATTATGAGAACTAATTATAGGCACATTTTTGACAATATTTGTTTGAGTTAAAAAAAAATGCCTATGACAGTATTATGGTATTGAGGAATAAAGTGTCCCAAATTTGCTTGGATCAATTAGTGACTATGATTATAGATGATATATTAAATGCATTTGAAAGGTTAAGAAGGATATTTTGAACATTTGAGGTAAATCTTATAAATCATGAAGGAGAAACAATTAGACGCCAAGTTCAATAAGAGTGAATCTTAACTTGATCAAATAATATGTTGGGTTGTATAGTATCTGAACATGGCATATTGGGAGACTCAAAGAAAATAGAGGAAATGAAGAAATGAGAAACTCCAAGGAATATATATGTTGGATCTGGAGTTTTCTAGAGTTAGCTAGAAATTGGATACTACCAGAGGTTGTCGAAGGGTTTTTTATTGATTTTAGCCCTTTTAAAAAACTTCTAAGGAAAAATGTGTCGTTCAGATAGACTGATGTATGTAAAAAGAATTTTGAGGAATTAAAACATCGAATGATTACAAGATTGATGTTAATTATATTATTTGGATTTGGATATTTTGTAGTTTATAATGATGTTACACACCAAAGATTATGATAATCCAATGCAACATAATAAAGTGATTTTGTATATATAGAGACAATTAAAGTCCCATGAGTTGATTATTTGATACTTAATTTAGAATTTGCTACAATAGTAACTGCTTTCAGAGTTTGAAGACATTATATGAACAGTGAAATATTTTGGATCTATATATAAATATACAGATAATTAAAGTTTGAGGTAATTATTGAGTTTGAAAGAATTAAATGCGAGACTGAGATAATAAATAGAGTTATTTGAAGCTTATGATGTACAAATGAGTATTTCCCAATAAAGCTAGTGCTGTAATATGATGTATTGAACAAAAAATTCAATAGTAGTGTAGCACAAATTCAGATATTGAGATTACCAAACCTAGTGCAATAAAGAGCATAGAATGTTGAGTTGAATTTGGGGCAAAATAAGGTATTATTAGCTTCATTGAAATTTAAGATCAGTTTTACATGAAAAGATTAGTAAAGTCCAAATTGATGATTCAGAAATTGTGAATCTTACTGAGAAATTGAAAATGAATTAAAATTTGAGTTTAAATAGGAAAAAATGATGTTTTGTGATTGTAGTAAAAAGTATGAGTACCCGATATAGATGATCGAGCAAAGAGATTATTAAAGAAAGTACAAATAGTAACCTATGCTATACATCCTAGAAGGAATATGCTAAAACAACATTTAGCGGCCAAGGATGAAGAAACAAGTGGTTGAAGGTATAATTGAATATTTAATTTCTGACAAGTTTAACTGTTGGAGATATCATAGAGCTTATATTTTGCAGTTCCTAGGAACATGAGAATAATGTATAGTTTTGATTTGAAATTGATTCAGTAGGACATGTTATGAGGCATTATACAACATAAAGAGTCGTGCGCCCTTATATTGAAATAAAGAGGGCCTAAAAATGGTTGAAGGCCATAATTGATTCGAGACACTGTTGAAAGTGAAATGAATCTGCAATAGAAATTAAGTGATTCATGAAAGGTAAACGAGTTAGGTGGATCAACATCTAAGATAAGGAATATAGTGAGATAGACATAAGAATTAAATGTATTAACACTAAATAGATGTGAAATATCAAGCGAAAGATGAAATATTTCTAAGAGTGTTGCCATGGCAAGGTGTGCTCAGGTTAGGAAAAAGAAGAAGCTAAACCCGATATAAATTGATCATATGAAATCATTGTAAGAATAGGACCATTGACTTATGAGTTAGAATTACTAATAAAAGATGTTTCAGATTCACACAACGTTACATGGATATATTTAGGAAATATCGTTCTGATTTGATATATGTATTATTGATACCGAAAGTGACATTGTGAGTAATATGATATATATTGAAGAAACAGTTAAGATAGTGTAATATCAAAATAAGTATTTGAAAGACCGAGTGATTCCATTGACTATAGTCAAGTGGAAGAAATTATTCGAGTGATGAAGCTAAATGGAAAACGAAGGCGTATATGAAGAAACAATACCCCTGCCTTTTGATCAATCAGATAAGAATTTCAAGGATGAAATTTATTAAGGATGAGAATTGTAATATCCCATTTCCATACTAAGGGTTAGAACCCTAGATTTCTGTAAATAAGAAATAACAATGAGAGATTAGAAAAATGCATTTCATACTTATGTGTAATGTTAGCATACACATAAATGAAATTGATTATTGCACACATTACAATGAATTGTTCATGCACTCATTTGACATTTTCCAAGTATAAATGATTTTTTTAATGTGATTATAATGTGAATTATGAATTATGTGTCTTAAAAATTGAGTTGGTGTGTATAAGTACTGATTTAGAATTTTTGGTAAAATTTGAGAATTTTCTAGAAATAAGGGTATGTTTGGACTAGAAAAAATGCCAAGTGACGAGACAATTGATGACTAGTAGCAGAAATATGAGTCAAATGGCAGTGAAAATTTTTATAAATGACATTGAGATTTAATGACATATGTCATTGAAAATTAGGAGACAATTGAAGTAGAAATTGAGACAAATGGACTAGTTAAATAAGAGAATCAAATGAGACCATAGGAAGTGGACATGTGGCAAGTGACAAGTGTCACTTGCCAAGCCATGCATCCAACCCCTACTACACTCTCTCCCAAGTGAAAGACCATCTTCATTTTTATTTGTCTTTCACTTTATTCATTTGCTCTCACCTCTTGTTAATTTCTCTTCTCATCTTCTTCGATCTTCTTCATCTACAATACTCATTTCCCACCCTTTCAACTTAAACTTTGTTCTCAACTTTCACTTGCCACTTTCATTTTGTTATCTTCTTCATTGTTACTAAAAGGCCTAGCCCTATAGCCTTTGATTGATGATGATCGTGTGATATTGGGAAGTTAGGGTTAATAGTGATTTGAAAATCTTGAAGCTTAAACAAGTAAGTAACATATTAATATTCATGATTTGTTGAGTGAAACATGCATGATGATAGTTAGATGTTGAAAGATCTTGAAATGGTCAAGAAAATTTGTTAATACATAAAATCTGGGTAAGTTCGTCTACGATCGTGGCAGAGAGGAAATGTCAGGGGACTTGCACGATTGTGTACAAGCACGATTGTGACAGTGAGGAAGCCTAAGGGGAGTTGCATGATCGTGCACAAGCATGATCATGACAAAGAGGAGAAATCAAGTAGTGCATGATTGTGACAAAGAGGAGATGTGCATGATCGTGACAGTGAGGAATCAATAGGAAGTATGATCGTGACTGTAAAGGTGCACTGCTATTTGATAGTTTCAAACACCCTTCACTCTTTTGACCATAACTTCTTCTCCGGAAATCTGATTGACTTGAAATTTAAACCACAGGCTCCTCACATATTGTACTTCTTCTCTACCAGAATTCATTGTCATCTAAATTCACTAGGAAAGGATTGGTAAACTGTTGATTGATGAGTTTAGGATGAAAATGATGAAGTGTGCTGGAATTCGTTAAATGGAATGTTTTCACTAAAAAGGCATCTATATTTTAGCCATACCTTGATCTATAGAAATCAAAATTGAATGATTTTAATTTTATATTAAACTAGAGACATATAGCTACAAATTTCATGAAGGAATCAAGTTTTAATTCTGTCTCTAAGAGTTTCAAATTTGGCTTGAAGTTGACTGTAGTGTGCTGTCACGATATAAGAATAGTCTGAAGTATTTTATGTATAAATTCCATAATACTAAACCAAATTATGTAAACTTGGTGTCGTTAGAAACTTAAGACATATGGGAACATTTTGTTTAGAAGAAGCTTTTGCCTAAATACCTCATTTTCCTTGTTAAAATGGTCATGCAAAATTGACCCAAAAATCTATTTTAATAAAAGTTAGAATGATTGATTGATGATGTTAACTTAGTGAATGAATTGTTGATATCAAAGTACTAATGGCATGAGTATCATGGGAATGAAGATGTTCGTATGATAGTAGTTATGATTCAAAGGAGTTGAGCAATATGTGTTAAGTAAATGTGAATGACAATTAGATATTATGAGAGCATATACTGTTAGAAAAGAAATGACGAATAACTGAATTATGATATTAGCATAACCAAATGTTCTTGAGGTGTAAACCTAAGAATAAGCTAGACACATACAAATGATAAGGTTTGATTGATCAAGAGACGTGATTAAGAAAACATACCCGGAATAGTCAAATTGAGCATACATTATACATGACACATATACATATGTGTACAATTGAATGCTTATGTGATTGTGCAATTAATAATGTGTGTGCAATATGTGTATTACATAATATTGATATACAGGATAGAACATCCGCATCTAGACATTTTCAGATTAAGGAAGCAAATACTATTCTAGAGCATACTATGAGTTGACCTAGATAGTCTAATTTTCATTGTTTGTTTTATTTTAAATTTTTTATTGAATTATTATGTGAATGTGATTATGTTGATTCTATACGTTGACTATCCGAGGTGTTTTATTTGTGAAATACATATTGAAAGTGCTTATTGAATGTGAATTTGATGAAATAATTGATTCTCAATGTATATGTTGAATGCCGGACCAAGGTCCAATGACAAATATGAATGAGATTGCGATAATGAATATGTAACATTGAGCACATTTGATTGACTGAATACATCTGATGTATTTTATTACATGAATGCATGATAACATAAAGGCAGTTGTAACTAGAGTGACTAGTCTGAAAGAGCTTAAAGCTTGGAATATACACAAGAGCCACAAGCTCAGTTGTTAATATGCTTAGTATCCATAAGGGATATGAGACAATATTTGAAACAAGCCTGGTATCCATAAGGGATATGGGCAAGTAAAAAGGCACTCGATCACAACAATAACAATTGGAAGTGAGTCTCATGTGCATTGCATATATAATTGATATGTATGTTTTAAATGATCGACACGAACTGTTTGATTGTTGTGAATGTGAAATGTGAAAATTGTCAACAAAAGAGTTTTGTGATGCTATTTGACGATAAATAAAATGATGTGGAATATGTGATTATATGAGTTAATATGTTATGTGATTGAGTGAGCCATTGAAGATGTTCCACTCATTGAGTTCGTAAATCTCAACCTAAAATTTGCAACTTTTTTCAGACTTAGAGAAGATATTTAGTTAGACAAATTGGAGTCTAGCCACTGCATTCGAGTAAGAGATTGAAGTCAGGATCAGTTCGTGTTTGCATAGATTTTTATATTAATTTTTGTATTAAAGAATGTATTCCGCAATTATTGTACCATGTGTATCTGAATACTTATGTTTTGTAATGACTTTCTAAATTGGAAATGTCTATAAATGAGATTGACCAATGAGTGTAACAATAATTATGATTATGATTTTTTTTAAAAGGGAGCCCAATTTGATTAGTGGTTTTCTGTTATATGCATATGGATATTTCAAAAAAATTGTCATAAGTTTGGTTGTTTGACCTTCTTAGCACATCAATCTTGGAGTGTGTGTTTCTGAATATCGTCGATATGTTCGGAGATATGCCCTATAAGAGTGGGGTGCTACAATGTCTATATATATATTGTAAAAATTTTAATGGTCATGTGTGTATGTTTATATAAGAAAAAAGTTTTATTGTTATATGCGTATGTATATAGAATTTTTTTAATAATCATGTGTGGTGTGTGTGTATATATATATAGGAAAAGTCCATGTTTGTATATATATAGGAAAAAAGCTTGGTGCCTATGTGTGCATATATATAGGAAAAAAAAATTTTGTAGACATGTGTGTGTATATAGGAATGAAGTTTTCTTTCCATATTTGTATATTTGTAGGGAAAAAAATTCTGGAGGTCATATGTGTATAAATACATAGGAAAAAAGTTCAATGGTCATATGTGTCTACATATTGTAAAAACTTTTGATGACCATGCACATATATACAGGATAAAAGCTCAATAACATAAGTGGCCATATGTGTATATATATGGGATAAAGCTCGATACAAAGAAAAAATATTTGATTGTCATATGTGTATATATATTGTAAAAAGGTTTTGTGGTCATGTGTATGTGTGTGAATATATATGATAGGTGCTTAATTGATTATGAAATTATTCCCTAACACTTAGTGATTATTGACATAAAATTGCTTAAGGTACTCTGACTCATATGTGATTTTTGGTACAATTCTGAGGCAAATAAGTTAAAGTGAGTCGAAAACATGATATTTTGGCATTTTCTGAAGATTAATTTTCACTTGTGTTTATGGAGCAAGAACAAGAAAATTAAAAGAGAAGAAGAAGATAAGAAAAATTAAAATACAAAGAAGAAGAATTAAAAGTGCTTCCTGGAAAAGTGAAGAAATAATAAGAGAGTAAAACAACATGCAGTAGGCTGGAAGCGTGAAGAAAACAACAATAGTTGGATAAAGAGGAGCAAAACACAACATATAAGGAGGTGCAACGTAGGAAGCCAAGTAAGAGCTGCACATGCCAAAATGCAGTCCACACTAAATGAAACACAGTAGCCACGAACAAGCAGCAGGAGACGACGACACATAACAGCTAGAGGCAAGGAACGACTGCGTTTCATGTAGACATTTCGCATTTAATGCAGATAGCGTCTACGTTTCACATAGGTGTCTTGCGAAAACACAGAAGTTTATGTCAATTCAACTGAGGGGTTTTAAAAGAGGGTGAATAGTAGCGTGATCTAAGGAGTTTAATTGTCACATCACATAAGTAGTAGAAAAGAGAGGAGAGCAGTAACATTGAATAGAGAGGAGGCACAGTGAAGAAGAGCTATTGGGGGTCTTCGGTAAGGATATTTGAGTGAGCTGAAGCATTTTCTTTAGAGAGACTCATGGAAGGTTAAGTTCCCGACATTATTTCGAAGGTGATATCGATGCCAACGACCTAGGTTAAGTGTATTTCACTATTTTTGTTATTTCTTTCTCTCATTAGGAATTGATTATGTTAGCTTGTGTTAATTGATTTGGATTTTGTGTACGGATAATCAATTTTTGTTATTGTTCAGTTATTTGTGTATAAATCCATTAGGTATTATGAAAGGATGATTTTAATGCATTCATTGAATCGTTTAATTGCAAACCCATTGTTAGAATTTCGATATAATCGATAATTGTTATGTTGAAATTCATGTGTAGCGACTAATGATTCGTAATCATCAGAGATAACATGACATAGGTTAAATGACACATCGTACATGGTTGTTTCCTTAATTGTTCAACTTTCCTAATTCGTAATGCTACTGCCTAATTAAATCTAGAGATCGTATCCTAGGTTATTTAGTGGTCAGGTTTAATTAACAATTGTATCTTGATTAAACAAAACCTAAGGGAAAAGTCGGGTTAATTATCAGCCCATGATTAATAGTTTCTAGGAAAGGTTAGAAAACAATAAATCAAGGAAATATGTTTAATTAGGGTGTAGGCTGAGAGTGAACCAAAGAACTGGGTCTCTATCAAGTTCCCCACTTTTATCATTTTTTGCATGTTTTCTTTAATTTGTTTTCATTAGTCTAGTTTCATTTTATTTTCTTGTTTGAAAAATCCAAAACCCCCTAAACCTAAACATTAATTAATTTCATTTCATAAACTTTGCACAAACTCTTTGTAGGAGTGAACTAGACTCATCACTACTATAGTAGTAATCTAGTTATTTTATTTTTGACTAGCATTATGATGCGCTGTCAATTTTGGCACCATTGTCGGGGAGTGTGGTGTTTTAGTTTTCATTTGTGATTTAATTGGTGTTTTATATATATTTGTTCATAATTGATTTCTCTTTAATTATTTTGTCATCTTTTCATTTTTATTTTTTGTTTGTGAAAAAAATTCGATATGGACAGAGGTAATTTCTTTTATAACCCATATTCTCAATCCTATAACAATGTTTTGACTAATCAACCTAACTTTTGTTATAGATGGGATAATCATCATAATTACTTCCGTAATAGTTTGCAGGATGCATAACAATTCTCATACAGATAAAAGGCTTCCTATCACGCCTCCGGTTTATCTCTGGAAGAGTTGATTAATATTGTGAAAACTAATACTTTGTAATTGTAGCAGAATACTTTACAATTCCAACAGGATGGAGGGCAATTTTTAAAAAATACATAGTCTAGCACCCAAGATTCGGAGAGCCAACACGACTTAGATACATCTCTAAAAGAAATGCTTAATATTATGGTTGCTAACAATCTTTAAATTCAATAGGATATGTAGCAGTTCCAACATAATATGAAACAGTTGTTTCAACAGGGTGTACAACAAATCCGACAGGATGCTCGGCAATTCCAATAAGATGTATTATCTCGATAGGAAATATCATTCATCTAGAATCTCAAAACAAAGAGGAGCAACCGCATCAACCTGAGATATACCCAGTAGACTTTTATGCGGAAACTTTACAAAGGGATGAGGAACTTGAGAATCTTAAGGTTAATCCTCAACGAATTACTTTTATCGAAGAAGTTGAGGAGGAGCTCAAGGCAGAAAAAGTTATATCATTTAGCTTAGAGGTGACTACTGAGTTTATGATTATTTTTAAGACTATCTCTTTATCTTTACATA
Source organism: Erythroxylum carthagenense (assembly GCA_026413575.1). Taxonomy (NCBI): domain Eukaryota; kingdom Viridiplantae; phylum Streptophyta; class Magnoliopsida; order Malpighiales; family Erythroxylaceae; genus Erythroxylum; species Erythroxylum carthagenense. The sequence goes on along the minus strand of JANZLD010000007.1, from coordinate 16,371,007 downwards.
ACAAATTAGAGGAATTAAATAAGGAAGAAAAAGGCGAAGAGACATTTGAGATCTTTCCATAGTGCATGGTCTCAGTTAAGATTGAAAGTCAAAGGATAGGGAAGATGCTGAATATGATGGATCATCAACTGAGACCCTATCCTAAAGAACCTCACGTGGAGGAGTTGCATGTGATACCTGAAGATCACAATTTTGTCACATGAGGAGGAAATATGGAGTTGAGTCAACGACCCTAAACAAAGGTGCTTTGTAGGAGGTAACCTAAGGGAAGTAAATTTCTTTTCTTTACATTTCCACATTATTTTTAATTTGCATGTGTGTTTCTATGTTAGTTTGTTTCTTAATTGTTTTTAAGTTTTCCATCAAAATGAGAGAAAAAAACAAATGAAACAAACATTTTTCCATATTCTATTACTTCTAAGACTATATAGTTATGATTAGAGACTTAGTTGACTAGTGAATTTCATGGCAACTTTAGGATGTATTTTTACTCTTGTGATTGATCGATATGCATTATCTTTAGAAGAGTAGTGACCAGTGGTGTTGGGCCTCGTTTCCAAAGCCCAACAATCTATCCGGAGTCATAAAGCGTGAGTGGGTTACCTTAAAGGGTTATATCAATAAACCCCCACTAGCCGTCATCTCACAGGGATGGCATGCCCACACCAACCAATCACCAACATCTCTGTAACATCCCATCCCCATATTATAGGTTAGGACCAAAAATTTCAATGCATGTA
>JANZLD010000007.1:16311810-16325139 GCA_026413575.1 Erythroxylum carthagenense | reverse complement strand
TCTCCTCTTTCTCTCATTTTCGTGCTTCTCTCTTCTCTCTCTTTCTAATTCACGTTTTTGCTTCTTCTAAATGCAAGTCCACTCTTTTCTTCTCCCTTTTATACCTTTAATGATTAAACAATGCCCATTTTGCCCTTACTTATATGCCTTGTAACTTAAATGCTTAAGTGACTTGCTAATTTTGCCCCTCATGCAACCTTACCACCTTAACACTATAATTTAATTAACCCATGTCATAGAACCTTACTCACATTAACATGCTAATTAACTCTATAAAAATACTCTATTAAGACCTCAAAATTCATTTAAGTCATTGCTTAACTTCTTCCAAAAATCAAGAACCCTTTTTTATCATGTAATTGAAAGAATTTGATAATACTTCCTTCTAGAAAAATGTTCCTTATTGTATCAATTTTCTAATGATACCAAAATCATTCAATTTGATTCGAAAAATCCAAAATTTATATCCCAAAATATTTCTGAACTATTCTTATACTAAAACAATATTCCGTGCTCAACTTCCATACAAAAATTGAAATTCTTAGAGACCACATTAGAATTTGATTTCATTAGATAAGATGTAGTCCTATTTCTCTAGTTTAATCCAAATAAAAACCATCTCATTTGAATAACTAGAGAAAAAGTTATGGCTAAAACATTGAATCATATTCAGTGAACATATTTCAACTTATATCTTCCAACATTTCATATATAATAGTTCTAACTTCCAATAAAAGATTGAGTTCCAATAAATTTAGTTTAAATTATTTTTTCTCTTTTTTTATGTGTGACCTATTAGGTTTCTAATATATTGACTATAATTAATTTTAATTTTAATTCATAATAGAAATAGATAATTAAAACTATTTTAATTTATCCTTAATTATCCAATCAAATAATTTATAATCATAAATTAAGATTGACGTCTGGTAATATGTCATAACTATCTAAATATTAGGAATGTCAAAGTAATTTAATTTTTTCATCATCTAATATTCCAATTGGACATAAAGTAAGGTTCTAGTTTCTACTCATTTAAATCCATCATTTTCATTCTTATTAATTAGTAATTAACTTATAGTTGATATTGAAAAATACCTTTTCAAATATCAATTGATTCTTAAATTACTACTAATCAATAATAGTGAAACATTATCTTTAATTACTTTAGAGTAATGAATCATTTATTGACTTACTCAACTATTTATAAATAGTTCAGATTATATCCAAATATTATTGATTAAGCTATCGTAAATAGAATAAGTCATAAGTAACATCAAAATATAATAATTCTCACATAAAATTCCTAGGTATTCTCAAGTATACTGATCAATTAAACAAGTCTTATAATGAAGAAATTTATAGACACATAAGTAATATTCTATTTGAAATCTTCATGATAAGGTCAGTTCGGTGAATTTATTCTATAATAAGTACTTACACATTTATTTAAGTATCTTTATACTTTAGTTTAAGAGATCAAGTACTTTCTTCGTAGAAAACAACAAATGCAATTAACAAAATTTATAAAGATAAAAAATTTCCTTATTAATTAAAATAATAATATCATACAAATTGATTAGCCGCTAGAACATAAAATAACACACAAATCAAGACATCAATGCTTCCGATAGCATTAGCTACTCCATTATCAGTTGCCCTCCTGGACGTTACATTTAATTATGGAAAAAGGCAATCGAAATCCCAAAACTAGTAAATTACGTAGACCCTATTCGGATTTCTCTTAATGTTTAAATAAAACTTTATCAGGAAGCTTACTTCGGAGGCATTAATACAAGCTACTGTGAATGATCCCATACGACACATGCGAGCACTAAACAACAATGCGAAGAAAAGAGAGGGGAGAAGAGAGAATGTGTCGTTCACTTCGAACTGACTTCTAAGTTTACGGTAAGTCCCCCTAAAAAGTGAAATATATATCATTTCATCAAATAATTCATGGAAATTTAATGTGATTAAAGTTTCCAAGTTAAATTCAATAAATTTTAAAAATATTTAAAAATTTGAATACTCAAATATAGGATCTGATTTTATATTTTAAATGAAAACATTATATTTGAAAGATAAAAGAACTTGTTGCTTATATCATTTTTGTTTGTCCACGGGCCCATATGTATTGCTTCCATTTCTAAACCATTGAGAATAGCTTTCTAAAACAAATGTGACTTTATCATATAAATTCTATGAATTTGTGATCGATACGATTAATTTTAAGTTGGGTAACCTTTAATTTTGTCATGTTAACTCTTGTTTAACAAATGGAAGTTAATCAGCTCAAAATCACAGGTTAAGGTAGAGGGGATCGTGTTTAAGGATGCGGTACTAGTTGGAGTTGCCGTTGTTAGCGTAACTGGAGTTGTTGTTAGCCGGAGCCTGCAACTCTGCTTGGAAAACAAGTAAGAGTCAACAAATAATCTTTAAAAAGAAAACAAAGCTCAAAATTTCCTGAATATGGGAAGCAACAAAAAGCGAAATCGTTAAAGAATAATAAAACACACCTGTGGCTGTGGATTGTTAGTGCTAGCTCGAGACTCATCCACACCCATTCCACTACGATTCAAACCCACCATACTGTTGCCCAAAATTAGACAACGACGGCCCCCTGAGGGGCAAGGGTGCAAAGCCTAAACGCGGATGGACGCATTAGTCATTAGCATCAGAGCAGGAACTTGCTAAGAAACCCACAAAGGGACAACAGAAAGTGCTAATAATCTGATACTGCTACTGCTAGTGGTAGGAGGTGCTCTTGGTTATGGTCTTTTGGAGGGGGCCGAGTCAACGGTCACCAGCAATTGACAATGCAAATCTCGCTTTTAAAATGAAAAAAAAAAATGCCGGACAATATTTTATATAAAACCCCAACCATCCTGCACTTGTACACCCGTAGTCCCTCCCGGACCGGGACACGGCAATAACGTCAACGCTATACTCAAATGGTTAGATTTCATTCCATGATCGTGAAGGTAATTTGTCAACTAACTGCAGACGAAAGTCCTTGCTTATAAAATCGTAAAATTTTCAATATCAAAGGTTATAGCTCCCAAAATTGAAGGATGCAATTCCAGGCAATCCAATATTCTCCATTTGTACTGCCTCTAAACAGGTGACATGAAACATCTACCATGTGCTGTGCGTATTAATCTATCAAAGAGTGACGAACAAATTGAACTAGAAATGGCAAACTTCCACACATGAAGACTGGTATCAAAAGAATTCAAAAGCACAAACTATACAAGCAGTCTTATCATATCATATAGACTATAGAACAACATGGTGCGTGTAAGCCCAAAAAGATAAGTAAGAAAACATCAGCTCCCTCAAACTTAATGACATTTGAAGCCATTGCAAACAGACAATACGATGATGAGAATCAACGCAATCAAGATGCCCAGCACTATCAGCTTTACTTTCATATTCTGCAACCACATCTTCCGCCTCATCTTGGTTCCCTGCTGTCTGAAGTCTTGGGCCTGAATCATTATAGTGAAAACATTAAAGAGATCACATCAACAAATGATGGGTATCAACTTTTGGGAGGGGGAAAAAACTGATAGAAATAAAGTAGAAATTGATAGGGGAGGAAAAAGGGTAGATTGTTATTTGCAACTGACAAATCCCTTAAACGAAAACAATGGATTTAGATAGTTCAAATGTCCAATGAATTGGTATGAATCTGATGGAGCAAAGAAATATGATAAAATGAAAATCAGATTAAGACATTAAAGTTTGTTAGGAGAAAACAAACTGGAGCCTTAATAGTAGGGCCATTGTATTTTGAATGATATAGAATTCCCAGACATCATTTACTGTTGCAATGATATGATCAAGTTGAATTTCTGGAATTGATGAATCTTTATTAAGATTCACCAGTATCAACGAAACTAATAGAATATAAAATTTATCCAACCACAGAACTAGTTCATTCAAAATCAATTTCTAACAAAGCACGGAACAAATTTAACCAGATTTTAAGAAACACAAGTCGTTCAATCACTTACTTGAGAGCGGAGGTTCTCTGTTTTGTCCACCAGAAGTTCAATTTTCTCACCCCGATCAAGAACCTGTAGAAATTAATTTCATTACTATTGACATAGTTTGGCGCATGTATAAACCAAGCCTTGAGAAGTAGCAACTAAAAAGACAAGTTTCAGTTTCTTTCGCTAAAAGCTAACCCAAAAAAAAATTGAATCAATCATATATTTATACTCTTTAAGCAAATTCTACAAGATGGCTTACCTTCTCTATGTTTTCCATCATAACCCCTTTGACCTCTGAAACCTGAGCCTTAACTTTAGCCAGCTTGCTGATCTCCTCAGGGTGATCAACACAATATTGCATCTGCTCCTTCAACTTGGACCTACATCAAATTGATTTGCCAATTAGATATGATTATTCAGGATATCCATTGGTTTCCATTTCGAAAGCCACATAATAGAAGTACCCAAATTCCTTGTTCAGACTATTGGCAACTGCAGTTGCAGCTTTCCCACCACTATATTTCTTGGTAAATTCCTCCTTCACTCGCTCAAGGAAGGCGATTGGAACCTGTCGACCAACAGACTCCACTGCAACCACACAATAAGCTGCAAATTTTGTGAAATGTAGTTAGAGGTCAACCGTGAAAAGAGAAAAAAAAAACAAGATGGCAATAGCAAAGCTTGTCAGAAAAGATAATGAAACAACTGAAGCATAGAAGCCAAAAGTGAAGAGAAATAGTCCGCTTCCTCAAATATCATATAATATATGTTTTTTGCAATCGAAATACAAGTCGACCTTATCATTTCTCAACAGAATACACAGATTTGTTAACTATCTAACAAACTAGAATTCCTTATTAAGATCTTGACAACACATGCTAATTTGGCAATCTCATAGCGGACCTATTTGTATAAATGCTCTCCAACAATACAGCAACACCCATATTCATATTAATCATAACTTTTTCTCATCTTAACTGAAGCACCCATTCTAAAAACTCCAGGAACCTGAGCAACAATTGACCCATTGTATCTGATACTCAGTTAAAAAGAGGGAATTGAAAAATTATGAATCAAATAACATTCAGACAATTCAAAATGAACTATTTATGGCAAAAGATGCATGATCCAAGAATTACACAGGCATACTACGTTTAAAATTCAAGCCAATATGATAACTTAAAGATGGACTCGTGGTTGCAAGACAAAAATAATCCTCAGTCCTTCCCTTAGCTCTCCTAAATTAGGTCAGAAAACAGTTTGTAACATTACAAATTACGGTAGTGGTTGCAAGACATAAATAATCCTCAGACCTTCCCTTAACTATTCTAAATGAGGTCAGAAAACAGTTTTAACATTATAAATTACACAAATAAAAGTAATACTGAACTTAATTTATTAACACATAGGCTGGAACAGGGAAAATATTGCAACAGCTTGTTTTACTACATTGTTCCCTCTTCTTCAAATAAAAAAGTCAGGGGCAAACAAGGATTCGCAACTCAAAATCCGCCATTTCTGGAACGAAAATTAGCGTAAAATGTCTTCAGATCAGTCCATTAAGAAAGAATCCCAAACGATCTAAAACTACAGCCTAAAAGACAATCACTACCGGAAGTCAAGATTGAAAAAATTACTCAAAAATCAAAAATTTCGTAACACGAAAAAGCCGAGTGATAAAAAATCAGAATCTACGATGCAAGTCAACAAATCCGGATCAGAAACTAAAGAACAGAGCAGATCCCAACAAGGACACAGACCTTAATAAAGAAACAGTCAAAACGCACAAAAAAAGAACAAAAAAATGTAGAGACAAGGGAAAGCGAATACATACTGAAGCCGTTATCAACGAGGTAGTTAAAAGTGTGGCCATCGCAGTTGTAAGTGAACTTGTTGTTGGTGGCCGGAAGTTTCTGAAGGCACTGAGCAGCGATGCTGGTGAAGTTTCCGGTGAACTCCGTGTACTCGGCCAAAATCACCGTACCACGCGCCACAAAGCAGCAATATGTAAAAGCATTCAAAAGAACAAAGTAAAAGACCATCAGTATCATGCATAAAACTCAAGAACTGAACCTGGTGAGAATCCTGAGAGGGCACGATATAGGCGTCGATGCCAATTCCAGGCCTGGAGAAGAGCTCACGCAAAGCACGAAGCTTCTCGTCTGGTTCCGAACTGGCCGTGACATTTCTACGAAGCTGGGAAGATGGTTTGGCGGATATAGAACTACAGCTTCTAATAAAAAGATGGGTTCTTGGAGAATTCACATAAAACTTGGGGCTGACTCTTAAATTTGGTAAAAGACAGCTTTCTTTACCACCATAGAGTGAGAAAGAGAGAAGACGAGAGTAACAGCAGGCTGAGGACTCTATTAGAGACGCTGACAGAGAGAGAGGACGCATCAGAGGTGATGGGCTTGAGGGCATATACATAGTGAGGGAGAGGCAAACACAAACTCAGAACAGAACAGGAGATAAGGTTTTGTGCTTGTTTTTTCTACGCAGTTATTATTTTAGTATAAAAATAATATAAAAAAAGAGCTTTACTCTCTTCTCATTTCATTGTCATCAGTCTAGTTACATTTCTTCTTCATTTCAACTGTACTCCATAGAATTTTGTGGGAAGCGGCATGGCAGTCATCACTGAAGAGCCAGAACCTCAATCTACACTAAAGAAACCAACTTCGCCACCTGAAGTCTCAGAGACACAAAAGAAGAACCCATTCATTTTCTGGTTTTACTTCACACTTTTGGTGTCTTTCATCACTCTCTTAACCGTCACTCTCTCCTCTCTCACCTCATCTTCTCAAGACCCCAAGTCGTTCTTTCTCTCCCTTTCTGCTCCTCTTCGTCAGCACTACTCTAGGGGACGTATTATAAAGGTACAGATTGCCAAGAACCAACAACACACTGAGATTTTTGCTCTGGAGAGCGGTAACAAACCTTCTGTGACTGAGAAGGTGCTGATCGTGCATGGGTTGGGTCTAAGTTCGTTTTCTTTTAGGAAAGTTATTGACTTTCTGGGTTCTAGAGGGCTCCATGGGGTTGTTTTTGATTTGCCTGGAAATGGCTTCTCTGACAAAACAATGGAAGTGGTTGAAGAGAGAGGCAGTGGGGTTTTTGAGAAGTTGTTGGATGTATACGGTCTCATTAAGGAAAAAGGAATCTTCTGGGCTTTTGATAATGTCATTGAAACTGGGCAAATTCCTTATGAAGAGATCCAATCTCATTTTGATCGCGGAAAGAATGTTGTTAAATCTATTGCTTTGGGGGGTGAAGAGATGGGAAGAATTTTAGGTCAAGTGATTAGTACAATGGGGTTAGCCCCTGTACACCTTGTTTTGCACGATTCTAGTTTGGGAATGGTGTCAAATTGGATTCTGGAGAACGCAGAATCTGTTAGGAGCGTGAGTCTGGTTGATACTAGTGTGAAACCAGCTTTACCTTTGTGGGTTTTGGAGATTCCACTAGTCAGAGAGGTTGTCTTGGGGTCAACTCTGGCATTTAAAAGATTAATAGGCTTGTGCTGTTCAAAGGGGATCAGTGGCATGGATGTGGATGCTCATAGAGTAATTCTGAAAGGAAAAAATGGGAGGGAAGCTCTTGTGAGGACATTAAAGAAGTTGAATTCTAGCTTCAATGTGGTAGAATGGGGTAGGTCAGATGTTATTAGGAAGCTGCCGATGCAAGTGATTTGGTCCAGTGATTGGTCTAAAGAGTGGAGCAAAGAAGGGCTTAAGGTCGTTGAGGCACTACAAAGGGAAAAACTTGTAACACACTCTAGTGGGCGGTGGCCTCAGGTGAGAACCTTTATCTTTGTTCTATTTTCATTTTTAATGTGTGCATGATTATAAGCAGGTTTGCAAATTGTTAGTGAATGAGTTATTTGCTGTGATTGATGCTTGGTGAATCATTGTTGAAAACTTTAAACAATCGAAGTCTTTTCATCTAGATGTTTAATTTTTACATCAGAAACATTCACAAATATGCTTACAACATAGTGGCCAGTATTACCAGCTAGTTCTGCTGGAAGGTGATAATTTGTTTAGTTCTATGTGGTATCTATTAGAGATTCCTCTCAACTATACCAAATATTAGAGTTTCATTACTTCTTACTTCAAAGAGAACTGACATGATAACTTTATGCGACACATTTGTTGCTTTTTTAACTATTCAAAATAGTGATATGCTTGTATGAGTGAGTTTGCATTCAGGTTTAGTCTTTTCATAGGGTTATTTATCTTTAATCATATCCTCCTAATTGGATGGCATGAGCACACGTTGTAATTTTACCTCTATATTTGCTGCATTTTAATGGAAGAAATAGGGTAAGGATGATAAAAACAAAAGGATATGGGCTTGATCTCTGCTTCTGTATTATTGTGGACCTTTTCAGCCGAAATCTTTGGTCTGGATTACAAATGCAGAGTAAGGCTTCTTCGCCTTCTTTTTTCTATTCCCAGTTAGAGATCATTATTGGTATAGCGAGTGCTGTGTTTGTCAATGATGGTTTTATCAGTATTTGAAAACCTTATATGATATTGGAATCTATCATTTACTTTCTTTCCAACATGTTTTCTTAAATGTTCCTTTGGTCTTCTGAGCCATCGATTTAAAGGTATTGCTTTTGCTTTTGCTTTATCGATCAGTTCTTCATTCTTTTTATTTCATCTAGAGAATGTAGCAGTGATAACTTCCTCTCCTGAAGTCAGCAGCGGGAGCAGATAAGGGACCAATCTGCATCACTTATTTTTATCAAATCTATCTTCTTTCAGATTGATATCAGTTGTGACTCCAAATATGATATCAGTGGTGACTCCAAATATAGTCTGCTTGTGGCCAGTACAACTTTCTTATCTCTAGGCCATGAACACAGAAGTCCCTGAGTGTCATTGTTCTTGTTCCTAGTTTCCCTCCTCTTGTTCACTGCATAACTTGAAATTTAGGAAAAAAATCCCTTCCATTTCTCCATTATATGTGGAACACTTCCTAGTATATTGTTGGTTGTGACGAGAATAGAATGACTTGTTATTGATTAAGTTCTAACCCCTCAGTTTTTATTACTAGGCAATACGGGTTAACCCTAATATTCCAGAATAGTATTATTCTAATATAAGGTACTTCTAACATAGAATCCTTAACATAATTATTTTGAATATAGAAGTTGATTCCGTGTAATTTTTTTCTGTTGACTACATGTCATTTTGTAGTGCTTGTGATAACATTATTTGGTGATTGCAGGAAGATGCTGCAGATGAGCTAGCAGAGAGAATTTCTAGTTTTGTATCCTCTTTGCCAAAGTCTGTTAGGCAAGTTGATGAAGAATCTATACCAGAGCAAATCCAGAACATTGTTGATGAAACTAAAGAGAATATGAATGTCAATCATCACCATCACCATCACCACCACCACCACCATGGTCATTCACATGGTCACACAGCTGACTACATGAATGCATATGGCCTGGGCCCTGGTTGGGGCAGTTGAACTTGAACCTGCACCTCTTTGAAAACTTGGGTTGATACTGATAGTCAATGTGGCGTTTTGAACATGAACGTGATAATAGACTTGTTTTGATGTATCATTGTTGTGAAATTTGAATGGATTATAGAAAAAGCTTGCAAACCTGTTTCTCCATAGCACTTGGAACTAGTCAAATTATCTGTAATCCTACTGTTATTTTAAACCAATTTGCCTTATCTCATTGGCTTTCCAATTGTTCTTTAATGAGAAAAGAACACACAAAATTAGGAGACAGGGCAGCAACTGTGGAGCTACAGCCCCTGGGGCAGTAGAATTGAGGTAATGAGGACTCTTCTTGTATTATATATTTGGACAAAATCATTCTTCACTTGTTTACATTTGCTGCCCTAGTGTTTTGTGAATTGTGAAATGCCAAAGATGTAAAGACTACCCATCTGTTAGTCCAAAAAACAGAACAGATACGATCAGCGATTTTGATTGTCTTGCTCCTTTTTCCTTCATGTTTTTCGAGTAACGCAGACTTTATTAAGAATTGATGAAGGCAGATAACTAATTACGGATATTTAGTAACAACAGGCGATCCAGTGATTTGGTGTGAGAGATCTTTAATTAGTAGTTAATTTTCTAGGTGGAGTAACCATGCTCTTGTAAGGTAAAGGTGAGACTGCTTTTGGTATACATTTTCACTAGATAACCAAGAAAACTTGGTAAGGACAGATCAAAACGCAAGTTTCAGTAAGTATTAGAACTGCCATGTTCGCTTCATGTCAAGAGTAAGGAACCTGTGTGCATCTTTGGCAAAAATGCCAGCTCGAATGAGGTTGATAGGTATGTCGGCTAGTTGGTATTTCTCTTCCTTTGCGTCAGTAAATCTACGTCTGTTCCTTTCTTTCCAAATGCAGTATCAAGGAGCCTTGACGACAGAAATCTACCTGCCAAAAGTTGGAGTCGGGCAAATATATTTCATGGATCCACTTTGTCCATAAGGCAGTATGATCAATGTATAGCTTCCATATCTTTTACACATTCCAACTTTCTATATATTATAGATTGGAATAATCCCAAGACCACCTTGTTGTTTTGGCATCGTAACCTCTTGCCAATTCCATCCAAAGAAAGGTTTTCATGAATTTTTCCAACTCCTTGATGACTTTTCGAGGTGAGGCAATATGAGTAGCCCACTGAATGTGCAGACTATTAAGGACTGAATTGATTAATGAAAGTCAAGCTGCATAAGAGAGGAAGTGCCTTTGCCAAGCCATAACCCGAGACTTCATTCTTTCTATAATCCAAAGACAGTCCCTAAACTTAGGCTTAGAAGCCATGATAGGAGCTCCCAAATATTTATAAGGCATTGAACTATTACCGAGCCCATTGATTCTACTGATGTCCGCTTGTATCCTTACATCTTTTGAAACCAAAAAATAGCTTTTCTCGGGGTTATATTTTAATCCTGCCCAGTCTGCAAACAATCCAAGTACTTGCATAATGATATTGAGAGAGCGAGGCTCAGCACCGCTTACGAGAACCAGGTCATCCGCATAGAGCAGGTGTTTAAGCCTTAGCTCCTTGCATTTATAATGAAATTGGAAATCATCATTGCAACGAGTGAGTCTGCTTAATCGTTTGGATAGCCTCTCCATAGCAAGTATCAACAGATAAGGGGATAGGGGGTTACCTTGTTGAATCCCTTTTGCCAATTTAATTAGAGTAGTAGGAGTACCGTTAATAGGCACATTGAGACAGGAAGTGTTAACACACGCCATGATCCATTACATATATATATTAGGAAGATGAAGTGCTTCGAGGCATAGTTGTATAAATTGCCAACTAACTGTATCGAAGGATTTAAAAAAGTCAATGTTAATCAAATTGTTGGAAAATATACGCAAGATCGAATCAACCATCAATTTCTTACCCAAGGGATATTTCTTCAATAGTTCCTTCAATATCAGAATGTTGTCGCCAATGTTGGCTCGTAATATCGTAAGTATGTTGAAAGAATAAGATAGTGTTAGGGTCAGGAGACTTCGAAGGAAGCAAACCGAAGAGAAATCATTTGACATCGTATGCATTAATCGGAGAAATGAGTAGCTCTTTGATACCTTGATTTATATTCCATTCAAAAAGCTAAGACAGATTAAGACTTTGCAAGGAAGAGTCGGCTGTCGCGATGAGATTGAGGAAGTATGTAGTGGCGATGTCCATAATATTCATCATGTCAACATATTCCTCCCGCTGCTATCTTGAAGTTTGGAGTTAATTGTTACAATTGGAAAAATTTATGAATTAAAATATACATTTAGTCTAGAAAAAATGTCAAGTAGTAAGACAAGTTGACATATGAAAACTTAGGATGACTAAGTTTGTAAAATAAGTGACATTTGACGTAGAAAATTAAGTGACTAATGACAATAGTGATTGAGTGACAAATAGCCTAGGATACTGATGACATTTGGCAGCCACATAAGAGGACATGTAGCTTATCTCCTTGGATGACATGTGTCCTTTTAAAACAAGGACACCTTGCATCAAAAGGCTTAAGCAAATGCAAAGTCACTCATCTTTCTTGAAGTTTCAGCTACATGCTTTCTTCTCCTTTCCTCTCACCACCAAAACACCCACACCCTCACATCTCTATGTTTTTCCTTCATTTGTGTTCAATTACCACACCAAAGTCGATGCTTTTACCCTTCATAAAGATAGTTATTGAACCAGATCATTGTTGTATTTGATGCTATCTTTTTATCTTTACTGAAAACCCATCATACTCCCACTTTGTACTTGGATGATCTTGCATGTTTGTAAGGCAAAGTAGACTTGATAATTGAGGAGGTAATTGAACTAATCAAGTAAGTGAAAGACTGATCTCTTGTGATATATGTTAATACAATTTAATGATGACTGAATTGGAGATGGATTGATTGTGATATTGGAGTGAAATGAGTGTTGGAAAATGATGCATGAATGATAGTTTTTGTTATGTTTTTGCATGCATGAAAGACAATAGTTTACGAGTTGCCAAATGAATGAATTTGAGTTAGAATTGGAGACGAAATTGATGAAGAATTGAAGTATAATTAAGGTATAATTATTCGACTATTATGAAGGTGTTTTGAATTTGGTATAAAGGTATTTGAATCTGAAAAATTAAGGGAAATTGGATAGTGCACTATCGGGGCACTCATCTCGCAATCATGGGAAGGTTCCCTACGATCACGACCAAAGTTTTTAAATGATAATTTTGTTTTTGTGAATTTGTTGAACCAAATGAGGATAAGTCACTCTACATTGGTGTATTTGGACTTGATTAAGGCTTGAAATGAACCTAGATTGCCACTTAATTAATTGGTTAAGAGTTTGGTAAGTTTAGGTTATTAATTGATATCATTACTTAATGAATGGATTGTCTTAATATCAATATATTTAAATCTGAAAATTTTTAGTTGTTAAAGGAATATAGGTGTTCTTATGAATGCAAATATGATCCAAAGGACATTATTGGGAAATTATGTGAATGTATATTGTTAGAAAAGGTTGATGAATGTATGATTGATGAATTTAGAGTAATCAAACTTATTTAAGGTATAAACATGAATGCAAAATGGTAATACACCAGCTATAATAATTGAATAGTTAAGATTTGTGAAAAAGAATACATACTCGGAAAGGTCAAATGAGCATGCATTGAAACATGACACATATACATGTGTATGATTGTATATTTATATGATTGAATAACTTAGTAACGTGAGAAAAATATGTGTATATTATGTAAACGATCTAGAAGGGGGGGTTGAATAGATCTTTGAACCTTTTTCGTAAAGTTCTACAAGAAAATCAGAAGTTA
>JANZLD010000007.1:16281445-16305646 GCA_026413575.1 Erythroxylum carthagenense | reverse complement strand
CAGCCTCTCTACTATGTAGGGGTAAGGCTGCGTACTATCGGACCTCCCCAGACCCTGCTTCATTACGGGATTTCAGAATGGGTGATGATGATGATGAGGATGATGATGAAATCATGATTAATGTCTAGTAACATGTCATGATTACCCAAATATCAAGAATGTCAAAGTATTGACTTAACATGTCCATGCATGACTATAATGTATAATTTAATCATTTCATTATTTAATATTCTAATTAGACAGGGTATGGATATAGTGTCTACTCTTATCATCCAATCATGTTCGTTCTTGTTAACTAGTAATTGATTTATAATTGAAATTTGAAAACTCCTTTTCAAATATTAATTCACTCTAGCTAGAGAATTCCATAAATCATTATTAATCAAGAACATCATAATATGCTCTCTAATTATTTTCGAGTGACGAATCCTATATTGACTTACTCAACTATCTACATATGGTTTATACTGTATCCAATTACTACCAACTAAATTATCCTAGGATGATTTATAAGTAGCATTAAAATACAGTAATTCCTACACTAGATACCTTGGTAATCTCAAGTATGAGGATCAATTATACAACCATCATTATGAGATAATCCATAGACACATAAATAATATTCCATTTAGAATTCTCATAATCGGGTCAGTTCAGTTATTTATTCCCTAATAATTACCCACACTTAAGTTTAAGTATCTCTATACTTTAATTTATGAGATCAATTACTTTCTTCATAAGAAAGAAATATAACGTGTGTTAGTTTTACTATTTCAACAATATCCAGTCTTGATGAAACTACAACTAAGAATATTTGGGAATAATACATAAGTGTAAATTGAATCTCATAATTATGATCTCTTCATAATTTCAAATACACAATAATTATTCCAAAGATTTTATCTTTAGTATTAAAACATAAAATAATAATTAAATTAATACATAAAGATAAATAAAGCCTTTTCATTAATTAAAATATAATGTCATATATTAATTTGCATCCAATTGATTGGCTATAATGGCATAAACTGACAATAACAAGGGTGAAACACCATTTGAAAGCTCATTGCAATGATGCCTTCACCTATTGAAGGTGGAACAAATAGGTTTGCAATACTGAAACTGAGGTAATGGTAGTTTGAGAGGCAAGGCAAAAAACTCTCCATTTATATTTTTCTCAATTAAATAATTTTCTCAATTAAAAAGATCAAACTTTCCTTGATCTTCTAATGCCTATTTTTGATGGATAACCCACCTATCAGTGCCTCTTAATTCACCAACTTGTGCCTCTTAATTACTTTTTTTATTCTGCATTGACCAACCATGTCAATTGTCTTTTAATTTTTAATCTAATATCAACAATCAAAAAGTAAAATCAATTATCTTCTAATTTTCATTCTACATAAGCTCGAATGTCAGAATCTTGATTTTCTAACTTCTTAACTTCTTTCCTTTTATATCAGAGTATTGATGCACCATGTGCCTCTAATTACTTTCAATTTTTTACTCTACATTGACCTATGACCTAGGATATCAATTATCTTTTAATTTTTAATCCTATATCGACCTGTAAAACCAATTGTCTTCAATTTTTATTTTGCATAAGCACGGGTGCCACTCTCTTGGGGACAAAGCTTTCATTGGACCATTGACAACTATTTTTGTCCACCACCTCTAATATAAGTTTAGATCACCTGTTTTTATTACTCTATTTTTATTATGTTCTATGTGCATCCATCCATCTATTTTTATTTTCTGTGAGTCTCATTTATTGGATAAATGAATATTAATGGAATAGAGTAATAAGAACAAGTGATAATATCATATCATAGGCCTCCTCACTATATTCCATGCACCTCCTGCAAGTATATTTATTGCAATTCAAATTGAACGAGACAATTCATTATTAGATGTTTAGACTGCCAACCAATCGTTTACACCATAGTGGACAATTCTTTTGTAGAATATTGTATCTCTCATGTCTCATGTAGACTCTTAACATCATATAGGACAAGATTTATGATTCCATTCTTTTAAATATTTTCTAGGTGAAAATACTTGAGAAGAAAAATATTCCAATAACTAAAAGTTTAGAACAACGAGGAAGAAATAGGTGTAACTGTACATTTTGTGAAAAAGTAAAACAATCTTAGGAATGGCCATCCCTTTTCACAAGTTCCATCAATCATGAAGATATCATAGAGCTCATAAAAGTCAACAAGGTTGGGTTAGGTTATCGATTACTGGCCCTGCAAAGAAATATTAACGTATCATTTGAATGATCACTGGTTCAATCTTACAAAATACCTGTTGGCTTCCAAAAATTAATCAGGGTGGGGAGGATCTTCGACTTGTCTGCATTTCACCTTTAT
This sequence comes from Erythroxylum carthagenense, assembly GCA_026413575.1. Taxonomy (NCBI): domain Eukaryota; kingdom Viridiplantae; phylum Streptophyta; class Magnoliopsida; order Malpighiales; family Erythroxylaceae; genus Erythroxylum; species Erythroxylum carthagenense. The sequence continues at coordinate 16,303,274 of JANZLD010000007.1, read as the reverse complement.
CAAAAAAGGTCCTGACCGATTTGCTATAACTTGCTCGACCATAGCTAATACCTATAAAAAAAATTATGTTTCTTCAATCAAACGTAGAGATCTGACATATAACTGCAACGTGTCTCAGCATGAAACAACCACTAGCACGCAAATTGCCAGCACAACGGCAGAATACTTCTGAATTAACGAGATATAGGAAAAAGACGAGAATAAGGATCGAAAGAAGGTAGAACCTGGTATAATGCCTAAGAAAACAATCGATATAAGTACGCTCAAAACTTAACCAGCCAACATATTCAGGAGGCAAAGAGGATTTGTAACTAAATTTTTATCTTACAACCCCGCACAATGACTTCTACCATGTTACATTCGCTTATATTTAGTGGCTAAAGGGCTTTTCCATCATAACGTACAAATTCCTACAATAAGGCTATAAACTTTAAGTGCAAATGGATACATCACTTTTCTGTTGGTAAGACATCTCACGCACCCACCACTTCAAATTTGAATAGACGACCCCACAAGCAAATTGCATCCCCATCTTCAATTAGAACTCTTCCTTGTAGCATAGACACGATAAGCTGCCAGACCAACAATAGCTACTGCAGCTCCAACTACACCATTCAAACAAAATGGGCATGGTTGGTGTAATAAGAACATGGTAGAAAACGGTTCAAAAGTGAATTAGACTACAGAACAAGCAGCGCAAATAGAAAATATAGCAATGTAGCAATGTACCTGAAACAAACATCAGTGAGCGATTGATGAGCCGATGATATTGCTTGCGACTTTTCCCTTCTTCAGTTTCAGGAATGTTTAAATGTGGTTGTTCTGCTGCATAAACAATTCTACGGAATACATTGTTCGAATCACCCATTTTTGAGCTGGTGGGAATAGGTGCCTCTATTCCCATGTCTTGTGTAACCTAACAAAAACACAAAGTATGGTGAAAATCCTGTCATTTTGGTTTCAGACTAGCTCCAATGGAAGACTTAATAACAACTTAAAAACCCAAAGGCAGACATCTTCCACAAGACTTTGCATCAACAAAAAGTGAGAAGAAAATCACACTGATTCTGATTTGAGGTAAATACAATATACTAATGTCACTGATATTATAAGATCTTGCAGAACAATAAAGTAGAAAATGCAACCATCACACCTAATAGAAAATCAGAACCAAAGCTTCTGACGTCCAAACATCAGTTTTGCTATTATTATTATTATTATTTTGTATATCAAACCCCAAGGATTAATCACACCAAAGCTCGTTGTGATATTGCTGTTTTTCAGAAGCCTCAAGTAGTCTAAATGCACTTGGTGATTCTTTCCACTGGAAATTAGTAAAAAGCACCCTTTCCAACATCATATCTATAATTGAACTATGATATTGATCAATTTCGCAAAATAGAGGTTAGAATTTACAAGTAATTATAACATGCACATAATTAGTGTTCTAAAAAAAATATGGCCAAAATTTATGATTAAATCACAGGGACCTTTATCATTAATTTCAGATCACAAAGGATGGTTTGGCAAATAAAAATAACTCCAGAGGCTTCATTGACAAAAAACTCAATAAAAGCATAGACAAACATGTTAACAAAACCCTGGCTCAGCTCTTCAGAGGATGAGTTGTCCGTTCTATTACATAACATTTCAGCAAAGAAAATAAATACCTTGGTAGTCTCCTGTATTGCTAGAGGGAACGAATCTAGATCATCTTTGGCTGCTACAACTAAGCAAGGAACCTCAAAGCCTGTATCCTCAGCATGACCAGCAACTTCCATAAGCAAATCGGTTGTTTTCTTCCACGATGACTCATCAGAGCTGCAACAACATATTAAACATTTGAATAAATTATGAGTTTGTTCCAGTCCTCAAGTGGACACTAAGCCCTAGAGAGAGGGGTTAGGACCCTAGAAGCAAGTCTAGGACTCCCTGGGTCCAGGGATGACATGCATAACGTTCCCCGAATCAATATATAAGTATAATGATCAAGAACAAAGATCATTATTAATACACGAGAAAATGAATCCATTGCAGACAACTGAAGAAATGCTAAGATCCTAAGACAATTCACCAATTTATAATTAAATCCTGCAAAGCCTAGCTTGTACCTGTCATATACAAATACTGCTACATCGCATGGTGCCAAAGATTCTTTCCTCAATAGGAGTTTCTTAATACCACCTTCAGAAATTTCCTTTAACACAAGCGTTTTCTTAATTCCCTATGCAAGAAATTGTCCATATTCAGTTTCACAGATAATTAAGCTAAACAAATGACCATAAATGTCAAGAATACATTTGAAAGAAATCAAAAAAGAAGACAGACGAGACAATTGAAACGAAGGGGAAGGGAAGACTAGGTAATAGTCAAGGACTGTATTCCTAATCACAAATAATCTTCTCCAGATGGACGGAGATGAATATATCCTATGATATTTACATTAAAAAAATTTAGACTTACCCCAGGTAGATCAACAACATTAGTAGCATAAGACTCTTCGGCAGATGATGGACAACTTTCAGAATATGATCTGCATTCACAAACTACTTAGTTAAAAAAAACATAGAGCATGATGCAAGGAAATTCAGCAACAAGAATAATGAGCATCAATGACAGACCTTCCAATAAGAGAATTCAACAATGCAGATTTTCCAGCATTCTTAGGTCCAAAGACAAAGCATTGGAGAACATTTCTTTCTGACTGCTGCTTCTTACGATCTAAACGTCTTCTCCTCATTATACGGATGGCAGAAGCTGGATCTCCAGGATAGTTAAGGTAGATTAGATTCTCCACAGCATGAGATGGATCAAGAAGTGCCATAAGCGCCCACTAAAACATATAGCACACAGAGTAACTGTTGAGATAGAAATATGCCAACCATTAAACACTGCTAATGAAAATTGAAACTATAATCAATCAGTTACACATCCCACCTGATTCCTCAAAAGGATGCAGGTAGATATAGTGGTGTCTTAACAGACACAGAAGACAGAATAATTTGAGAAACAAGGTTGAACCACAAACTTCGTACCATTGGCATAAAATTGATTCAAGGGACATTAGTGCAAAAGCACAAGAGAATTAAGGAAATAAGACATAAGAAGGAAAAATTGGTATAGTCAGTGACAAGAATTACAGGCTTTTTTATTTCCAAAAAAAAAGAATAACGGGCTTGCTTAAGAGAGAGAAGAGAGGAAATGACTGCAAAAGAACATTGAATATTAATACCTTTGACAAAAATGCACCGATAGATAGTCCACCCAATGCAGTTTTCTCCGCAGCATCTTTATATGGAGCTTCATCCCAAGGACTGAAATTATCACAGGTTGAAGATAAAACAATGGACGAAAGTCAAAAGACAGTAAAGAAAAAAAAACCTTCATCCAGGAGATGGAGTAGCACATCCATAGCAAATTCCTTGGATGTGTCTCACACATTAGAATAGCTAAATAAACTAAGAATCCAGATAAGAGACAAAAAACAAATGAAACACCACACTCAACCTTCAAAATTGAAACAGGATTAGAGAAAACATGATAGTGAACCACACCAAATATACAGAAATCCCATAGGAAAGAGGTATCACTTAATGATTGCTATTGAAAGACTATGCATATCCCATAGGAAACCAAAATACCTCTCTGGTGCAGTTGAAAAAACATCTTCAAGTTCAGCAGGGCGAAGGTTGTTATCCTGTCCAAGAAAAAAGCACACGGCAAAATTCCTTAATTCCAGAATAACGCAGTTGGAAATGTGAGCAATATTTGTAGGATGTGATAACACAACTGAAAATCAAAGTGGAAAAGATTTACTTATGACTACCCCTCACAGCAGATAGACATACATAATCACCATCATATATTTCATAGGTTGCTCGCAAGAACTCAATAGCTTCATTTGCAAGCTCCGTACTCTGCATAAATGGAAACAAATGTTAGAAAATTAAATATCACTTGCTGGGAAAAACAGATGAATAGCAAAATTATACAGGCAAGGTCTTGCAGCCTGTGATGTTTAAATTTTTTTATTTAAAGAAATGGGCTAATTTCAGAACAACCCATTATGATATTGTGGTTTTCAAAAAAACGCTAAGAGACACATGTAATTCAATAATTAGTCAAATATGCCCTTTCTGTAATATTTTATTGTTTTGTTCCACAAGTTGTTGATAAGATATTGTAATTCCATATAAACTATAACCACTTATCAATTCTTCCTTAACATAATTAATTAAATTTACAATTTTTTTTTGCACAATATTGAGAATATACCTATTTGATTAATTAACAAATCACAAGGACCTCTTTGATGCAATTCAAATAATGTAAATCTTTTTGAAACAGTGAGACCACAAGAGTGCTTGGCATAGTTAACCTAAAAGAAATTAGAAAAGATCTCTATGCATAAAACAAATAGGATAATAATCTGAATCCAGCCAAAGCTATGCTATTTACAGCCCATAATAAGCAAAATCTGGAATTGGAAGCAAAATCTTGCAAGTTTAAGTAAAGTTTATCACTTCCTAAAATGTCTTTGTAATGAAATCTTATAAAGGATACTTATCTTTGTGGGACCAAATATGTACATTGAACTGACAATTCTAATAAATCAACAAAGATGGGCACGACCAAAAATAGAATTCAATGTCATGAACAAAACTTAGATACAAATGCCAACAATTAGGAAATTATTCCCAACATAAGCCACAAGCAACAATCAACAAGATATTACCTGATCAGGTGCACATTTGAATATTGGAATTAGTTCACCAGCAAGTTTTATGTCATTGTTGTATCCAAATTTCCTCAAGACAGTCCATGTAGTCTCAAGACGCCCTTTTTCTATGAAAAGTGCATGAAGAAAGAGGAATCCTGTCAATGTGAGGCCACGTTCATTTACTCCTCTATCAGTTTCTCCTCCGCCAGGCAACTTTTCTTCCACCACCCTCTTGACACCCACGATTTCAGCAGGTTGAAGTGGAGAATTAAAACATTTGACCTGATTAACAGAACAATTATCAAATAAACAGAAAACGGCAAGAACAGACATGTAACCTTTTTCTTGGTTGTTGTCCAACCAAAAAACACTGCGACATCAAAGTCCTCGACAAAGCCACTAGATATAAACCCGAATTTGTTATGCTAAGGTTATATGTACACAACTTTTAAGAGAGCTAATACTTGACTCAACAGAAGATACAAATTGCACAGAAAACAAAACTGAAACTGGATAGCAAACACTGGTCTCCAGAAGATCCATGGCACCCAAAAACTGAAAGGCAGACAATAAGAGAGAAGCGGAAGAACAAGTAATATCAAAATAATTTGGAACAGAAATATAACCTGAAACTCATTTAATTCAGCGTCACTAAGGGCACCATCCCTGTCTAGATCACAGAGAATAAATATCCGCTTCAATGCCCTCACACACCTAGGCTTCAAAGTTTGAGATTCTTGATCAAACAGTGGACCAGTTGGGTGCAGTACTGCCTTCTGTGCATAATAGAAAACCTCAGGAATCTGCACAGTGAAAACAAATCAAATGATTAAACATTACATAGGACCCTAATACACTGAATGAAAGATCCAACCAAATCATTCCCTTTAAGTAATTACACGGAAAAAAACAATGAAAAACCATGAAACATGAAATTTACATGAAACTTGAGCAGATAGATTATAGAGCGGTAGGGTGTAAAATGCAGTGAAAGCAATGGCAAATGTATTTGTTAAGCCAAGCACTGAACACTATCAAACAAGATGTCAATATCAACTTCCCATATCCCTAGATGGTAAATAAAAGAAAAAGAAATAAGGTAAGGCATTTCCCAAGTGTACCTGAATGTGTCTAAAAGCTGAACACTCTATACAAGTTTCTATCTCACGAAATTGTTGCATTATGGGTGACATCACCTGCTCCAAGTTCAACTGTTGGTTCTCTTCTCTTAGATCCAGTTTACAGCCCACAACTATAACCGGCACCTTCACCTGCTCATGATTCATAAATAGCAGTTAGGATGATACATCTATCCCAATGCGAGTGAAGCCAGTGTGCAACAATTTACCCACAAGATCATTTTATTATTCCATTTTTCACACTAAAAATACCACTTCAGGACTATTATGGGAAATATTCACAAGGATAGACAAACCACAAACAATTATATGTTTATTTGTGAAACTAACTAAGGAAGGATTAGCTACATAAGGAATTCTATGAAAACTACAACAAAACAGCAAAAGCACAGCCCATATCCCAATCAAATTGATGCTCTCAATCAAGGGGACAGCATAAAAGATCTTTGCAGATAATAAAGACCTCCAGTCGGCGAAGGTCTGGAAGCCAGAATGTACTCAAACGATCAAGTGTCTCGGGTCTGTCACAAGCATATGTAAGAACAACGGCATCAGCTCGCTTTAGTTCTTCAGCTACTCTAACAGCATCCTCCACCCTAAATCACAGGAACAGAACATTCACATTGTCTATTGCGACACTCCAAAAAGACATCTACCACTTTCCATATTCGAAACATCAAAGTTTTGAATCAATTCAAACAGTCGAATGCAGAACATAACACCGAATAACAGCTGTTATTATCAAAAGTCCTTCAAAAGCTTGAGTATGAATATACACCTCGACGGAGTATCGATAATAGTGACAGGCACGCGATCAGGGTAGAAATCCTCAGGCAGTCGAGTAGGAGGTAGCACTGGAGGGACATTCGTTGGGTATGTGTCTGCGGCAGCAGTGACTATCAAGCTCGACTTCCCAGTGCCACGGTCTCCAGCAACCACGATCCGCACCCCGCTTTTACCTCCGGAACTTGCAGGTTTTGCCATCTAAACAGCTACTGATATGCACAAAAGTAGAAAACCCTAACCAATCAATATTTCTTTCTCGATCAGCATTTGTGTATTTGAGGCCAGTGGCATTCAGTGTAGAAAAGCTGGTTTGTGGGGGAAAATTAGGAACATAGGAGTGAACCATACTAAATCCCTACTAAAAATAGAGTTGTTAACTCATCAATTAGAATAAAAATAATAATTTACTTTCTGGCGACACTTTTGGATAACGAATTACGTAAAAAATACAGAGATTGAGAAGGTGTTAATGATGATGAAGTTTTCAGCGGCGGCGAAAAGGATGCAGAAGTAGCACGCCAGTAATGAAGAGGATACCGGAGATGGAGGATTATACCTTATGGTTTTGGTCAGGGAGTAAAGGAGGTCACAGGAGTACTGGAAATTGAGCGCCGTACAGGTTGTTGTGGCGGCGGCAGCGGCGGCGGCTACCGCAATGGCGGCTGATGCAAACTGCTAGAAGAGAAGATGTAATAAGTGGAAGAAGTGGAAAGAGAGCGTAAAGAGACTAGACAGTTTTCCTTTTCTTTTTTTGTTTTCTCGTTTTTTCGAAAAATGAAAATTGAATTGAGATATAAAAGGCAGAAAAGCAAATTTTTACTGGATACATAGATTAGTGTGAAAGGTTCAGCACTCTCATCCCTTAATCAGAAGTCTGGAGTTTGAATCCTGAGAATGGAAAAATCTAATTAGTCAGCACTTTATCGCTTATGGGCTGACCTCGTGTAAGCGAGGATTAGTTTAGAAATAGATGACTTAAAGATATCTTTTTATAAGATGAGACCCTCCTAAGACACCTGGTAAGCTTATCAAAAAATATAATTTCTTTACATGTTGTAAGTCCAAACTCTAACTTATGATCTGGTGGCACTCCTCTGGTCTGGTGTATTATTGATTGCACATGTCTGAAGTGTTGCTTTCCAAGCTCACATATGTGTATTTGCATTTGGAAAAGAGGTGTGTTGCTCTTCAATTGACTTCTACAAAAGCTGCACCAGTTTGTTAAGAAGTTAAACTTGATTAATATGTCAAAAATAGGTAGTTTCTCCTTTATAGCACTCTATAAAATTGTAGTTGCTTTAGGAAGATTGTATTTACACCGTACCAATTATTTTTTGGCATAACGTATTATTGTATATTCCATTAACAGTTGGACATCACCAATTTTTCTCTTCTACGTTTTCCTTTAATTCTACATTCTTGATCTCCGTTTGCATATTGCTATCATTTGTTCTTATAAGGATCTCATTTTTAACCATCATTGCATTTGATAGGTTTTGATTTTTTAGAATGATGCCTTTCAACACAATCAGCTCAGCCTTATTTTTAACAGGACCATCGGATATCTAATTGTCATGCCAAAATAGTGTCTTCGTCTTATTCCCTACCACCTTCCTTATATGAATTCTGATGAAGCTTTTCCATTTGAGAATCTCCTTTAATGTAGCAGATGCATTCTTAGATGTGAGATCAAATTCCCAAGTGCTCTTATCTTTGATGTAGTATTCATGCATCCGCTTGCACCATAAAGATTTATGATCATTAATCAATCTCCATAGTCTCTTTATCATCATGTAGTTGTTCAACAGTTTTAAAAGAATGATGTTCAAACCTCCCTACTTTTTAGCTACAAACTTTAAACCATTTAATGTCAGCTTTATAACCTCGTCCCTTTGAACCAAACCAGAGAAATTTCTTGAGAATTTTATCAATGATTTTGTTAATATCACTTGGAATAGTCAGGCGTGTTTCCCAATGTGTATCAAGTGAAGATAACACAATTATAATCAATTAAGCTCTTCCAACTAGATATAAAGTTTTCATTCTCTAACTTGTGATTTTTGCATGTATTTTGTCCACCAAAGCTTTAAAATTTCCATAGCTTAACCTGAAAGTAGTTATTGGAATTCCTAAGATAGGTGAAAGGTAAAGACATTTCTCTAAAACTAGTGATATGCTCAACCATGTTTCTATGATCCTCTGCACTTCTAGAAATGTGAAAATAGCATTTTTCAGTATTAACATGGAGATCCAGATAGCTTAGTGAATATTCTGATAACCTTTATAAGAGCTAGGAGTTACGTTTTGTCCACCTTTGTTAAGATAATCAAGTCATCTGCAAAGATGAGGTTGATAATTCCCAGTTTCCTACATTTAGAATGATATTTGAAATGTTTGTTCTCTCTATAATTCTTCCCAAAAGTCTATTGAATACGTCCATAAGAATGGAAAATAAGCATGGTGAAGAAAGGTTGCCTTGTCTAATGCCTTAGGAATTTTTAAAGAATTTTTTTGGCTATCCATTGATGAAGATGCTAAAAGATGGAGTGATGAAACATAATGATATCAATTCAGTGAAACATTCTGGAAATTCCAAAGCCTTCTTGATGTTGCATAAAAATCTCCCATAAACATTGTTATAAGCTTTCTTTAGATCAATCTTATATAGTTCTTACCTCCTTTCCTTTTGGAATACCTTCATAAATTCTTGCAACATAAGAGTATTATCACTCATCTCTCTACTAGGAATGTGAGCCCTTTAAGCACTATCTGTATGGTTTGTCAAGATAATCTTTAATCTATTAGCTAAGATTTTAGAAATAATTTTGTAGATTGAGTTGCATCAAGTTATAGGCCTGAAATCTCCAAAATTTTACTGTCCACCTCCTTTAGGAATGAGTGTTATGAAATTGCCATTGATCATTTTAAGCATCCTTTTCTTCTTAAAAACTTACAGCATTTCATCTAGGACTATGTCCTTGATGATATTTCAGGATTTAGTGAAGAACATCATGTTAAACTCATCTAGTCCTGGAGCTTTAAGAGGATCCAAACCTTTGATAATTAGCTCAATTTCCACTCTGATCATATGTTTAGAGAGTATTTTAGCTTCTGAAGAAGTAATACAACTACACATGATACTTTTCATAACTTCCATTGAGGATTGAGCAATGGTGGGAACATTCGTGACATTAGAAAAGTAATCAAAGGCCTTTGACTTCAACAAGTCTTGATTGGAAATGATGTGATTATTTCATATTAGATTGTCTTTATCTACTCCTTTTAACCAAGAAATTCTAAATTTATACCTCATCAAGGACTGATCAATGGAGAGAGCTTTAGAGAGGTTATACAATGCTTGCTTTTCCCTATTAACGAGCACTCTGCATTAAGGCTTGCTATGCAACTCATTCTGACCTGAGATTAAAGTACTTCTAGCAATGGCAACAAGATGGGGTAAATTTCCTACATTCTCCTTATGTAAAAGTTTAAGATTTTGCTTGATTAAATGCATTTTCTAATTGTATTTATACTGTTTAAAACCATTCTCTTAAGCTTTGATTCCTTTCCCTAAAGCATCATCAAAACCTAGAACATTAATTAGAAAGTTGTTAAACCTAAAAGGGTGACTGATTCTTTTAAAATATGTGGAAGTAATGGCAAGTGAATGATCTGATAGAAAGGAGTTATGAAAAAAGGTGAAGTTGTTAGGGAATTGTTGAAACCAATCAATATTTGCAAGAGATCTATCTAGTTTCTTCTCGATAAGATCATTTCCATGCTTATTATTACTCCATGTGAAGAAATTTCTACTTGAGTCTATATCAATGACTTTGGCATCTGATAAGCATAGAAGAGACTTAACCAGGGCTTATTATTGTGACTAGATATCCTTCTAATATCATTCCAGAGGTGATTCCTTTGATAGCCATTATTGTGAGCATATATAAAGGAGATTTGAAAATCAATCTTAGAGGATTTGCATAAAACATTAATATGAATCATCTTATATGTGATGCATGATGGAGAAGCTTCAACATTGTTATCGTTATAGAGAACTAGAATTGTATCATGAGGATGCTGATCAAAGTTGGCTATTTCTACCACTTACTGCTTAGTAGCTTCAAAATGTCACATTTACTAGCTCTAAATCTAGTTTCCAAAATAGTTAGAAGATCAAGTTTATTTTCACTAATGAAGCCTTTGATAAGTAACTTTTTAGAAGGACCATTAGCTCCATTAATGTTCTAGGCTGTAATCTCCATGTTTTGTAGTTATGAATAGGTGGTTTCTTTTTCCTATTCAATTTTCTCTTCTATATTATTTCAAAATCTTTCTTAGATGAAATCTTCCCAATCTCCTATTTCAAAGTCTGTAGCTTATTATTCTTTAAGATTGGAGTTTTCAGTAATTCTTCTTCTCCATTCAGCCCTTTATATTATTTTGATTTTTTTTTTGAATCACTAGGAATCAATATTATAGATTCTTCCATTCCTTTTGAAGGATTGTTTTGTATTTCCTCCCTTGAACCTTTCTTATTATTATGCTCAATATCTTCTGATATATCAATTTCCTCTAATTCATCATAGAACCTTATTTTAAACCTCTCTCCAGTAGAGAACCACTTCTTTCTAGGTCCTTTAAAATAAGGTTTCCAAGCATAAGAGGCCCCATAGTTTCAAGTTTCTTATTTAGTCTTATGTTGAGTAAGTTTTACCTATATAAAACCCTCAATATCCACAAATATATAGATCGTAAACTTGTAGTAATTGAGGTATCGATCCTACAAGAAATTAGCTAAAACTAAATGAACCTAATTTTGTCTAAAGTTATGAAATATGATTTGAGAGAAAATAAAATTCAAAAATTAAACATTCTAATAAAAATGAGCACTAAACTAGATAACAATTGAGTTATCACAATAGGATTCATTCTATCGTCATTTTGCTCCCTTAACCATTTTTTATTCAATTTGGTGTCGATCCTAAATTTATGAAGGGTTTGATTATTCTCTATCAAGACCTAATCAATTAAACCCAATTAATTATCCCTATTTGATTTTAAAATTATGGATTTGTTTTAACATCCCATTACCATAAAGTATATACCCGAACATTCAGAGGACATTCAAGTACATATCCTATGATAATGGCATGTTAGAGCAAACATAATCTCTTAAATGAAATCATAAAGAATATATAATAGTAACACTTCATGTCATTGATTGACAAAAGTTTACACTATATTCACTGAAACAAATATTTACAATCCTTATACAAAAGTTCTATATGACAAGAAACTACAAATTACAAACTATAACTCCTCTTATGTCAGCTGATAGACCTTTGAGCCATAACTTAATCTAAAATGTTCCTCTAGACAATCTTAGGAACTAGGTCTCCTGTCTCATACCTGAAAAGCCACGTTGCAATTTTTGATGAGTTTTGTGAACTCAATGAGTGAACCATCATTGATGATCTCATTCAAGTCAAATACACAAATATCACACAATCAACAAATTTCATAAACATTCTTTCAGAATATAAATAACCCAATCAATCACATTATCATGGCAAATCACTTAATCATCACAATTTCAAAAAAGATTTCATGATAATATATTTCATAAACATAAGTATACAAACGCATATGCATATGAGACTCCAGATTCGTTATTTTTATTGTGACTAAGCGCCTTTCAAATATAGATACAGATACTGTCCTATTGGGCTTAGTCAGCTACAGAAATTACGGAACAAAGCTCTACGTGTAGAATTTTGAGCTTAAAGCTCTTTCAGGCTGGCTACTCTGATCAAAATGTCTTTATCTAAACAAGCATTTTATGAAATGCATCAAATAACAAAATATGCCATCAAAACATTTACTTATGATGCACAGACAAAATCTTTGATTCATCGGGTCGAAGTCTGGCATTCAACTTTCGTTGAGTATACAGATATCATTCAGAATTCAGATGCAAACAGAACTGTAGCACTCTACTCTCACAAGACACGTACCCGACATCCTGATTGACGTCCGAATGCATACGCCGCAAAGGGTGGCATGCTAGAACAATCAAATACTCGAAACTTAGTATAAAATTTTCACATTTATCATATGCATATGCGGAAAACAATAATCAAATCAGGCCCACATTTTTGTTTCATAACCATCAAAATCTCAATTATTATTACACTTGTAATCATAATGTTATTACATTACCTAATCATTCACATACACATTTTTCTCAGTACTTGCGAAAATATAATTCAAAACATAAAATCACTGAAGACATATGCAGACGCAAACTGATCCCGACCCGTAGTCCATATCTGATTTCAGTGGTTATACTCCAATTAGCCTAACTGAATATCTCCTCTGAACCTGAAAAATATTGTAAATTTTGGGTGAGTTTTGTATCAATCATATAACACATATCATCACTTATAAACACATAATTCACATATTTTCATTTACAATCACTTCAATCATTCAAACACTTATCATGTTCAGAAATCAATCAAACTATTTAAATCATATATATTATATGCATATGCAATGCTTATAAGACTCATTTTCAATTTATTACTTTATTGTAAATGAGTGCATATAACTGTCTCGTATATATTGTAGATACCGGGCTCATTGATAACTATCCCGTATTCGTTGGAGGTATCGGGCCTATTTTACATAGTGAGCCTTTGGCTCTTAATCACTTTCTGAGCTTTTAATCTCTTTTTTAAATAATGAGCTTTAAGCTCTTTTTCGATGGCTAATCCGGTCACAACTGCCTTTATATTTCATATGTTCATGTAATGGAATATATTAATCATATATGATCAATCAGTTATTTTCACATGTCATCGGACCTTAGTTCGACATTCAACATTTGCATTGAGAATCACTTTTTCATTCATATGCATATTCACATTTAGAACACATTCATCATCGGACCTTGGTCCGGCATTCAACAATCATGTTAAGAAGCAGTTATTTCATCACATTCACATACAAATAGCATTTCAATATCACATTCATATATCACAAGTCTCGGATAACACAATCAAATCACATTCATAGGATAATTCAAAACATAATCTAACACAAACAATTAATTGAGTGAGACCGTCTAGATTAATCACAGATTGCTCCCGAAGCTGTTGCCTTGAAGTTCCGGCAATGTTTAGGTGTTGACACTCCAATTGCTCCTTTATATCAAGCAATATACACATATCACACTTTTGCACAATTATAAGTGTTTGTTAATGCACATGTATGTATATGAAATATGCACAATGCATGTTCATGACAATCCTGAGTATCGCTCTATTTTTCTCGCCATGTAACCATTCATATGTCTGAACTCACATAAGTATCATCTATACTTATGGTTTATTCATCAATAAAACCATTAAAATCAAAATTCATAACTCATTTTGTTAATTTAGATTTTTCCTGAAACATACCTTCGGGTCTATTGTACATGATCAATCTAACAATGAAAATGAAGTAATTTAGCAACACTTTCTTTTAGCAAAAATGTTCCCCATTGTCTTAAGTTTCTAATGATTCCAAGATCATTCAATTTTGTTCAGTACTCCAAAAGTTATACTCCAAATAATTCGGACTATTCTTAAACTGAAACAATATTCTATACTCAACTTCAAGTCAGATTCTAGAATTCTAGAGATAGAATTAAAATTTGATTTCTTAAAAAAATTGTAGCCTTATGTCTCTAGTTTAATATAAATTAAGAATCATTCCATTTGGATAACTATAGATCAATATATCACCAAAATACCAAAGCATGTTTAATGAAAAATACTCCATTCATCAATTTTCCAGAATTGTTCATCATTTTTGTCCCAAATTTATCACTCAATCTCTCCCAAATTATTTCAAAAGATCATAATTTTTTTGTACATTCCCCATTTTCATTTCACCATTTCAACTCTTATTCAGCTCAACACATTCTTAAACAAATTAAAAACCATAATTAAAACCAAATATCAAAAACTAGAAAATTCTCCACGCATGTTCTTCATTTCCTGCACTTTCCTTCATTTTTTTGCATTTTATTCATCTTCTTTTCTTTTTCTCAATCTAACATTTCTAATTTATATCTATCCCATTTAAGACTTCCATTTAACTCAAATCATCCACAAACAAAGCCAAAATCCTAGATTAAAACTCAAACATTAAAACAGAAAGATTCAAAAGAGAATAAAGGTGAACAAAATTGACTTGCAAGCTCACAAAGTCAATTAAGAAGATGAGATGTGATGGATGCAAGTGTATGGGTGTGTGAAAGTATGTATGCACAGGTAAAGAAATTTTCAAAGATGTGCAGGAAAGTTAGCCTCAGCGAAGCCAGGAGTTGGCCTTAGTGAAAGTGTCTCAAGAGGAATCCTCGTAAATTCCTGCAAGTTGGCCATGACGAAATAAGGAGTTGGCCGCAACGAACTTTCACAGAAGCATACTCAATGAATATGTTACTGCTACATTTTCCACCGCTCATCTTCCAATTTTCCAGATTTTACACCTAAAACAACTTGTACATAGATTACTTTTTTAAAAAACTTTATTTACTCTTCATTCTCAACTCCATATCAACTCAAAATCATTCACAAACAAATTCATGATCTATATTTGATCATTAACCAAAAATGAAACATATACATTTACCCATTCATCATTGATTTTCTACACTCATCCTAACACCATTATATGGACCATCCAACTTCCAAAACATCTCAATAACAAATTATAAATCATTAATCATCATAAATATACAAAAGCAAGAAATTTACCTAGGCTTTTCATCATCCACGACACACATATAAAAACTCACATAATCAAGTCATCAATTTGACATTACTCATCATTCTAGTTTCATTTAACAGTACCCATGAAGATTAACAAGCTACTTACTTGATTTAGCTCCAAAATCTTCAAAATCTCACTCAACCCTAGCTCCCAAGCATCATAGGATCTTCATATTCTAAAGGTGGATTAGGTTGGGTTTTCTTGTAGTAAATGAAAGGAACAATAAGATGGAAGTAGCAATTGAAAGATGGAAGCAAGGTTCAACGTGGGTGAGGTGAGAGTGAGTGATGAAAATTGAAAACGAAGGAGAAGAAGAAGAAGATCCCATGAAGAAGATGGAGAGAGCAAGAATAAAATACTTAACGTGGTCTTTCAAGTTAAAGAAATGTGACTTTAAAGGGTTGGCTTGGCAAGCGACACTTGTCACTTGCCACTTGTCTAATTTCTAAGGCTTTAATCTAGGTTCTCTTAATTAACTAGTCCAATTAATTCCAATTCCTACTCCAATTGTCTCCCAATTTTCAATGATACTTGTTAATAATTCATAAAGTCATGTATCAAAATTTCCATTGCCATTAGATAGTTAATTCTACTGCCATTTATTAATTGTCTTGCCACTCGACATTTTTCTTAGTCCAAAATATCCAAAATATCAGAAATTTCTCAAATTTTACCAAAAATTCTAAATCAATACATATACTCTCCAAATCAATTTTCAACACATAAAAACCACAATTCTTAATAAAAATCACATTTATAAACAATTATACCTGGAATATGTCAATGAATGCATGTACAATTATTTTAATGTGCAAAAAATTCAATATTCACGTATGTGTATGATAACATTATACATGATCATGAAATGCACTTTCTTCGAATCTCTCATTACTATTTTCTTAATTACCGAAATCTAGGGCTCTAACCTTTAATATGGGAATGGGATGTTATAAGAATACTTCCAATACATTCCCAAATATCAAACTCCTCGAACCATTAAAGTTCAAAATTCATAAACAAATCACAAACAGTTCAATAATTGGAAGTTAAATAGAATAAATCAATCCTAGGAAGATCATCTAGGTTGACTCATAGTATGCTCTAATTTATGCTATTGCCTGGATGGTCCGGTAATGTCTGAATGGTGTCTGACTTGAGCGTCTAAAATCATACAATTCACACATAATTCACATTACAAAGTCGATCAATCAAATACATATTCATTTGTGCACATATATACATATGTCATGTTCAATGCATGCTCAATTGTCTTTTCTCGGGGATGAAACTTTATTCAACGTTCTTAAGCATTCAACATCATACTTTGTATACTACTATTTTGCAATCAAGTTTATCTCTTTAAAGCTTGATTTACTCCAAATTCATCAATCCTACTTTACACTTATCCTTAAACATTTCCATGATCAAAAAGCTTCTTATAATACACAACAATTGGTACCTTACATCTAAAATTTTAGCAAGCTAAATCTATACATTCACTAAAATTTTTCCAGCAACATATACTCATACATTCACCAAAATTCTCATTCATAAATACCCTACTTTCTTCAATATTCATTCATCCAAACTTAGATGCATTTTTATCCAGCATTCTTTTCCTTAAAGTATAAAATCAATTAACAATCAAAACTTATCACACATTTAACCAACTTTTCCAACATCAATTTATGTTCTTTGTAAACCTTAATCAAGTCCAAATGCATCATAGTTAAATACCTTATCCTTAATTGGTTCAAGAATCACACAAAAGAACATTTTCTTTACTTCCATGCAATTTCCACAATCGTATATGGCTTCCCAGAATCGTGGGATGGGTTATCCAAAAGTTCTCATCCAATTCCTTCATTAGTTTTTCCAGATTTTCTTAGGACAGGTTTCGGGTCTAGATAATATGTTCTTAAAAAAATTTCCTGTATGTCTTAAGTTTCTAATGAACTAAAGTTCAGACAATTTGGTTCATTATTCTTAGAGTTATGCCCAAAATATTACAGATTGTTCTTAAACAGTGATAGAATCCAAAAACTCAACTTTAAGCCAAAATTTAAAACTCTTAGAGACCGAATTAAAATTAGATTCCTTCATAAAATATCATCATATGTCTATAATTTAATCTAAACTTAAAATCATCCCATTTGGATATCTACAGATCAAGTTATGGCCAGAATGCTGACATATATTCAGTGAAAACGTTACAACTAGCATATTCCAACAATTCTTTTTTCATTTTTTCCATATTTTTTTACACTTTATACCAAAGTTAAATAGCCTCTTTATAGTTCATCAATTATAGCTCTATTAGGCTTGAATCACACTCCAATTCCTTATCAATAACATCTCTTATTCCAGTTCAAAATTATTTAATTTATAGCTCACAAATTATCAAACCAAAAACTTTTACATTATTATGCATATAGTCCTAGTTCTTTCCTAATTCAAGAACATCAAATTAACATCTTTCTTTGGCATAAATCCACCTTCATTATACTTCAAATGCAGACCTAATTCATCCATAAATCAATCTATATCCCACGGTTTTCATATACTAAAAACAGAATAGAAACATTCTAAGGTCATGCAAAAATTTCCAACACAATCAATCATTAAAATCATCTGTAATTCATCCGAATTCATCATCATCAATTCTAAATCATAACATGATATAAACACTAATCATTTACTTACACTTTAAACTTCAATTACAGCTTAAAAGATCAAGCCAATTCAGTATTCCAAGCAAGCAGAAACATCACACATTCAAGGTGGGATTAGATGATTTTCGGCTATGATAAAATAACAACAATCAGCTAGTTCTTTAGATATTTTGTGAAGGGTAAAAACATGGATTATTGGCGTAGAAGTTGAAAAAAACATAGACAAAATATAGGGATGTAAGGGTGAGAGAGTTTTGGCGTAAGAAGAAGAAAGAAGAAGAAATAAGTAGAAACAAAAAACACTCCTGCAGAAACGTACACCTTGGATGCTAGGTGTCTCCTTTGTACATTGACATTTGTCACCTTTGCATGCAGTTCATTTATCCTATATATATGCTGCCACATCTCACACTTACAGTAGGCCATTTGTTACTTAAGCACAACTGCCATTTGTCAACTAATTACTAGTCCATTTGTCACCAATTTAACTATGACAAATGTCACTCAATTATAGGCTAAATCAACCAAATTTTTCATGTATCAATTTATCCTACCACTTGTCATTTTTCCTAGTCCAAATGTACATTTTAATTTATCAATTTTCCAATCCATAACATTTAATTCCAAATTTCTAATTGAAATGAAGTCATACCAAAATTCAAGACATATCGAAACACAATTTACATCATGATTACTTAACATTTTTCATACCCCGAAATAAGTCAATTGAGTGCATATGCTAACTTGTAAAGTGCACAAATATCAATTCGTGTATGAATGCTAATGTTATGCATGTATATGCAATATTTAGTCTAGGGTTAAACCCTAAGCATATTATGGAAAAATGGGATATTACATTTGCAATATCTCGATTCACAAAAATAGCCCAACATTTTCAACTAGTTTTTAAGTAGTCTATCAGATAACCAAGTTCTCACATAAGATCTCTCTTCGTATAATTATCAATTTGATATTTGCATGACTTATTAGGTCGTTAACTTTTATTACCTAACCTAATCAGATAACTATCTACTCACTCTCTTAATTTATTGTCGAATTATAAGCAAACACAAATATCGTAACACCTAAAATATTGCACTGAAATAAAAAAATGATCAAGTCACAAAATGAGCCAAGAACAAATCCTAATATGAAATTAAAACATCATCAAGGTGTATAACAACTTCCAATCTAGTTTAAACATCAAGTTTAATGAAAATTAAAAAGGAAAAAAAGAAAAACTTGATTTGGAGTTGAATATGCAAATATGGAAAATGTTGGACAATTGATGCTCCTCTTAATCTTCCTTGGATTAATCTCAATTTGTTGAGATGGTGGCTCCTTTTTTTGGTTCTCTTAACATTCATTTATAGTAAATGAGTGACTTGGGGTTAAGTTTAGGGCTTACCCAAGTCATTTTCTCCTAAAAATGCCCTCCAAACATCAAAACAGATGGAAAACCTGGGTCTAGTGAGTATTTGTCATGATCGTGACACTGTCACGATCATGACACAGCATGAAAACCTCATGTCATGATTATGACACTCTTGTCATGATTGTAACATTAGGGAGGAATCTTCTGTCATGACCGTGACACTCATGTTACAATTATAACCCTGCTTTTTGCACAAGCATGCTCCAATTTCCTTCATTCTTTATTTATCTGGGTTCATTCACCAATAAACATACCAAAACACCTCAAGAACAAAAGATTAAGGTCCAAAGTCATGTCCTAAACCACATAACACTTAAAACATAAACAAACAATAACGTTCACATAATTCTAAACCTAAACATGCAATAATAATCTAATTAACCCCTATAAACACACTAAAACACCTACCAAAACATAATATAAACTACAACTATCATCTTACAATTAGTATAAAATCAAGTAAGATAGATAATGAGCTAATCAATATAGAAAATCTTGCAAAATTGATTCTTGAAACCTCAACACTTGCTTGATCCATGTAAATTGGCTTTACAATGTAGCTTGTAAGATAGCTTAATCCATTTGTTGTCCATTATTCTAAAGGTACCTCATGAATGCTAATCCATAAAGGCACATTGTCTTATTTAATCTCTTCAATTTTCATTCTAGGTTCCAAAATTGTAGTACAATAGGTTTACCTTGGACATGTCACGGACTAGTTTCCAGTACCTTAGTGGTAGCATCCTTATAAAATTTAAAACGAATGTATCATCACTATTGAAAAGTATATCCACCAACCTATATTGCATCCAGTTGTTAAATGTCCACTGTTTCATGATAGTAAAATTTATCCTTTTGCCAATGAGGAAACCTATTAATGAAGAACACTAATTTTGTGCTCCAGCTATAAGGACTTTAATGGGGGCTGACACCACTTGTTGATCTTCAACTTTACATGAAGGAAAGTAGCTCAACTTTGCTTTTTGAGTGTTGTCACTGGTTACCTAAACCCAAATCTTCCTGACATTAAACGAGTTACCATTGTTGCTAGCAGGTTGAGGAGCAGCTTGAAGGGATGTTTGAACTGGTGTAGATGTTACAAGAGTTGAACCAAAAGGCCGGAAGTCATTTGGAAGCTCCATTACCTAGCAGATAAAGAGAAGAACCAATAGAAAAAGACCAATAATGCAGCTAAATGAGAGCACTCTTGAAGAATAACATCTAGTAAGGAAACACAGAAGATGTGTAGTAGGAGTATTTAAAGTATTCTCAAAGAGTAAAACCAGAAAACAGTTAATGTGTAAAGTTATTGTTCAAGTGAGCAGTAACAGGAGAACATTGTAGATGGAAGCGACAAAGATAATAAGCAAACAATAGGAAGTTAAGACAATAAGCAGCTAGGAGAAATAAGAAAGTAGTATTCAAATAGGAAAGAGAATGTCAAAATTCATAGATGAGAATTTGAAGAATTTTTACTCCAAGCTCCATATGTGATTTTAACTAAACTTGAAAGTCGTTTCTATTTTTTTTTCTTTGATTGAAGATTGTTTTTTATTTATTTTAAGTTATACTATTAAGAATGGTTTGTATAAAAGCCTCCTAACATTTTCAAAAATATATGGCAACAAAGTATTTTTTCTCATAAAAGACATTCTTTTTCTATATATATAATCTAAGAAATTTTTTAATTTTTAAAATTATGAAAAAATAATTTTTTGAAAACAACTTTGATCTTAAATTTTGAAGAAAATAACAACAAAATATACACAGTATAAATATCAAACTTACACTAATCAAACGTTGCTTAAATGATCAAACTTAACTCTTAAACTTGTACCAAACTAATTAAATTTGATCTTAACTAATAATTTATTATAATTAATTAAAATTATTAAGTAAAATTGAGTTTACTTAGTTAGTTTGGGAAGGATTTATTAGTTGAGTTGAGTTATCATATTAGTAACATTTAATTAATTCAGGTATGATATTCATACCATATACGATATTATTTTTTTTAATCGAAGGCTAAAAGAAAGAGTTCTTCTAGGAAATTGAAAACTAGAGAGAGAATTTTTGTTGGGCCCGGGCCCGGGCCCCGGAACCCTATTCTCGAGGTAGGCCCTCGGGCTGGGCCTGGGTCGGGCGGCCCAAAACGTCGGACCCGATCCCAACATCCATATACAAATCGATTCGCACATGCAATTTCATACACGAATATCATACACACTATCATTTGAATTATGAATTACTC
>JANZLD010000007.1:16258113-16268539 GCA_026413575.1 Erythroxylum carthagenense | reverse complement strand
TATATTTTCAAACCAAACATTGAAATAGAAATTCTTTATCTATTCCATTCTTTAAACCAAACAAAGTAATACTCATTATATTTTACTCCTCATCTTTTCTATTTCTAAGAATATTTATTCTATTCCTTGAACCAAACAGGCCGTTGGTTTCTTGGAGGCAAGCTTGTGACAATAATTGAAGATGAAGCAACAAAAGGAAGGGGCCATTTTCTTTTAAAAATTAGTAAAATGTAGACCTATAACTATTATATATAATATACTGTGAAGGCAACGAAAATTAAGGTAACATTAAGTATATGATTCTTTTGTCACGTTTTTATATTGTTTATATGGAAACAATGAATAATATTTATTATGAGTAATCATATGTTCAATTTTATTTTATAAATAAGAATTAGTCTCTAAACTTCAAATCATCAATATTGGAGGTTGTAAAGAAAATTGCAAATTTTTTTTGACTCTATTTTTATTTTTATTTTTATTTCCATTTCTATCAAATAAAAATATGAAAAAGAGCAAAAGTTGGCAGCTAATAGGGTCATATGTATGGAAGCAAGCACAAAGACCAAGGAATAACAAAGTAAAAGAGTCATATGTCAAACTTATATGACAGCCAAATTTCTGTTCAAAATAACTTAACATTGAGCTAATTGGATAAAATTTAAATTTTAATGAAGCATGTTAAAATGCTTTGCCCTAAATTGATCAAATCAACTCTCGCCCAAAATTGGGCATTTCGCTTGATTATATATTCAACTACTCTTCGATTTTATCAACAGTATCTCACAATTACAAACATCCTAAGCACAAAATTATATTTTGACATTACTAAGATCTTATAGTCATTATTGAAATTATTTATTAAAGTATAATATTATTTTATTAAAATAATAGGAACTCGGGGGGGAAGGGCGGTGGGCGCGAGTCGGTCGACCGCCCGACGGAGAAGACCGAAAAGGTGGCAGATGACACGTGTTTTTTTAAAGTCCCAACGTAACGCCCAAAGCCAAGCCAGCAAGTCGTTTTTGGGGAAGTCACTATAAAGTTGTCATTTTTTTCCCATACCTACCCGTTTTGTATACCTCGTTTAGCATCAGGGGAGAGAGGAACGTCTCCTATTTGCTCTCTCGCTTTTCAAAAGTACAAATACATAAATACAAGTATTTGTTGCTTCCATTTGCTTTTTCATGGCTGTTGATCTGGAATCTCTATCAGAGGCTACGTCTGGCGCTGTTGGCTCTCTTTTGAGCACTACCATCTTGTACCCTCTTGATACTTGTAAGACTAGGTACCAAGCCGAAGTTCGTGCCCGTGGACAGCAAAAGTACAGGTTGACGTTCCCTCTCTTCTTTTTAACTTCATATCTTCTGTTCTGTGTTGATCTGGGTATGTTTTGTTTTGACCTGTGATTGCGATCTATTACTTGATCTATGGTTTCTTTGCTATATCCGAGTGTAACCTGTGTAATTTCTTCTCCTACTCGTGCTTGAATTCAGATTTGCTGAGTTACATGTTCTTTCGCTCTTACAGAGCCACGCGTTTTAGTGTTACGTCAAGATCGAGTTTCTTTTCCAAAGGTTTTGGGAATTGTAGTGTTTAATTATGCCGATGGAGTCAAAGGGCTGTTGAGAGAAACTTGGGGAGTTATGAGTTTTGGTCTTACCGTGTCTGCTGTACCCTATGCGAGAGAAACGGGTTTAAGTGATTAAAGATAGCTGAGAGGTGCCCATGACATTAATATACACTGTTGGTGATTTCTGGATTAGTTCCAAATTTTACATCTCCTAAATTGTTTCTTTGTTTGTTGTTCAACGGGTTAACTTTGGTTGCTCGACTGCTACAATTGAAGTAATCAATGGTTGTCGCTCAACTTGATATCAGAAAGTTATTGTGTCCCTTTTTAAGTTTTTTGTGACTTGAGTGCATGAGGATCTGATACTGTTAGAAACGAGTTGACCTAACGCATATTCATGTGGCACTTGGTAATTTTGTGGATCGTAAATGAGGGTAATGCTCCTTTTAGGTCAATGATCCATGTGAAGGTCTTGCCGATTAGCACGTTGATTTGTGTGTATGAACATGGTTCTGAAAACCTTTAATTTATTTTCAAAATTTTAAGATATTCAACGTAAAATTTACCTAACCTCGTTAGTGAAACACTTCTTTTGCAATATTTATCCCAAAATGTAATGAGTTTTTATGCTTATAGCTTACTGGGTTGCTTTATTTTTCAATTCCTGCCTATCTTTGGTTTTAGAGGACTTGAGGAGCTGTCCTAAAATGTGTATCCTCTAGTTTTGACGTAGGTTATGGAATCTCTTTCTTGCTACTATAGTTGTTGTTGGCAACTAAGGTTTATGTTTCATTATTTATTTCTTTTTCCTTTTATGGCTTGTGTAGGAACCTTTCTGATGTTCTATGGGAAGCAATATCTACTGGGAAGGTTCTGTCGTTATATCAGGGCTTAGGGACAAAAAATCTGCAGTCGGTGATTTCACAATTTGTCTACTTCTATGGGTACAGCTACTTCAAAAGACTATATCTTGAAAAGAGTGGTTTGAAAAAAATTGGGACAAAAGCAAACTTGATTATTGCTGCTGCTGCAGGGGCATGCACAGCTATAGTTACTCAGGTGAGCCAGCCAGTGTCACTTCACATTGCCAACGTGTAGTTCGTGTATTTCGTGATTGCTGCATTCTGTTTGTAACCATATTAAATCAAGGATGCATTTTGGTTTATGGAGATTTCCATGGCAGTCCGTGAATGGAAGTCTGAATATATTCTTTCTGTTAAAAATTTTGCTGTCGTTGCATCCTTATAAAATGGTGCAAATACTGGCAATTGCCAGTTGTTATACATTAAAGTTTTGCATATACGTCTGGTTGATCTTGTATCACTTGTTGTAATACTTCTTGATTTGTTTGATGATAGAGGGAAGATAAAGTAAGTTTAGCAAATAATTAACTACTGGTTCCAAACTTCCCAACCGTTCCCATGTTCTTTTTTGGTACTTGTGTCTCTATGAAAGAATGAATTTGATGATCTTATGAACTGTTTCGTAGCCTTTGGATACAGCATCATCAAGAATGCAGACAAGTGCCTTCGGCAAATCAAAAGGGCTTTGGAATTCATGGACCGAGGGAACTTGGAGTGATGCTTTTGATGGCCTTAGCATTTCCCTTTTGCTGACTTCAAACCCTGCTATTCAGGTAGTTTAACTTCCCCTATAGCTTGAAAGAATCGGATGAGTTACTTCCACAAATTTGCTGAGATTATTGGTATAATTTGAAGTCAGCTGAATCCAGAATTATTATTTATGCAGTATACAGTTTTTGATCAGCTGAAACATAGACTTCTGAAAAGCAAACAGGTTAAAGCAGATGATAATTCCCCTGCTTTAGCCCTTTCTGCCTTCTCAGCTTTTGTCTTGGGAGCAGTTTCGAAGAGTATAGCCACTGTTCTGACATACCCTGCAATCAGGTGCATATGAGCGGCAAAGCATTGTACACTCTGTGCTTGCTAGATAGGGTCAACTGAAATATGGTGTTTTTGCAGGTGTAAGGTGATGATTCAAGCTGCAGATTCAGATGATGAAAAAACTAAAGAAGCTATGCCAAAATCAAAATCTAGCAAAACAATCTCCAGTGTCATCCATGCTATATGGAAAAGAGAAGGAGCTTTAGGCTTCTTCAAGGGACTGCAAGCTCAGATCTTGAAGACGGTACTAAGCTCAGCATTGCTTTTAATGATCAAGGAGAAAATTTCTACAACTACTTGGGTCCTCATACTCGCAGTCAGAAGATATCTCTTCCTCACAAGGGGCAGAGTAAAAGCTGCGTAATTGTCTCAACATGATTACCCTGTAAATAGTATGTCTTAATTTCAGGATAAGGAGAGGCAAGGTTCAATTTCTGATTTAGGGATTGAAATTTGATTCTTACTTCATATTTGAAATGAGGGAAATAAGTGTTTGCGGTAACCATTATTCTGCACAGAAGCTGATTTTTTTTAATTATATATTTTGAGACTGCTAGTTTATCAAATGGAACTTCAACCATGGACATGGTTGTTTTTAAGTTAAAGGACAAAGAAAGGATTGTTAATTTCATTGCATGACACGTCTATTGAGACATGGTGTCTGGATAGATTAAAGGAATAGGCTTTGGAGAAGGTTAACAATGGAAGGGGTCTTTTTTTTTTAATAAAAAAATAGAATGTTTAATTTGAGTCATATATTTTAAGCTTAAATGTTTTGTACTATTTTAAGCAAAATTTTAATATTTTAAAATTTTGAAGAGAAAAAAAATCATTTACATGTAAATGCCATGTGGATAAAAACTACCAAATATATTCAAAGAAAATATACTATCATCTTATAAAAATAATATAATGGCTATTTACAAATAATGCCACTATTTATAGCGGATAAGTCACATTTTCACTTTGATATAAGAATACGATCACTAAGTACAAAACATATTATACATCAATAAACACTTTAGCATGATTTTATACATAATAAAAACATATTATACATCAATAAACATTTTAGCATGATTTTATACATCTAATACTGTGCCTATGTATAAAAAAATATCATCATCTATGATAAATAAGGGCTTATACAGGTTGTATCATGTAGCGTAAATAGTATCGTTCCCTTGAGGATTGGTCTAGACACTTAATAATTTTTGTAACACTTTGTTTAAGGTAAACAATTCGATAATGTAACTAGAAAATAAACTAAACTAAAGAAAAATGAAAATTGAATCCTCAACGAGTAACAATGAATTTATTGATTAATCAATGATAACAACATAGGAATTACATCTATCCTTGATTTGTTTTGACATCATTTTCTTGATTTAATAATACTCAACCTTATATATCTACTAGTTATGATTATCTTTTCTCGAGATCTAACAAAGTAATCCCAATTAAAATAGATAAGAATTGAATTGCAACCTCGTAATCTCTCAAAACTCTTTTCAACTACCTAATTGGATTTGAAGCAATCCTATGGATAACTAACAAAAAATCAAAATCTCTCTTCAATTACCTATTAATTTAATGTTTATAGGTCTATTATGGTACTAGCTCGTGTTGTGCAACGTAATAAACACCACAAAATATATCTTTATTAAATCAATAAAGTAAAAGTTTAACAAAACAATTTAAGAATAATCCTTAAAAAATATAGCAATTCATAGCCAAAATAGACCCATGATTGTTAATAATCAACATCTTTCAAAAAATAAAAGAGAATTTCATTAATAGGGAATTATATAATAGCTATAAATATACATAAGGAGGTTAGCTTGTCCACATCATGGTTAAATGAATTCAAAACCAAAAATTGTTAAGACGCTTAATGTGCAAGTAACATGACAAAAAGCCCGAGAAAATTCAGGCTATGTTTCTCAGCATGAGGAGTTTGTTGATATTATGCAGAGTCATTGAAATAAGAAGGGGAACATATTTCTGCTTAGCTTAAAACATTTGAGCATTTTGTTCCTTTTAGACGATTTGTACACAAAAGCTAACTGCTAGAGAATGGACCAGCTTTGGTGATGTGCATTGAGTAGATAACTAGTGTAGAGCCATCGAGAGTGTGCAAGGTTGTACTAACCATTGACATTTCCTTGCAGCTGCTTCCCAAATACATTTTGTGAGCTCACACATGAAGAAGACTAAATGGTTATGTGATTCTTCCTCGGTTGAGCAAAAAGGACACGATAGATTGACATGTAAGTATCGAATCTTATTAGCAGTATTGAGACGTTTTTATGGCCAACCGAAGGAGAAAGGCAATTTTTAGAGGAAGGTTATTGTTCCAGATAATGTGAGACCACTCCATTACTGGTTTCTGCAATCATAAAATATCTCTCATGTTTCTATTAGACAATTGATGAGTTGTGTGATTGTGCCAAAAGAATGTATCATGTTGGAGTGAATCAGGATTGTATGGAGGTTGTAAATTGCTGAGACATGCAGGAAAACACTAGCTATTTCCAATGATGAAGGAAGTCATTTTAGTTTGCAGTAGGAGAACGATCAAGCTTCTTGCTACATCTGTAAAGTGGATAAGAGGTCCTCTACCTGACCAATTAATAAGTATGGAAAAACTTGTCGTGGTATACATACCTTAATCTAGCCGATGAAGGTTCTTGTAAAATCATAAGTAGCCAACACATCCCATAGAAAATTCTAGCACACATTGTCATAGGCTTTGTGGAAATTGATCTTGATGGTGCAGTTTGTTGCTGAGTTTGCTCTAGAGTAATCTTTAAGGAGTTCTTGCACAATTATTATGTTATCTATGATCTGTCTATTGCTGATGAAGGCACCTTGATTGTCACTAATAAGGGGCGTGATCGATATGTGCGTAATTGTTGGTACATTTTATCCGTTACACTTAGTGATTAATGCCTTAAAATGCTTAGGATACTCACTTTAGCTTATATTTGACTTTAGGTACATTTTAGAAGTGAAGGAGCTAAAGTGACCTGAAAGTATACTTATTGAGTCATCTTCTCAATGTTTATATTCTATTGTCTTCATAGAGCAAGAAGAATAAAAAGATTAAAAGAAAAAGAGACAAGATAGAGCATAAAAATGGAGGTATGTGTAACATTTGATTTAAAAAGACCATAGCTATAACTTGAATTACACTACTGAAAGAATTAAGCTAGATATCCATTTATCACATGAATTTAACCTAGTTTTTAATACAAGAATAAGATGTGTATGGTCAACTGCCAAAAAACAGAATGAAAATGTGGATCTAATATGGAGGAAAAAAAGAAGACAATTGCATAAAGTTACCATAGAAAGACACATGTCCATTTATCTCATTAAAGACCTAGCTATTGAATATGAAAAGGACATGTTATGTGTCACGACTGAAGCATGTAAGGGCTGAAGGGTATAAAGAAGAGAGTGTAACGGTGGAAGCATGTGAAGGTTAGAACCATTAGACACCTGTCCCATTATTATCTTAACCTATTTTTAATATAAGACATGGTGTGAGTGGTGATTGGATGAGAGGATAAAGCGAACAAAAGAAGACAACACTGAGACGTTATATTCATGATCCTTCTTCATTATTCCTCTTCGGTCTTCAAGAAGGAGAGTAGACAGTATCTTATTCTTCTTCATTCTTGGAGATTACAAATGGAAAGTGTCCAAAAAAGATGATCAGACTTGATTCTTCTTTAATTGTGGTCAATTTTCAATAATGATGGAGACATTCTTGGCTGATTCTTAGAGCCTGAAGGAAAAGATGGAAGGCTAACCCACCAAATGCTAGTTTGGAGGTGCAGTCGACGCTAAGGAGCACATTTAAGATAATGTCATTGTGTATCGTTTTCTTTCCCTTTTTTTTTTGGACGATTTATGATATCTTTAGATTATTGATGCTCTTTTAAATCATTTTTCATGAAAACCCGTTGCTGGATTTTGAATACGATATGTAATAGTCTTGTTTGAAGTTGTATGTGGTAACTAACGGTATTAAATCGTTAGGAATAACGTAACATAAGTTAAATAATCTGAACTTATGTGATTATTGCTTAGATTAGTTTGTTTTTTTAATTGTATTGCAGTTGTCCAATTAAACATAGAAAGTTTTTTATAGGTTATCTGATAGTTAGGGTTAATTAACGAGCTCTTCTTAATTAACTACAACCTAAGGAAAAAATGAAATTGATAGAGCTTGTTGTTAATTCATGATCAATGGTCTAAAGAGAGGTGTGAAGACGATAATTCAATGGCATATGTGAAATAATGCTTAGGCTGAGATTAAACCAAAGAACTAGTTTTCAACCTATTAATCAATTTAATCACTTGCTCTTGTTTAAATTGAGTTATTTTTATATATAATTTTACATCGTTTTCTAATTTGTATCGAACCAAACCCCCAGTTCTACATATATGTAGAATTTAAGAAAGTAATTGGAATTAATTTTTGTAGGATCGACCTAGACTTACCACTGTTATAGTAGTAGGTTTAGTTTATTTTGGTTAATGTTACAACGCGCTATCACTTTTTGATGTCGTTGCCAAGGATTAATATCCTTTGCTTTTCTGAATTTATTTTTTTGTTTTATTTTGTTAATTTTATTTTCGATGAACTTCTTTTCTTATTTGATCAGTTACGATGTATGACACGATCTTCTCACTCTAGTAAATTGAAATTTGATCAAGAACTTGAAAGAACATTACACAGAGTGAGAAGAAAAGTTGCACAAAGTTCCAAGGATATCTTATAGGAAACTTGATTCATCAAGAATTCAAATAGTTTTAGATTTGCTTTCTAATTCCTTTAGTGATTCCATTTTTGAAACTGATTCTAACATGGCAAGTCAAAACAATAATAGCACTCTTAAGGAGTTAGCTGCTCCTGATTTTAATCATCAACCTTTATGTATTGATTTTCCTGTTATTGATGTTGCGTTTGAGCTTAAATCTGTCTAATTAATCTTTTGCCTACTTTTTGTGGGATGCTAGGTGAAGATCCTTAAAAGCATCTTAAGGAGTTCCACGTGGTTTGTTCTAGCATGAAGCCAGTTGGGGTATAAGAAGAGCAGATTAAGTTGAGAGCATTTCCATTCTCGTTGGGGGGCACTGCCAAGGATTGGCTTTACTATTTGCCCTCAGGATCGATCACTACATGGAATGAAATGTAAAGTCTTTTTCTATAGAAGCACTTCCCTCTCAAGCTACGAATATTCGGAAGGAGATTTAGGTAATTCGACAGCACTATGGGGAGACATTATATGATTAATGAGTAGCTTTTGATCTAATACTTCTATGAGGGGCATCTTCCATAAGAAAGAAGTAAGATAGATGTAGCAAGCAGAGGTTCATTGGTAGACAAGACACTTATTGAAGTCAAAAATCTGACTTCCAATATGGATACTGACAAGGTGTCGGTACTTTTGCAAATTAACCCTACTCAAATTACAAGTAGTATATAGGAGTAAGGATTGTTCCCTCGAAGATCTAATAATTGAATCCTAACTATCGTCAAACTTGTCAACAAAATTTCAGTCAACAAAAACAGACACAAAAATAAAAATGAAACGAAAATCTAAAATCTAAAATGCAATCTAACCTAAATGATTCAATATCGAATGCAAGCTACTACTAAACCATTAATCAACAAAAGCTAACGGAAAACAAAGATCAAAAGATAATCTGATCGAATAGAATCAAATTTGACGCAAATAAGACTCAACGAAATCAACTAAACTAAACTCAAATCAGTGCATAAAAATAAGTATTTCTTGGGGGGGGGGGGGGGGGGGGGGTGGGGTGGGTTGATCTTGGCAATTTAGAATTAAAAGAACACAAACTTAAACAAATGCTAAATAAAAGTTTGGCAAAAATTTGAATTGAAAGATTAGTATAAAAATAAAATTATGAAAACTTCATTTGTAAAGGATTTTGCCAACAAAACCAATTAACTCATTCATTAGACTAAAGGAATTATTTATGTATTGTGTGCGTAGAATCAAAGACCACCAACTTATTGATTTCATGCTTCTTAACTACTAAATAAACTTATCTTCGCAAACAATCATAGGGTTTATAACTACTAATCCATTTATGTCGCATTTGAGCATTACGATAGTCGATTTAATGATCTTGCCTTGGAAACCTCAACAACTGCTATCATCAGTTTAAGGCAAAGTTCAAATTCTCTCAAGTTAAGTTTGATAACTACTATCATCAACCTAGCTATAAATCAATTAATCTGGCAACTACTACCATCAATTAATCGAATAGCATACAAAAATTCCTTATAAACCCTAATTCTGAATTTTAAGATTTACGAGTTCAATTTAGTGATTAAAGGACCAGAATTCAAAAACATGTTTGCAATACACGAACATAAGAATTAATTAAGATTAGCCTCATAAATTAAGATCGATTTGAAGGGTGCTACCTTTTACAATTGAATTAAAAGCTTAGCCACATATACCTTGTAAAATTTGGTTATAGCAGAATTTCTCCAGGGAACTTACATTTAATAGAAAGAATAGAAGAAGAATTTTTGCTAGGAATTATAGAGAACAATAAAGAGGAGGCTGACCCTAGACCTAGAGACATAATTCGAATTTATACTAACTACAATGATAAGGTGGTTGATCTAATTCAGAGACAAACAAGGAAACAAATTCCTACCTAAACAGGAATTGGCAGAGGCGGAAAAAACTCTTCAGCATGGGCCTAAACAGCTATCCTAAGTGGTGTGGCTTGATAAGGTAAACATCTAGTTATCTTTAAGTATCCAATGGAGTCGTGCCATTGTTAGAGTAGTGCCCTAAAGGCAATCGCCTTTAGCGCGTTTTGTACAAAGTTTTGTACATTCTTTATAAATAAATAAAGAAAGGCATATTTCATTAGTTTGAGGTTCATTATT
>JANZLD010000007.1:16198262-16214555 GCA_026413575.1 Erythroxylum carthagenense | reverse complement strand
ATTGTATAGACAGTGGTTTTGGACAGAAATATGTATTTATGGTTTCTAAGAATGAATGAAAAAGTAAATTGGTTTCACTTTTAGTGATATTTATTAATGCCATGTGGATTATAGTTGGTTGCTCAGTAGTGTACCTTTATCGTGGGTTACGCGTCGGAGCGACCTGCGGGCGTCCCGATGTGTACCCTACGGTAAGGGGACGCTACAGTTAGTTAAGTAATTCTTTTCCTCTGTTATGTGGCATGAGCATCCACTATTACTAACCATGTTGTAAAGTTGCCTTCATTGATGTAAGAACTTGCAATTCACTCTTTCTTACCCAAGCAGATTTTGGTACTGAGAGCTGATGTTGAAATTTTTGTGAAGGACATATAATTTTTTGAATTTGGCTTTTTTGAAATAGCATCTGCAGTAACTAATAACATCTTGGCCTTATATGCCTAATAACCCCACAAAAATGACATATAGGTACAAATCTTCGATTCTTTTTCGATGCTTCTACCACTTAGACTGATTTGGCATATCATTTTTCTTAATTCACTTTATATCACTCACCCTTATAGCTGATGCCTTCAAGATTCTCTTTAACCTTACCAATTTCTACCAACTTATCTACTTTTTCTGTGCCTCCATTCAATATTCTTAATCTCTTTTCAATACTTATCAATTTCATTATAGCTTCACCAAGCTCATCTAACGTCAACGTCAGTTTCTTTTCTAACTCTTGTATGATGTTTTTCATGGAGAGATTCTCTTTCTTCAATCTTTCATTCTTTCTACACTTTTTCACCCATTTTTCATACATAGCATTGAAGTCCTCATAAATATTCCCTTTTTATCATCTAGGCCACTTCTGTCGCTGTCATAATCTGATATTAGGTCTTGAGCTGAATTGCTTTCAAAATTTTTCGATTATCCCCTTTTTTTACTGTGGTTACTTCCTTCTCAATTACTGTTAAGCAAGTAACTAGACTTTTGCTATATAAGGCAACTAACACAGCACCATTAGTGATTTCTTCTTCATTGCCTTATTCACTCTCGGAATCATTCTCATTCCAGGTGTTAGTGAAGGATTTTCCTTTTCTCTTCTTTAAATTATTAACATATTTGACTTGAATGTGTCCGAAACCTTGACATTTATGACATTGGATTCTCCTTACCTTCCGTTCAACCTTTTGTGTTTTGACTTGTTGTTTTAAATTGTTACTCGATGAACTCCCACTTTATTGTCTAAAGTTGGGTCTGCCCCTTTTTTTATCCTTTTCAATTATTTACCAAAATTTCATATGAGTAGTACCAAGCATTCATTTTCATCTGATTCATCTTCGCATCATTTACACTTTTTCCAGTTTCCACGTGTAGTGCCAATCTTTTGCTTCTTTCTTGTTTACCTCTTAAAAGATTCATTTTGAAATTTGTAAGAATTCTAATGACTTTTTTCAATGATAGATTATCAATATCGTGGGCCTCCTCTATTGCTGCAATTTTTGGAATAAATCTCGGAGGTGGTGATCTTAACGTTTTCTTAACTAGTTTGAGATTGGAATATTTCTTCCCTAATTGATGTGCTTGATTTGCTATATCTCACAATCTTTCATGAAAGTCTCCAATAGTCTCGTTTTCATTCATCCTCAGTTCTTCAAACCTCACAGCTAACATCTTAATATCTTCTCTAACTAGTATGCACCTGTTGAATCTTCCATTAACCTATTTGGGCATTCCCATCTCCTTTAGTAAGTCTTCATTCTCTAATTTTAGACCTTTATTGAAAAGTTTCAGAATAAAATTCGCAACTGGGGCACCAAAAGCCTCTCACTATCAGGTAGAGCTTAACTAATAAATTCTATTTTGAATAGCCCATATGTTTATTGGGGTTCCCATTTGATGTTTCCCCTCTAGCATTGATATGACCATTATAGATTATTAAAAATATTGCTATAGATATGGAACTACATAAAGGATTCACTGGCTACAATCAAATGGACTGAGATATGCTCACCAAAAGTTAAAGGTGGATTGAGTGTATTGCCTCTAAGAATCACAATCAAAGTTCTAATGATTAAAAGGTTCTATGTATTACTCCAAGCAGCCTTTATAGGTTAAATAGGTGTATGCATACTATATGAAAGATAAGGATCTTTGAATATTAAGTTTAAGTATAACTCTTCTTAGACAATAAAGCTCATTCTTAAATTTAAAGAAGTGCTGATATAGAATTCTTGTACGAGCTTGCAATGGCATAAGCTCTTAATTTCAGTTTAATAATTAAAGTCTATATGAGCCCTAAGATAGACCATTAGAGCTTTCTACACTGACCTCCACATTTCCTTTCAAAGTAATAATAAATTAGGTGTTGGTGAATCATAATCTTATGTTAAAACAACTTATTAGCTCTTTCTATAATCACTCAAATGTGCAACTTCAATTTGGATTCAAATAAGGAGGACACTATCTATTAGAAGGGAATCTCTTATGTGTTTTTTTTAATGCCTCTTACAAGAACTTACTAAGGACTCCAATCGTTAAGGTCAAATAGTACAATCTAGTTTGGTTTAAATATTCTCACCCTTGATCTTCACTCACTTTATAGTTGGCTATTAGGGGAAAGTTAAACACTTTATATGGACAATTAAAATTCTATCAATTCATAATATATAGTTTTTTATGCAAACATGAGTAAGAATCTCTGAACTGCCTTCTCTTCTAGGGTGAATTGTCTCATTATGCTTGGAATAAAATTCTTAACTTTGTAATTTAGCCAATCCTTGTTGACAGGGTCGAAGTCATTGATTGGAGTACTCAAAATTAGCATTCTCTTTATTAAGCAAGTTTTATAATAATAAAACTCTCAAAGCCACAAATGTACAAATCGTATCTTGTAGTATCAAAAAAGCTGTCATTCCCATGAGAACTATAGACATTAAAACAATTTGAATAAGAACTTTGTCTAAGGTACTAAGAATTGATTTGAATGGAAATATATAATTGAAATAAAAACAAATAACAAAATGGAACAAATAAGAATTGATAAGTGAGTTGTAACAAATTTGAGGTTAATCAAAGTTAAAGACTTAGGAACTATTCTATCCTTTGTTTTCTTAATCTTATTGATTCAATTTATGTTTGATATAAGATATCTTAAAGTTTTGATTACTATCTCTTAATATTTTCGATGTTCATAGAGTTGTAATCTCTCGATTCACAGAACTACTCCTAACTTGTTCAATTATATCTTAAGCAATCCTACAGATAATTCATTTCACAATTAAAATCTTTCTTTAATTATTCATTAATATGATAATTGCAAGTCTATTAAGTTGTCAACTCTTGTTGCACACCTTAACACTAATAACTTGACTCACTTTCTTAATTTATTATCAAGTATATGCATGACAATTATCACAAATATTGATAGATGTATTGAAGTCAAAAAGAAATAAAGTTGATAAAATAATTCAATAACATTCCCTAATAGGGATCTAGAAACCCATAATCATGTTATACATTTTAGAAATCGAAATAAACATTCAAGGCATTGAAAGAATTAAAGGGAAAAGAAAGAAAACCTAGTTTATGTCTTAAGTTGGAACTATTCTTGACATCTCTTCTTAATATTCTTTGATGTAGTGGCTACTATGTCCATTTGGTATTTTTCATGTCCTTTTATAGTGCATTAGAGTTCTAAGGTTGCATCTAGGGTTTCTTCAATTTTTTGGTTTCAAAAATAGTCCTGAACCTTCAAAACACAAAAAAATAGCACTTGGAAAAGCCTTTATCACGATCTTGACTCAAAGTCACGACTATGGTTCATGTTGTTTAGCCTTTGTCACAATCGTGCTCAATTGTGCACGTCGTGACACCCTCAAGCTTCCTCTATCTTTTTCATTCTCCAATTTTCTGATTGCCAACATTCATAAACATATCAAGCATCTTTTGAAATATAAGATTAAGATCTAATTCTTGCTCTAAATCTAACAAACACTTAAAATACAAACAAAATCTAACAATAACATAATTCTAAACTTATACATATGATAATCATCTAAAAATATAGTTAAAAACAGACTTAAACACATATAAAAACATAATATAATCTATAAAAACACATTTAAACACCTACGAAAACATAATATAATCTACTCCTATCACTCGTGGAGGGGATAATCTAGTCTTAATAACCTCTTTAAGTTCCTTAGTATATGGAGTTTAGATTAATTGTAACAATAGGATCTTTATTAATCAAAGAAAGGGTAAAGAGATCTTCCTATCAAAGCTTGTAGGAAGCACTAGGATGTAGCTATTTTCGCAATATGATAAACTTAATTGCAATCCACTCATCAACTTTAACTAGAACCGTTGACAACAACTTAGCCTTAGTGGACAAGGATAATCACAAGTTTTGTAATGAACCTCTCTTTACCATATTTTGGTGGGATGTTCTCAACTTCTAATGTTTGCAAGGCTAAATATCGTTAAGCTTTCTTAGTTCTTCGTTTTGTATTATTGTCATACTTTCAGGGTTTTGAGCAAGGACTTCTAGCTTAACTACAGATAAGAAGAGCTAGACTTTGCAACTTACCAGGTACTAGTAGATTTAGACAACATTAAGTATATTTTATTTTTCATTTGTTTATGTATTTATTGTAATTTTATTTACATAGTAATTTAGCATGCCAGTTTTACTTATTTATTCTTTAATCTATATCACTCTTTTATTGTCACATCTGTATGTGAATCTATTATTATGTAGAGGTAAGACTGCATACTATTAGCCCTCTCTAAACTCCGCTTTATTGCGAAACTTTGGACTGGGTATGATGATGATGATGGTTAGATCCGTATAAGCCTTTAATCACGTTGATATTAATATATTACAGTTTTACCTTTCTTAAGAATTCTTCACATAAAATTTCATTGCCCAAATCAAAATTTTACTTCTTATTTACATCTTAAACTACCCTACTTTTCCATGGCAATTGGTTGTTAAAATCTTGTGAGCTTAGAGTCATTGGAAGTTTGTTTTATGTACTTGCTCAATCCTACTAGTTTATGTCTTTGCTTGGATAGACTATCCAGGGGCTTCTTTGTTTATATTTAAATTTGCCTTTTGATCTTGATTTATGATATGCTTTTTTATTTGGACACATGAGTGTCTCAGATATAAACATTGTGAAGAAACAATGACTTGAAATATCTCTAGAATTGTTGATTGCTTTGCTTTTCTCTTTTTCATGTCTCTTATTATAATCATGTCTAGAAAGGAGCACATTTTATGATTGTTAGCTCAAAAGTTGACTTTACAATTATGTATTGCAGTCACAATCAAATCATTCCTGTCTTGAGTTGTTTATTCATTTCTTAAAGATTAGTCAATGTTCCCGAATTTAGGGTTTTGATTCTTGAGTTGTTCCTTTTTAGTGCTTAACCTTTTGTGTTTGGTTTGAATCCGTTCCTTATGATTTAGTTTAGCTTAAGAATGTTTATTTAGGAATGGAAGTGGAGTTGGCGTTTGTGTTTGTTTTAGTTAACTAGTAATTAAAGACTTTGATAAGTATTTGTCTCTTCTCTTCTTCTTCCTCCTCCTCTTCTTCTTTTACAGTTTGTTACCGTCTCACAGATTTCACATCTTGTTCTTCGATTTGGGCTTTCAATGTCTCTCCCTTTTCTTCGGTTTTAGCTATAAGCTTCATTTTCTAACATACCTATTAAGCTTTCTACTGTTGTTAAGTTGTGTTGTATTGTTTTAGCTATGCGATCGTTGTTGATGTTGTAGTCTCTATGTACTAGTCATAGAAGTGACTAACGCTCTTGGATTTTCTTGGTCTTTGAGTGGGTTAAGTTCAATTTACAGTTGTTGCACCTTGTTTTGGATTCTACTTGTGATAATAGGGTGTACTTTTGCTTTCTTGGGCTTGGTAGGTGTTCATTTTTAGGGTTTTGAGTGTTCTGTGGTTGATATATAGATGGGTTTTGGGTGTTTAGTGTTTTAGATTTTATCTAAGGATTGAATGTCTCTACGTTTTGGCTTCATTCAGTAACAAGGAATTATTTTTACAGTTACTTTGATTGCTAGGAGTGTTGCTTCTATTCTAAATATATCGAGGTAATTGAGACTTTTGATAACTTATTTGTACTCAATGACTTGTTCTTTTATGAAATGGTCTTTAAGTTCCATGGTTATTACTAATCTAGCTCAATTTAGCAATAGCTTGGGAAAGTGGTGTTAGAAATGTATGAAGAATTGTGACGGTGACCTTCTTGTGGTTGAATTCGTTTTATTCATGTTAGTAATGAAATGGATAGTTTTAGTAATGCTTGTGCTCGAATTATAAATTTGGATGCTACCTTTAGCTGGTGATTCTGCAAAGACACTGACCTTTGTACTTAAGTGTCCTTGATATGGTTTGCTACTTGTATATACAATTTCATGCTCCAATTTAAAATTTTTGCCCAATTGAGCTTGTCTAACATATTTTAGTAGCAGGATCACTATGATTGACTCCATTTGGTTGATCTCCTTATAATTCATCGCTTATACTACTTGTTCATATTTATTGGTGGAAACTCATTTGTTCGATGCAATGCCAACAGAATTTAGACTAATTGAACTATGTTAGTAGAAAATCTAATGTGAGATTCAATTCTTGGGGAATTTAGGCCTCTATGTAATCGGGATGGTTATTTCCTGCTATGAGTTAGATCATATTCTAAGAGAATCAATCATTATTAGATACTGAACAACTTCATTAACCCTTAATGTTTATGTTATAAAGAAAATGATTGATTGATCTAAAGTAAAGGATGGTTGTAACTGAGCTTAACTTTTTATAACGCAACTTTGTTATCTGAAATAGTAAGAGTTATACTAATTCTTCCACCTCTTTTTTCCTTGCACAAAGAAAAATCTAATAATCTATTTTGTCTATTTTGATACTGCCTCCGCCTGATTTTGTGCTGTATATTAGTACATTCTCATTCTCCTTGTTTACCAGATTTTGTTGTTATCTATTGAAGAATTCTTGAATCATGACTACATAATTGTTAATGCATAAATAAGTTCGATGATCGTTGATGTGGTTTTGTGGATTCACATTCTTATCTTTACTAGTTTATAATGCTTGTATTCTTACTAAGTGTTTTTTTTTTTTTCAAAAGTACTAGTTGCTTGTTTCTTATTACAATAATTCCCGTGGTTGCACAGCCTTCCTACTTGTGTATATGCTATATATATGTATTACATAGTCATTTTCCTTATAGTTGATTCTGTCATTTAAGATACTTGTCTCTCCATGCGTATTGGCAAATGTGTAAAAAGACATTACTTTGGTATGTTTTTTCAAACGTTAATCTTAAGTATATAAGTTGTCCTAATAACTTGAATTTTTATAAGAGAACGAGTTTTGATCATATTTGTTATAATTTTTATTTATTTACATATTTATTGTAATTTTATTTACATAATAATTTAGTATGCTATATTTACTTATTTACTCTTTAATCTACATCACTTTTTTATTATCACATTTGCATGTAGGCTTATTGAAAATAATTTTTTTGTCATGTAAAAATAAGGTTATATATTATCA
Organism: Erythroxylum carthagenense; assembly: GCA_026413575.1. Lineage (NCBI taxonomy): Eukaryota > Viridiplantae > Streptophyta > Magnoliopsida > Malpighiales > Erythroxylaceae > Erythroxylum > Erythroxylum carthagenense. Next base: position 16,206,969 of record JANZLD010000007.1, on the reverse strand, counting down.
GACTTTTTTTAATCTTATTTTATTGTAAAAATTTAAGCTGAGTGTAATAAAGACGACGATGAAAAAGATGATTACGAAGATTTTATGTTTGGATCGACTTAGCCGAATAGAACGATAGTAACGGCCCAAGAATTAATTACGCTATTATCAATACATACGCGTCCGCCTTATCTCCCCGTAAAAGACAAGTTAACAGATAACTGAGGGCGAAAGAAGAAGGGAAAGTAGAAAAAGAGAAAAAGGGAGAGGCACGAGATCTGTGGAAAAGATGATGTCAGGAGGTAATTACACCACCATTGATAACCAAAAGGTGTCTGGATCTGTTCCTGTAAGTGTCGTCTCTATTTGTCTATCTTCTGTTCCTATTATTGTATTTGATTCAAGATCTTTACTTTCTTCTCTGCACAGGCCGTTCCAGATCCAGGTCATGTCACCGTCCATTTTGCAGGTTTAGTTCTATTTTCCCTTTTGACCTTAGAAACATTTGTTTTCTTAATATTTTTGTCTGTAATATATTCTTGGTGTGTTTTTTAATTTGAATATGCAGATTCCAATCTGCAGACTTTTCCTCCGTCGAGTGCTCAGGGAAAGATTTCTGGCGCCTCCCGCCCTCCGCGTGATGCCGATGGTATTTATGAATATTCTTTGTTTTCTTGGTAATGCTTATGAATTTTCCGCTCAACGTAAGACCATTAGGACAAGACTTGGTCTTAATGGTAATGTACTTACACTCGACGATTTTACATTGATTCTGCTTGGTGATTTCAATTGTGTTGCCCATTTAGATCTCTAGGAAATGGGTGTTTCGCAAATAGCTTTAGTTCCGTCCACTTCATCCGAGATCATGCAATTTAGTAGTCTGATGTGGGTAGGGATGAATCAGTGACCTATGGTCGAATGGATAGTATTTGCAGTTTTTTTTATTTTGCTTTTAGCTTACGCTTCTATCTGTGGTTCATTTGTAATGCCAATATAAACTGCTGAGAAATGATGTTAGTGGAGATGAGCTGGGTGATAACCTAGGAAATCTTAGTGGATGCTATGATAATGATTAAGTGATTATACTGGTATTCCTTGTTCTGATGATTTCTTCGATTAGAACATTCTTCTTGGCTTACTTACAACACTTTACTATGTTGCAGAAATTTATGGAAGTCATCTGTATTTTAACTAATTTTTCGCAAAATGAAATTGTCTTATGGAGTGGTCTTCAACTCATGCTACTAGTTAATGGCTACTAAACTTTTCTCTGCAGATACGTTTTCAAAGCCTGCTTCTGGTTCTGATGAATCACAGCAAAGTGGTTGGTTTCGGGCATGCTCAGTTAATGCATATAAGCCATACTTTGATGTTGACACTTCAGATGTATTGGACAGAATAAAAGATTCACTTTTTCCATTTAGGGGAAACTTTAGCGAGAAAACTGCTAACAATCCAGATCTGTGAGTTATTCTATCTGACTTGTCTTGAGTGTTAACAAACTATTCTGTGCTATAACTTGCTTTATTAGAAAGTCTTCAGTTCAAGATAAGACATTAGTTGGCTGAGGAAAAATTGCATATTTCTCCTTTAATAACAAGTAGAAATATGCCTCATTTTCAATTCATTCATTCTGCAGATATGGACCATTTTGGATATGCACCACCCTTATTTTTGTTGCAGCATCCATTGGCACTTTTGTGACATACATAGCACACAAACTGAAGAACAAGGAATGGGACTATGATATAAATCTGGTTACTTGGTCTGCTGGCTTGTTTTATGGCTATGTGACTGTTGTCCCTCTTGTCCTGTATGTAATCCTCAAGTATTTCTCAGCACCATCAGGCCTTGTCCAACTGTTTTGTCTTTATGGATATTCCCTATTTGTGTTTATTCCAGCATTGGTGAGTTAATTTCCCTTCACAGTGAATTTTTTGGTAGCTAGAAAATAGAATTTCAGAAGAAGCACTGAGATAGGATTGGTTACATGATAAATCTTCTGCATTTTGGTGGCAGTGTCTCTCCATTGTTCCTTTGGAAATCTTTAGGTGGGTCATTGCAGCTGTTGCTGGGCTCATGTCTGCAAGCTTCGTGGCACTTAACCTCCGAGCACATATTATGTCTGCTGGTGAACGATGGTTCTTGATTGTAGCTGCTATCTTTCTATTACAGGTAGCTTTGTCTGTGGCCCTGAAGATATATTTGTTCACAGTTACAGTATAAGAACCATCCATTTATCCATAAGGAGGAATGACCAGTTTGTAAATCATAGAGAAAAGGGGAGGAGAAGAGAACTCTTCTGGCTTTCTCTCATCACAATATTTTGCAGAAATATTAGTCAACAATTGGAACTGTCATACTTGATTCTTTTTAATTTTTCTTTTTCATGGGAACGTGTAATTTAGAGGACCACCATAGGTGAAACTTGTAAGCTTTGTTTATACGACACTTCCAAACTTATTACATGGATGCAAACGGAGGATAATTTGAGAACAACTATTCTGGAGAAAAAAAGGGTGAACTTTGAGCTTGTTTCCTGCCTCACTTGTCATATGCATATGCTCAAGCACATTTTAGATTCCGCGCTGTGTATGTTAAAAATTAAAGGAGAAACAAGAGAACGTTTCTCTTGAAAAAGTGCTAGTTTGATTGAGCTTAGAAAGGATTTATAATTCTTAATTTTTATTATTTTAAATTGGTGTTCACACGGATGTTGGTTGTCTTTTCACTGGAATAGACAAGTTTTTTCTTGTTTTCTTTTGTGTTGTATTATTGATTTTTTATTTTTTAAAAAGTTAAGAAGTAATTATTTTAGTGGCTTTGATGGTTATTAAGATTATTATTGTGAGTGCATCTTAAATTATTTGTTAGTGTTCAAATATATGTATTTTAAATAAATAAAAATAATTTTTTGAATGGGAGGATTGGAGAAATTCATCAACAACAACAAATGAGGACAAAACACAATATACCCGTATGATGAACATTCAAACCACACATGCAATTCACACTCCTCTACACTTCGGATGTCTAAGAAACAGGACAAAATCCTCTGTTACATCCCTAAGAAACATGAGCCCTATACACTTGTAGCAAGTGTAAACCCATTGGAAACGTGCATATCACCAGAACCCTTTGGAAAAGCCCAGAGCAAAACGTTCGACTCACCAAACAATCCCTGTCAATCCTATGGAATCAGAATATCCACGACAGGCAAGTATAAAAAACCACCTCTTTAAGTTACAACTTCTCCACTACTAAAATTTTGGTTTCCCTCTCTTGCATGTAGCTTCGATAGGGCACTAACTCAAGGATGGAGTTCCTCCTCGCCCAGGTATACTCTTCCCTAGTTATAATTTCATAAAACCATGTTGTTGAGTGTATGCCTTTCATGCTGTAGAAGATGAAATAGGAAGCCTTTCTAGTTAGTGTAATATAATGGAGTTGGAAGTCCATGAAATAAAGGATGAACAATGAAGTAAATAGTGTTGCAGAAAATTGAGAGAACTTGATATCAAAACACAAGATTTAAAGTGTTTTAGGTGTATTGGACATTTTCCTTAAAAGTGTTATTTTCTCTCTACTATACTTGTAAACCAGGTTAAAAGGCAAATTATTTCTAGGATACAAAGAACACAAGGACATTTAAGTTGTAAGAGTATAAATGCTCTTCAAGAATTATGAATATAGAGATTGTGCCGGTAAAAGTTGATTTTCTTTCCCTCTTTTTCTTTACATTATCTTTGAATTAATGATTGGAAATTGTGTAATAATGCTTTTTATGCTTTATTAAATCGTTTTTCATGAAAACGCATTACCATAATTTGAATACCATACGCAATAGTCGTGTTTGAAGTTGTATGTGGCAACTAAGGCTATTAAATCATTAGGGGTAACTTAACACAAGTTAAATAATTTGGGCTTGTGTGATTATTACTTTGATTGGTCTATTTTTCTCAATCGTATTGCGACTATCTGATTAAACTTATAAAGCTATTTCTAGGTTATCTGATAGTTAGGACTAATTAACAAGCCCTTTTTAATTAACTACAACCTAAGGAAAATCTGGCATTAATAGAGCTTGTTGTTAATTCACAATCAATAGTCTAAAGAGAGGTATGAAGACAATAATTCAATGATATATGTGCAATTGTGATCAGGCCGAGATTAAACCAAAGAATTAGATTTTGAATCATTAATCAATTTTATCTCCTTATTACTGTTTAATTTGAGTTGTTTTTATAGATTCAATTTTATTTTGTTTTCTAATTTACATTAAACCAAATCCGCCTGATTTATATATAGGTACAATTTAGGAAACTAATTGGATTTAATCTCTATAGAATTGACCTAGACTCATCACTACTATAGTTGTAAGTCTAATTTATTTTGTGTAGTTTTACGATGCACTACTAATTTTGGTACCATTGACGGGATTAATATCCTTTTCTTTTTTGAATTTATTTATTTTGCTTTATTTTTATTTCTAGTTTATTTCTTTTCTTGTTTGATTAGTTACGATGTATGACACGATCTTCTTACTATGGCGAATTGAAATTTGATCCAGAATTTGAAAGAACCCTAAGCAGCTTGAGAAGACAAATTGCACAAAGTTTCGTGGATCTATCATCATTTGATAGGAAACTTGATTCATCACCAGGAATTCAAATAGTTTTAGATTTGCTTTCTAATTCCTCTAGTACTTCTATTTCTAAATTAGATTTTAATAAGGCTGAATTAAATAATGCTCTTGTTTTTAAGCAGTTGGCTGCTTCTGACTTTAATCATCAACCATTGTGTATTGATTTTCTTGCTATTGATGTTGTTGATATGTGCATAATTGATTGTATAATTATTCCATAACACTTAGTGATTAATGGCATGAAATTGCTTGAAATACTCACTTTTGACTTATATGTGATTTTAGGCACAATTTAGAAATAAAGAAGTTAAAGTGAGTCGAAAACATTACAAGTGGGCTATTTTTTGAAAATTCACACTTGCTTGTTTCCATAGAGTAAGAAGAAGAAGATCAGAGAGAGAGAAAAAAAAAGAATACAAGAAGAAGACAAGAAAATGAAGGAAATGGTGAATAAGCTCACGATCATGCATGATTTTTCATGGCCGTGAGACACATCTCACGACCATGAAAAAAGATGTCATGCATGAGGCTTACGTCTGTGAGCTTCAATTAGGGTAGTTCATGGTCTTGACAGCTCCATGCACCACCGTGACACATTTACTCCTCACCTAAACCCTACTTTGTGCTATAAATCCTTCCTTTTTGTGATGGAAAAAGATATGAAAGAAAAGGTGTGTTTTAGCCGGGAGAGAAGAGGAGAAGATATTTTCGGTTGGGTTAAATCGTGAGAGAGCTTCGGGAGAGCATAAAGAGGGAGGTAAGCTCTCCACCATGAGAAGACCCATAGAAGGGTAGCTTCTCGACACCGGTTCGAAGGCAATATCGACGTCTACCACCCGGTTAAGCATTACTACCTTGTATTTGTTGTTTTTTCCTCTCTTTAAAAATTGATTATATTATCCGATGTGTATGGATTTAGGTATTGTAAAAAGATGATTTTAATGCATTTATTGGATCGTTTTATTACAAACTCATTGCTAGAATATTCAATGTAATTCGTAATTACTATGTTGAAATTTATTTGTAGCAACTAATAGTTCGTAAGTTGGAATCAACCATTTGAGATTATGTATGATGCAAACAATTTTGCTTTTGGTGTCATCCTTGGTCAAAAATGTGGCAAAATGACTCATGCCATTTACTTCTCTTCAAGAACTCTCAGTCTAGCACAATGAAACTGCTCCACCACAGAAAAGGAACTTTTAGTTGTTGTGTTTACTTTAGACAAATTTGGACCTTACTTGCTTGGTTCTAAAATGATTGTATATTATGATCATGCAGCATTAAGGTACCTCTTTATCAAAGAAGAAAGTGAAGTCAAGGCTTATTAGATGGATTCTCTTGCTCTAAAAGTTCGATTTGGAGATCAAAGATAAGAAAGGTGTAGAAAATTCAATTGCGGACCACTTGAGTCAAGTTTTTAAGGAAGAGGATTCAATACCAATGCAAAAGTTATTTCCAGATGAGCAATTATTAACACTTCAAGGTAAGGTTCCATGGTATGTTGATGTTGTGAACTATCTAGTGAACCATAAGATACCTAATAATTTGAGTAAAGCTAAATGAAACAGAATAAAGAGTGAATCGAAATATTATATTTGGGATGATACTTAATTATGGAAGTGTTGTTTTGACAAGGTGATTAGGAGATGTATGCCTGAATATAAATATGAATCAATTTTTAAAATTTGCCATTCATATGCTTATGGTGGTAATTTTGGGTCTGATAGAACTGCTAGGAAAAATACTTGAATTTGTTTTTATTGGCCAAATATATTTCGAGATTCCTATATGTTCTGCAAAGCATATGAAGAATGTCTGAAAGAGAGTAATTTATCCCACAGAGATCAAATGCTTTTATTCCAATACTTGTATGTGAAAATTTGAATATATGGGGCATCAATTTTATGGGACCATTTCCTTCTTCTTTTGGTTTTGTTTACATTTTATGGATTATGTTTTTAAATGGGTTGAAGCTAAAGCCACCAGGATTGATGATTTTAATGTTGTTGTAGAATTTATAAAGTCTAACATTTTTGCTAGGTTTAGAACACCGAGAGCATTGATTAGTGACATTTGTACTCATTTTTACAACTGATTGGTGAGGAATCTTTTAAAGAAGTACAAAATCACTCATATGGTATCTGCATCCTATCATCCACAGAAGAACAGACAAGTAGAGGTGTTAAATAAGGAAATTAGGTCCATCGTTGAGAAAATGGTGAGCCCAAATCGTTAAGAGGGATAAAGGATTAGTAGACCACCTGTTTTTTTGATTGACAATTATTATCTTTATTGAAAAACTAGGATGAGATTCTTTCTAAGAGACTTATGGGAAATAGTTTCTAATGGCTCCTTTATTACTACAAAAATTATAGATAACGAAAATTTACCAAAATTAAAGGAAGAATAGAAATCGCAAGATAGGGCATCAATATCCTTAATAGTAGGAACTCACACATCCTATTTTGTGCTTTAGGAAGAAACAAATTTAATAGGGTCTTTATGTGTGAAATGACTTATAACATTTGGCATGCATTATTAATTATTCATGAGAGCACAAATCAAGTTAAGGAGAGCAAAGTAAGTATACTAACACATAAATATGAATTATTCCAAATAAAACCTGATAAAAGCATCTATAACATGTATAATAGATTTATTGATATTATTAATACTTTCAAAGGTCATAGAAAGACCTATATTAATGTTGCATTAGGAAAAGGCATCAACTAGTAAAAGAAAAGAACATTTCATGCCAATGCAGTAAAGAAGGCATGACCTACTTTACTTGATACTTTGGAAGGAGCAGATCTCATAAAAGGAACAACACTACAAGGCTTAAAGGAAAAAGACAATTTGAGCTAATGGAGCAAGGAAAAGATGAAAATATTAGTGACTATTTTTCACGAATGCAAAAGTTGATTAACAAAAGAAGAAAAACTACGGTGTAAGCTAACAAAGAAAGATGTTGTGGAGACAAGTCTATGCTCGTTGTCAAGCCAATTATGAACTATGATGTGACAGTCGTTGACACGTTCGAAGATCTTGAAACAACTAGGAATGTCAATTTTGACTGACCAAGCCCTAGCTCAATTTTGGCCTAGTTGATTGGGCTACATACCAAAATTGTTCGGTGCCCTGCCTGTCCAGTGATATGACCGGAACGACAAAAATAACATTTTAAAAAAGTATTAAGGATGGGCTCCTAATCCGGCCCATTGACATCCCTAGAAACAAACTTCGAATGATTTACAAGCTTTGTTGGAATTGCGTGAAATATGCATGAATGAGATATCAAGCAATACAATTGAGCAGGCACTAAAAATGGTCACTACAATAGAGATTGTTGATCTGGAAGATGAGAAAATAGGGAAAAACAAACCATGCCAGAGTAATTCAAGATAATGTTGAATTGTCATGAAAAATGAGACTCGGGCTGTAGTCATCATTTAAGTGACATTAAGGATGAAGTTTATTTTCTAAGAAATAGAAAAATGATTCCGATCTTCGGTCATAATCACAAAGTTATTGTTTTCAGATTGCTGTCAAACTATAAAGGTGGGTATTGTTTTAGCATAAAAGGGCTACGACTTGAGTTTCAAGACGCATGGGTGTTATACTAAAGACAAAGTCGGTTTATTTCCGGTATATATCATCAGCTATGGTACATACTTCCTATTGCAACTCTATAATTGGTTATGCTATATGCGTCTTGGAATTATCAACCAGAAGTGCTTCAGGGTCTTAGTCTTGCTAGGAGATCATTGCCAACACCACTGCTTATCAATGAATCAAAATGCTTATTTACAAGATTATGAAGTTGGTACTGACAATAGAATGAAGAAGATGCTGCTTTTTTTTCCCCTTCTTTTTCCAATGAATGAAGAAAGATGAGATTCATCTGCGGAGACAATGTAATTTGTCTACTTCTGTGCGAATGAATTTTACAGAATAGGGATATGGGATCAGTGTCGTACTTTCTTGGTATGGTGGTGAAGGAAAGTGTTAGACCAAAGATAAGCCGAGTCTATGTTAGGAGAAATAAGCTAATGGCTGAGGAGTAATAGGGTAGAGGGGTAT
>JANZLD010000007.1:16135597-16162889 GCA_026413575.1 Erythroxylum carthagenense | reverse complement strand
GGATATGTATTCACTCATCGTTCATTTCATGTAAGACATCTACCATAAGCTTGCTTACCAATCCAATCTCCACCACTTATATCAAACATAAGCATCAATTTGAAGGTCTTTATTTAGGTTGTAATGGGGCTGAGCTAAAAGTAAGAAAAAGGAAAATTGTAGTTTAAAACCACAACACAAATTAAGCATTTAAAATAATACAAAACAATAAACCATAAAACACTCAATGCTTTCCTCTCACTTAACACAATTAACACTTCCTGTTTTTACTTCTCTCCTCTTCTTTTCATTTTCTGGTCATCTTCTCTTCCTTCCTTTCCTTTTTTTATTTCTTTTTCTTCTTTTCCTCTCTTTTGTTGATTTTTTTCTTTTTCACTATATTTTTCATTTATTTTTTACTTATTTATTTATGAATCTAAGACAAGGAAATCAAGAGAAGAAAAATATTAAGGAGAAATAAAATTTTCTATAACCATACCCATCCCTAATGCAAAAGCTAACTATATGTTATGATTCCCCTACACTTATTCCCTAAACCCAGTTATCCTCATTCAAATGCTCAACTTGCCTTATGGTAGGTACAACGAAGAGGATAAATAATCAAGGTCAAGGCTCATAGTTGGGTTTAAAGAAAGAAAATGTTTCATGTTAAGCTCAAAGGGGGTTCATTAAAGGTAACATCATGGTGGCCTTTTAAGCAAAAGGGGTAAATCCTAATTACCTTCTATTTCAACATTTGCATAAGATTATATGATCTCAACTAGTATTTGCAAGCAAGTTCTAGAGTTCTTTAATCATGAAAGAACACTCTCAACAAAAAATACTTGAATTTGGTGTTTAATATTTCAAAAAGGCCCAAAATCTTACGAAATGAAAGGTTTCATTCATCTATCACAACAAGCTATTTCCTTTTATCCAAAATCCAATTCAATTGGTCTAAGCATGCAAGTATACTCATTTGCTCATATTATGCATTTCTAATCTTGATTGAGTTTATTTAATAACCATGCATATATACTAAATGGGAAAACAATCACACAAGACACAAATAATATATTTTTAAACTAATACTCCCCTACAATTGAACATCACAGTGCCCTCAATGTGATAAGTAAATGAAAGAGGGGTCTAAGAGGCAAAAGAATGCAAGCAAGGACAAAGATTAAGACGAAAAGAAATTAAATCAACAAGCAACAAAAAGGGAAAGGATAGAAACGATGGGGGTAGAGGCTATCCAAAGAGAGCATTCAAATTGACCATGAAGGTTCAGATCTCCATAACGCTAGCCTCAATGTTGTGGAGCCTATCATTTGTTCATCATTCAAATGCTATCAATTGATTTAGCAATAATTGGTACTCCATGGAAGTAGTTAGAGAAATTTGATGCATTTCTTCAGGCGGTGGAACATCATCTTCTTGTACAGCTTCCATTTTTGCAACTCGAGCTCACTTGCTGCTCGAAGCTCCCCCTGTGTCATCATGGATAATAACATAGCGATCACCTTGTCACCTGATGACCTTCATTGACACCAAAGATTTCAAGTCGAGAGTTAAGCTACTTGAAACTAGCCGTGTGGGTGTTCTCTCGATTAACAAGCCAAGATGTTCTAAAATTTGAGTCATGAATGCCCCCACTACTATTTTACGTGCATTAGATTGATCCACTTCATTTAAATGCACACCTAACCAACTCTCGATGTTAAAAAGCCTAGCATGTACCATACACCACAAATTAAATAATTCAGTTTTAGAAACTGTCCCATTGCTATCTCCTCTACCGAATAGTGTAAAAATTAAAAATCAATGGAGATGGCGAAGGAAAAGGTCCCCAATGGTAGATGATTTAGACCGACTCGGGGAAAACACTTTCCTATAATTGGTCACTTGGGTCCAAAAGTTGCTAGACATAAAATCCTCAAGATATTCATATAAATCATTATTTGGAAAACCAAAAATAACATTCAACACTTCTAAAGTGATCACACGATGTAAATTTATTAATTGAAATTTAAGACTACCCACAGTGTCCCTCGTTGTAGTTTCATGAACTACTTCTAAAATTGTCAAAAACTCTAATGTAAATTCCATATATGATTTTTTCCTAAATTCAGAAAATTGTTCCTAGCTTATATTTCACAACAACTCATAGACTTGATCAAACATTCCCTATTCAATAAGTGCTTAAGAATATAGAAATCTATTCAGAATAATTTGATGATACTTAAGAAAGGCATACCTTTGTTGGTGCTCTCTAATTTAAAAGTTGAGGCACAAGATATTTGAATTTGGCTTGTGTGGTAGAGATAAGGGAACTTTGGGATGTTTCATTCTTGGAGACATATCTGGCTGCATCAGTAGAGGCGATATGTGTTCTCTTATTAGGTTGGTATGGTGTGCATGGGCATGCGTTGTTGAGTGAAGTGAAGGTAAGGATGATCTGGTGAGGAGTGACGCAAGTAAGTGCATTGGGTGAGCATGGGCACACATTGGCGAGGCGTGGTTGGTGGTTTGGTGAGGAGTGACACATAAGCGTGGATTGGGCTGAAGCATATGGTGTGATGCGGTAAGTCTGGGTATAAGGTGGTGCGACTGCATGTAAGAGAGAAGAAGATTATGGGTTCTAATCAAGCAATTGTGGTCGTGTCCCACCAGGTGTGCCAAGATGGTGGAGACTACGACTGCTTTGGCAAAGGCTGAAGAATTGGAGATAGCAACACACGCAATCTAGAAGAAAGAAAAACAGAAGATAAACAAATTTGAGTAACATATTTAGGTAATTAAAGAGGAGGAGAGTCATGAGTTGAGTTAGTGGTATGACTACCCCAATCACACTCGTGATTGGAGAGTCACGGGTGTGACTGTAGTCACTGAAGTGACTTCAATTCAGTCACCTTTTTCTTTTTTAAATAAGAAGAAAATTAAATAAAAACGGTAAGTTGTCATGTGACAGGAATATAAAGAAACAAAATAAAATTATATGGGTTGCCTCCCATCAAGCACCTCTTTAATGTCTTATAGCTAGATGACCGAAATAGTCATTCTTAAAGTGGATCACTCAAACTAATGGATTCTAAGGTTTTCTTCTGAATCGCTCCTTCCAAATATGGTTTCACCCGATGGCCATTCACCTTAAAGGTGTCTTTTTTTCGCGGCTTTTCCAGTTCCACTGCTCCATAGGGAAAGACCTTGATTACTTTAAATAGGCCATTCTACCTTGATTTCAATTTACTTGGTAACAAATGTAGCCAATAATTATATAATAAAACTTTCATTCTTGGTATAAGGAACTTACCTACAAGATTTTTATTATAAAGACGTTTCATTCTTTCCTTGTAAATTTTGGAATTCTTATAAGCCTCACTACGGAGTTCATCTAATTTTAAAATTTGAAGCAAATGTTCCCGTCCTCCATCATCCAGGTTTAGGTTCACCATCTTAATTGGCCACAATGCCTTATGCTCAACCTCAACTGGTCAATGGTAGGCCTTTTTGAAAACAAGTCGATAAGGGTTCATTCCTAACACAGTTTTGTAAGTTGTATGATATAGCCTTAGTGTATCGTTTAACGTTGTTGACCAATCCTTTCATGATGGGCACACAGTCTTCTCCAAAATCCCCTTAATCTGTTTGTTATTTGTCTCCACCTGTTCAGAAGTTTGTAGATGGTAGGGAGTCGCCACCTTATGAGTTATGGCATATTTCTTCATGAGCTTCTCAAAAAGCTTATTACATAGATGAATTCCTCCATCACTTATAATTGTGAGAGGAATCCCGAACCTATTAAAAATATTTTCCTTCACAAATTTAACAACAGCATTAGCATCATTAATTCGGGTGGGTATTGCTTCTACCCATTTAGACAAGTAATCAACAGCAACAAGTATATATTCAAATCCACAAGATTTAGGAAACGGACCCATAAACCTAATACCCCAAACATCGAATAATTCAATAGTCAATTGGTTAGTTAGGGCCATTTCATTTCTTCTACTTATATTTCTAGTTCGTTCACATTTATCACATTTTAAGCAGAAGAAATGAGCATCGTTAAACAAGGTGGGCTAATACAAACTGCTTTGAAGAATTTTAGAAGTAGTTTTCTTCCCCCCAAAATGGCCTCTACAGTGGAGTTCATGACAAAAGGTCAAGACACTTACCTACTTGACCTCTGGAATGCACCTCTGAATGATTTCATCCTTGTAAATCAAGTAGAGGTATGGATCATCCCAAAAGTAGTACCTGCTTACGTGAAGGAATCTTTTCCTTTCTTTAGAAGTCATGTTAGGTCTCAAAATGCCACATGCAAGATAATTCACATAGTCAACATACCAAGGCACTTTGCTCATAATAAATAACTGCTCATCAGGAAAGTTCTCAACAATTGCATAATTCCTATTTTGTTTAAGAGTTTCTAAGTTAGGAGCTATTCTAGACAAATGATCCATAACAACATTATCACTCTCTCATTTATCTTTTATCTTTTATTTCCACATCAAAATCTTGTAACAACAAAATCCATCTAATTAACCACAGTTTTGCGTGCGATTTGGTCAAAAGACAGCTAAGAGTTGCTTGATTAGAATGGATTATGATTTTTGACCCTAATAAACAAGGTCTAAATTTTTCCAATGCAAAAATCACAACCAATAATTCTTTCTCAGTGTTTATGTAATTTAGTTGTGCATCACTCAAAGTTAACGTAGCATAATAAATCACACGCAAAGATTTATCAACTTTTTGTCCTAACATAGCTCCCACAATAAAATCAGAAGCATCATGTATAGTTTTAAAAGGTAAAGACCAATCAGGAGCCACAATAATCGGTACAGAGATCAATTTTCTTTAAGAATATTAAAGGCATTAACTCATTCCACATTAAAATCAAAATAGACATCTTTTGCTAACAGTTGGCATAAAGGACAACTTATGTTAGAAAAATCTTTGATAAACCTCCTATAAAATCTAGCATGTCCTAGAAAACTTCTACCCTTGACAGAACTTGGTGGTGGAAGCTTTTCTATAACACCAAATTTATCCTTATCAACCTCAATCCTCTTTTTGATACAACACGAACTACGACTATTCCTTGTTTCACCATAAAATGACTCTTTTCCTAACTTAAAGTCAAGTTGCATTCAATACATCTTTCAAGTATACGAGTCAACTTATTTAGGAAATTATCAAAAGAGGTACCAAAGATTGATAAATCATCCATAAATACCTCGATAAAGTCCTTGATCATGTCTGAGAAAATGGAAAACATACACCTTTGAAATGTAGCAAGTGCATTATACTGCTTGAATGGCATCCTCCTGAAAGTGAATTTACAAAATGGACAAGTGAATTTTGTCTTTGCTTGGTCCTCAGGAGCAATCGGTATGTAGTAATAACCTAAAAGACCATAAAAAACAATAAAATTCATGTCCAGAAAGTTTATCCAACATTTGGTTAATAAAAGGGAGAGGAAAATGGTCCTTTTTGGTTGTTGCATTTAGTTTCTTATAATCAATACACATTCTCCATCCAACGGTGGTCTTAGTAAGTCCTAACTTATTTTTATCATTTCGAACAACAATAATGCCAGATTTTTTTGGAACCACATATGCTGGGCTCACCCACTTACTATCCACAATTGGATAAATCACTCCCTCATCAAACAATGTCAAACTTCCTTCTTAACTACCCCCCACATATTAGGATTGAGTCTTCTTTGGGTCTCTCTCACTGATTTAGTCCCCTCTTCTAGGATAGTCCCATGCATGTACATGGAGGGACTAATCCACTTAATGTCACTCAAAGTCCATCCTATGGCCTTTTTCAATCTTTTCATCTCCCTTACTCTTTCTATTTGTAGTCTACTCCTAGGCCTAGGGTTTCATACCCTCCACCTCTACAACTACCACGTAAACATTAATGAAAAATGAAAAAAATGAAGGGGGTGTGTTTTTACACACCACTACCATAGAGCATATGCCCGAACATACTGCTGTACATTCGAGTATAAACTCAATGGGAATGGCATGCTAGAGCATTCACATTATCCTAATTATGGCATCACTTACTTCACAAGGTTTTCAAAAGATCAAACTTTCCCATTTCATCCATAAACATAAACATACATTGTCATTACAAGTTCATAACTTATGTATACACATTCAAAACGTGTGAGAGTTTCCAATTCCATACAAAGTGTGCTACATAAAATGGGATGCTAAACTCAAGTATCCTAACTAGACTATTCAGTATCAGCTGACCAAACCTTTAAACCATTTTGTCCCCAAAACATGGGTACTATACTTTTACTAAATTGCCTTAAAAGGTAGCTCTCCCTTGTACTTGAAAATCAACGTTGCAATTTTGTTGAGTTTGAGAACTTAGTGAGTGAACCATCATCGATAAGCTCACTCATATCAGAAAATAATAACAAGTAGATAGTCCAATTCATCAAGCATAATATGTAGTTCAGTAATTCATACCACATCACATTCTTCATACATTTAGACAATTCAATAATTCACCTCAGTTCAATAAGGCGTGCCAATTCGATCATTTAATATGTAAGGATGCATATGCAAATATACTTGTGACTCCACTTCATTTTTACTTTGTTGTGACCGAGCGCCTATTTGCTGTCCCATATCTATTATGGATATCGAGCTCATTTCATTTACTGTCCAGTACCCATTGTGGATATCGGGCTCATTAATAACTAAGCTTGTGGCTTTTTGTGCATATTCCTGCGCATTAAGCTCTTTTCAGATTAGTCACTCTAGTTACAACTCCTTTATCTAATCATGCATATTCATATGATGGACTGTATCATTTCATATAATATGCTATCAATAACTTCCATTCAAAGTGTACAGTCACTTATCATATTAATTGGATCTGAGTCCGGCATTTAACATACAGTTGAGAACACATTTCATATTGCACATTCAATTTGAAAACACTTCTAATACAATCCTGAATATTAAACTCCTCATACTAACAATGTCTAGAAAATCACAATCATATCAATAACAGTTCAATATCTGAAAGATAATCAAAAACAATTCAAACATAGTGAGAAAATATCTAGGCTAACTCACAATATGCTCCAGATAGCTATTACCTTAACAATCTGGCAATGTCTGGATGTGGATGCTCAATTTGTGCTTCTATATCATGCAATACACACATATTTACACATTACTAACTTGTTTAATAAAATGAATATTCAATCATGCACATGTATAGGTGTCATATTCAATGCATGCTTAATTGACTATACCGTGTTCACACGTCTTGATCATTTATACATCATAGCTTATACACAACTTTGTGGCAATTATATTTATGCCTTAATTAAGTTTGATTATTCTCAATTCATCAATCATACATTCAGCAATCCTTTTCTAGCATTACATATTCATATAATTTTCCCAATTCTCATTCAATCATACCTAATTCATTGCTTAAATTCTTTTGATCAAAATTGTATTCATAAGAACATCCTTATTTCATTAACAACTTATACTTCCCAAATTTATATACATTGATATCAAACAATTCGTTCCTTAAATTATAGCGTCAAATAATAACCTAAACTCATCAAATACTTAACCAATTGATTTAATATCAAACTAAGTTCATTTTAAGCCCCAATCAAGTCCAAATACACCCATATATAGTACCTTATCCTTATATGATTCAACAAGAGCACCAAACACAATCTTTTCACTTCAAAGCATTGTCCACGATTATGGGGTACCTTTCCATAATCGTGGAAAGACAAAACAGAAGTTTTCTCTTGTCAAAGCATTGGCCACGATGGGTGAACAGAAAGTTCACCGTTCATTTCCTTCAAATTTTTTCTAGATTATAATACCATCGTAATAGTCCATTGATTATACCTCAGTTATTCTTTAAGTATACTTCATTTTCCTCATCAATTTCATCTCCAATTCCAATTTAAAATCATTCAATTGGCTGATCATAAACTAATCTTTCATGCATCAAAAATCAAAACAGAAATATCATTGACTATTATATATGTAGTCCTAATTCTTTCCCATTTCAAGAAAACTACACTAACAACTTTCTTTAGCTTAAATTCACCTTCATTATAATTTAAATCCCAACTTAAAATCATCCATTGAACAAACTCTAACCTATATTTTGATACATTAAAGCAAAACGAATTCATCCATCAAATTCCAGCATCACTTATCATCAACCCTATGTAAATCCCATCTCAATTTAATCATCATGAATGCTATGCTAACATACATCATAATAGATCAATAAATCACTTACTTGTTCAGCTCAAAACCTCTTCAATGATCAAGCTAACCTAGCCTTCCAAGCATATAAACACAACTCCAAGAACACGGTGAAAATAGAAAAGGGATTTTAGAAACAAGATGAAGATAGCAAAATTTTAAAATGGCAAGCTACAGAATTTTAGAAAAAATCCAAGGTTATTAGGGTTGTGGGTGTAGGTCGATGGTGAGAAGAAAGAAGAAAGGAACATGTAACCAAAAACAAGAAAAAGATGGTCTTTCAAGTGTGGAAATCGTGGTGTGGGTGTGTGGCAAGGGTTTGGATATTTGTCCAAACACTTAGTAAAGAGGCATGTTATATGCCTTTTACTCCAACCACCAAATGTCACTTCATATTTGGTTCATTTGTCACATAGTTACCTAAGCCATTTGTCACCCAATTATACCACCATTTGTCACTCATTTATCCAAGTCATTTGTCACCCTAGTACTAATGTCATATGTCACTATTTTATAAGCCTAGTCACCCTAAATTTCCATTTATCAATTTGTCTTGCCATTTAACATTTTTCCTAGGCTAGATGCACATATCATATCATCAATCTCCCACTTATAATAATAAGTTCCAATTTACTAATTATAGTCCATCAAACCAAAATTCAAGACATAATCAATACACAATCATGTTATCACATCATAATTATTTAAAATCTTTCATACCTGAATAAGTCAATTGAGTGCATATACTATCTTTGCAATGTTTCTAAATCATGATTTATGTGTGTATATGAATATTATGCATATAAATGAAATGCACCTTAAGAATTCTCATATGATATGACTCAATCTAACAGTTAAATCCTTAAGTGTAGAAACGGGCTATTACAGGTGTAAGTCATGGTTGTGACTTACACATGCATGGTCGTACAAGTAAGTCACGGTCGTGACTTAACTTGCACGATCGTATAAGTGCAAGTCACGCTTGTGACTTGACTTATCTTAACTGTGAGATGGTCAAAATATGCAACTGTATAATGGCGGTCATTTTCATGCACAATTCTTCTTGTTTAATTTCATGCCACATTCACAAATTAATCCAATTAATATTCATGCAACATCCACACCAACTTCACTTGATTCATATCAAATTTGAATTAAATTGCAACCAATTTCAGCATATGAAAACAAGAAAAATAAAACAAAATTCAACACAACACAATCAACAATCTCCCAATTAGTAACTTATTCTTAAACTTTTAGTGTGCGACACTTATTAAGTGTAATAGTAAATAACTTGGTTTTGATATTCCAATCTATTAAACAATCAACCAACATGGTTGTCAACCTTTTATTTATATGTTATTCCTACATATAAATAAACCTACCATTTAAAAATATAAAAAATTAATTATAACATAATCAATAAATAAATGATAGCAACATTAAAAAATAAAATTTATCGTAGTAATCGATTGCGTAAAGTCTAGGCGTTGTCAATGTAGTGTGTTGTTATTGCCATATAACCTTTCTTTTGATTAGCTATCCACATATCTAATGTGATAGTAAATTGTTTATCAATACCCAACAATTTCTTAAATATTTCTTTCTTGTGATCCTTGTATATCTGGAAAATTTCTCTTTTCAAGGTATTCCAAGTTAGGATCTTAAAATTCAGTTAGAATTAGGGGGCAAACATCCTAAATTTTTGCTACCGATTATAAAGAGTGTCTGTTCATTACCAATGAACATAATAACTAGTGAAAATTTTGATTTATTGATGTCATAATTTGTGATAGTCATTTCATTCTTCCCCCTCATTATGTTAGGGTTAAAAAATATTTGACCTTCTAATATGATTTTTCTTCTGTTACATAAATTCATGTCTTTTCAAATGAGAGGTTCCATTTTTCAGACTCCCGGTCAACATCTTATGATAATATTTACATTTGGTGTTCTCTATTCCATCTATTGATATAGTATTGTTGAAGTGATTCCAATCATCACTTCTCAATGAACATGCTCCTTTAACATAAATTATCTCTTCAATTGGTAATGGATTAGAATTCTTCACTGATATAACATTTGATACCAGATTAGAACTCTCCGCTAAAGAAATATGCTCATCTATCTAAGATAATCAACATATACAGATATGTAAGTTATTCATGGACATTTACATATATACAAACACTTTAATAAACATTTAACATAAACGAAGATAATAAAGTATAACCTTTCAAATTGACCAAACAACTCTAATTGAACCTAAGACATTCATATACATAAAAATAATTAGTTAAAAATCGAATATTAATATTTTCTGTAAATTTATAATATGTTTTTACCCCTCATTTCCTCTATATAGGATGTCATGTTATAAATAACTTTTATCCCAATTATCATACACGTTAATTTTCAAAGCCATATCAACTCATGCTTATTTTTTTTGATTTCTTAATTTTGCTTCTATACCCTTTGTCTACATCACAATCTTTAAGCTTTCTCCACTGGTTGCATAAGACTATAGTGGTCATTATTGACATTTTATTGCAAAATTTCAATCTATTTGTTATTAAAAAAAATGTAACAATACTTATATTCTAAAGCATATTCAGCAGTACTTTGACTTTAAAGTAAGAAAAGCATAATAGTCATTGCAACCTTAACATATTCTGCAACTTTGATTCTAGGTATGCAAATTATGTTTCAAATTTTGTTAAAGCCACTCCTAGCAACTAGAGCATAATTTAATGAATGAACCATGTCATTGTCTAAAGAGCGATAGACTGCCATAAATTAGAAATCATGGGAAATAACGTGTGATTCATGATATATTTTCAATTACATCTTCATTTCATTACTGAACTTGATTATTGAAGAGTGGAATATAACAATAACTCAAAAGTGATTATTTGTCCATAAGAAAGGAAGATCAAGCTCCCTGTTCACCCTTAACTAGATTTAGACAAGTGTTAGTGAGGCTACTCTATAGTGGTGGTTCTAGAGAACATCATTCAATTACTCATTGATACGGTAAAATAATCCTAATCTTGTTTAATATCTCCCACTTCCAACATTCAATTCTAAGAGATGTTTATAAGGAAGTGAATATTAATGCCCACTTATGGCTCTATATAGCCAATATTGCAATCCTAGTTGACTTTCATTTGTAATCATCTTGAAGAACTTGCAATATTGTACTAAGGTTTTATATCCACGAACTTTCTTCCTAGATATAAACTCTTTTTGTTTTTCTTAATACAAATTGATTGACCTATTTTGTGATAGTCAATATTGTACTAACCACAAGTACACAACGTAGTTGTAACTAGTATTGACAAGTACAGGTTGATCCTACGAAGATGATGAATATTAGTAATTACCCTTCCCCTATTATCTAGCCTAAGGATTGATTTTAGATTTTTAATTAAAAGAAATTAAAACTAAGTCAAGAAAAATAAAATAGGTAACAAAATAGAACAGAGAATTACGGAAGCACTTAGGAAAATATCAATATCAAGAATTAGTATCTAGGTTTCGAATCCTCATAAACCCTTAACAAATTAATCTTTTATTATGTAATTATTTTATTGATTTATTAGACCATGGAGACTCTTATGGTACATTAGTAGCTGACCTTAAGTCTACTAATAACTAATCCTAAGGTTTCTAACCAAATAACTGAAGTTAAGTTTATAAGATTGGTTTACTGATTTGTGAATCCCTCTATTAAGTTTGACCCTGATCTAAAAGATTTATGTCATCCTATTTGTTACAATCAACTCCTTCTAATTATAGTATATCTATTTAAACCTAAGATTTATCTATCTCTATGTATGAAACCATATTATAATATAATATTCCTAAGTCTATTAGAACATATATTAAACATGTAATCAAATCACATTATATCAGTTAACGTAATTGCATTAGTAAAAGAATTAAAACATATTAAAGTATCAACAATGGGTTCATATAACCTAAACAATAATAAGACGTTTAATTACATACTATCAAACAAAAAATCAAACATAAATGGAGAGAATAACAAATTGAAAACAATGGGATCATAATTCTAGATCTCCCTAGTTGTCTTCTATCTAGTATTCTTGCGATGTAGAGGTTTGATTTTGTATTATGATATTCCGATGGATATATTGATGATTTCTTCATGTTTTCCATTTCTCTGAACCAAAATCACCCCTTGAGTATGATCTTCACATCTAGAATCACCTCTTAAATTTTGCTCCCCTTCATCTTCCCCTGAAAATGTCTTCTTATGATAAAATTTAAGGTTCTGGGATATGCACAGGCTGATACACAATTGTGCCTCAGACCGTGCATAACCAAAATGCCCAAAAATCTTAAAAATGCATGACCTAAGAGAAGTGCACAGGTAGATGCATGATCGTGCATCTCTTCTATGCGTGAAATCTTCATTTTACGCCTTATTTTAGTTTGAATTCTTCTCCTTTAATTCTATGAAGGCAATTATAATCTATATACACACTTGGACCAAATTAAGTACTAGATATACAATAAAAGCGTAGAATATCAAGCGAAATACATTAAATATGGGTGTAAAAATATAGTCAGCAAATCATAATCAAAATTATAAATCTTACAACATCAATCCTTCATCAATTTCAATATGTCCATTTATACTATACATCATCATATCCTATTGAATCAAATTAACAAACAATTAAAGTCAAGTTATCCTAAAATTAACTCCCAAAGCGATATTAATAGTAATTACATCAACAATCATATTCAAAAACAAATATCTTCATACCCTCACTAAGATTTCACTCAATGCACTCAATTGTTTATGGTGAAAGGTATCAAAACTCTCAATCAATGCATAGTAGAACTCTTACCATAAGCTTGCAATAAAATCACATCTCTACCAATTATTCATAAACTAGAATAAAAAAAATTAAAAGGTCTTTATACAAGTTGTAATAAGGTTTAGGGATGGTATGGTTGGGATATGGAAAGCTTTAAATTCAAGGAAATTTACTAAAGAGAAATTATAAGACTTGTTTACAAACATTCAGGTCTTTCCATTGTAAATCAATTGGTTTTATATACTTATTGTTTTCTCTCTCTTTTTTCTTTTCTCTTTTTTATACTCTTTTCTATAAGTAATGAGTCCTAAGACGAGAACTGATATTACTTTTCCCATAGTCAGTCTAGTGAGAGTTGACACTTTTTTCATACTCATAACCAAGTGGGGTATAGTATGGTGAAACGATGAATTGTACAATAATTGTCTATAGGAGGGTTCAAGAGATGGTTTATGACGAGCACAAGTTAGTTCGTCAGACCACTTACTTTCTAATCAATTGGGGGTTATGATGTGTGGCTAGATGCCGCTCATGACTTACTTGGATTAAGTGTTAATCTAAGTGGCCAATATAACTGAGAATCTAATGGGTCACATACATAAGAGTGAGTTGAAGGATTCATAAAATGGTTTTGGATAGAGATCCATTATATGGAGAGCAGTAGAACCAAATGGATCTTGATGAATGGGGATATGTCCTGATGTGATCACGACATAGATATTGCTGAAACAGGTCTCTCGTGTTTTTCCAAACCCAGAACCCAATAAGACCGACCCTAGTGTGATTGGACCACCTTATATATATGTGTGTGTGTGTGTGTGTGTGTGTGTGTGTGTGGAAGATGAGAGTCTTCTTTCATAAGTTGCATCTATTGTCTTTAAATGGTAAAAGACAAAAACAAAAATCTAGAAAGGAAGGACGATGATCGTGAGATAATTGTTTTTAACAAGTTTAGAAACAACTTTGAAGCCATTCTCCTTAGCTTCATCGTCTTCTCCTCTCCTTCATGTTGCTCTTCAATAAACAAAGGTGAGAGCTAGCACTGTTGCCTTTGTCCTAGCCATTTCTGGATCATAGAGTTTGATTCAGTTAGTTTCTCCAATCTCTGTGTGGATACTGTTGGAGATGATCTGTTTTAGTCGTTGTAGTTTGCGATAACCCGATGAGTAGAAGATCAAAGAATGAAGGAGTCTACTCACCAGGTACATGGTTATTATATGAATTATTATTTTGTGTAAATTCCATATATATATTATGAACTTGTATGTGAATTGGGAATCATCAGCTAGGTTTAATGATATTTCCTTGTATAGGCACATAGATCCTTAACTTTGGGAAAGTCCTAGAAATTTTTTTTGAACTTTTTGTTTTTTACACAGTGTTTATATGATGCACACATCAGGATTTTCCTA
The DNA here is from genome assembly GCA_026413575.1 of Erythroxylum carthagenense. Classification (NCBI taxonomy): domain Eukaryota; kingdom Viridiplantae; phylum Streptophyta; class Magnoliopsida; order Malpighiales; family Erythroxylaceae; genus Erythroxylum; species Erythroxylum carthagenense. The sequence continues at coordinate 16,148,363 of JANZLD010000007.1, read as the reverse complement.
TAGTGGTATCAGAGCCACTTGTGTCCCATATAAAGGAAAAACTATAACATTTTGTGATGCCGCCGATTGGTTATGACAATTATGCATTTTAAATGTGTTGAATTCGAAATCAATATAGAGATATTTTTTTGAAATTTTCTTGCCCAAATTTTCTTATGAGATGTTGTTGAATATGTTTGTGGAAGGAAAAAATTTATCAATATGATTTGATATGTTTTTGCTAATTAATTCCCTACTGTTCTGGTTGTTGTGTTTATGCACATTACATGAACATGCATGCTTGTAAATTCGAGAATAAATTCTAGAAAATTTGTTTTTAGGATTTTCTTTCACCAACCTATTTCTAAGATGTTTATAAATGTCTAAAAAGATGGAAAAATGTTTTTAAGGTGATTGAATATTTATTTGAGAATTTCTTGTGTGCTATTGGTAATGTCTGTGTTGAAGAACACATATTCTGGATTGGCTTAGTTGCTGAGATTGGTTCAGTTTTTCTAGGAAATAAATTCTGAAAAAATTCATGGAACATGTTCTAAATATAACCTCTGCAATTTTCTCAGTATTTATTGAAATTGTTTGAATGATTTTTTAAGCAAAATATAGAGCTGAATAATTTTGAGAAAACTACCGGACCTCATTTGTTTGAAGTGTTGATTGTGTGTTTCTTAGTTTCAATGCCTAAGATCATTTTTTATGTGATAAAAAATATGTTACATTGATGTTGTATACATTCCAAACTGATTTGCTTGAAATGGGGTTTTTAAAAATTTTTGGATGTCAAATATGTCATATTAGCATCTCATTGGCGTATTCAATTCTCTTAATTGTTTTTTGTGACAAGTGCCGAAGTATTCTTGATGAAGTGGACACTAGTTAGAGATACTTAGGGTGACAATTTGATGTTCTCAAATTATTTGAAAATCTAAGATATTAATATAATATAATATTAATTTAGAGTATTTCATGTATAATATGACTAAAAATGGCAAGCATGATACAATTAAAGAGTTTAATTGGTACATCAGAGTAGAGGGTATTACACTTGATATATTAGTAGTTTGAATTGAAATTGAAAACATACAGATTAAGAAATTAGTTGAAGCCAACATTAAAAAGCAATTCGGTTCAAGAGTTGAATTGAACGTCAAATCTTTAGAAGCATAACACTTCATACCCTTATAGGAAAATCCTATGAGATGATTGCATTAAAGAATGCATGCTAGGGTTGGTTAGGTGGGATGATGGATGATTATAGATATGGATTCAATGTGATTGATGAAACGTCCTAAATCATTCTATATAGTCATAGTGACTATAATCCTACGACTTAGGTGAGACTAGAGTATGAAATCTCTCACATATAATATGAAAACTAACGCCTTCCATTAATATGGGGAGAACCTAAATTCTTTTAGAGTTAAGGTTGTTAGGTAAACCCAAACTCGATCCATACGAATATGTTCAAACCATGAAAATAAGATTTTGAGATTAATGGGTCAGTTTCACTAGAAGCATTGACTTGTTGAGTAAACTCAAGATCAACATAGACAGAGGCACAATTGCATAGTGTCCATTAGATATACGCACATCAAGAGTTGATAACCCAATGTGTGTGCATATATCACAAGTTGATAACACTAGACGATTGTTGTTGTTTCAACCTAGCTCATTCTTCTTCTCTTCTCAACTCTCACCACCAAAACTTGCTTCTATCTCCCCTTCTTATGTTTTGAAGCTATGCTAAATTACCATAGTAAATACACCCTTCACAAAATAGCTAAAGAACTAGTTGATTGTTGTTGTTTTATCATAATTGAAAGTCATGTAATCCCATCTTGAATGTGTGACGATTATGCATATTTGGAGTACTGATTTATAGTGATTTTTAAGCTGGGATTAGAACTTAACAAGTAAGTAAAATATTAGTTTTTATGGCATGTTATAATAGAGAATTGATGATGATGAATTAGGATGAATGTAACATCCCATTATCTATAGGAAGGTTAAAATGGTAAATGTGAGTGATTATGAGAGTTAAAAATGCATCTCCATGTTTATGCATATTATGTCACACACCTACATATGAATAGTGAAGTTATGGCACATGAAAATAATTGTACATGCATTCATGAATAATTCCGGGTATAATTTGATTGAGTTATACTTTTTAGGTGTTTTGAGAACTTTGGATTTATTTATATGGAAATTTCTATTGGTTAGTGACAATATTGCAATTGTGAATTTAGGTATAAATTTTTGGAAAATTTTGGAAAAATAGGAAAAAGGCATCAAATGGAGTTTTGGAGATAGTTGAGTTGTAAAGATGAAAGTTAAGGGAGTTAGTCCCAAAAGAAACTAAGTTAGCGTTTGATGTGAGGGAAGTGACAAATATCTCTTAGGTTGTGTACCTTTGCTAGATGTAGGTTACTGTTTTTGAGAGTTGAAAAGTTAAGTTACATGTCTAAGTTTATTCTTCATCGTTATCTTCTTTAAATTTTCTTCACACACACAGAGTTTTCTATCTGACCCCCTTCAAAGAGATTTCCTTGTTTTCCTTTCCTACACCAAACCCACCTTGCTATTTGTGTCTTCCACCCTAAGAAAAACTAGAAGTTGGCCATTGTACACAGCGAAATATGTAGATTGCACGGAGATTAGTGCTTAAAGATTTTGGAGTTTTAGAAAGGTAAGTAGTGAATAAATACTTTAAAGTTGGTGGTTTGTGAAAGAAAGTAGAGGATTTACCGTCATCTAAATGGAAAGTGACATTTAAGAGTATATTATAAATACTAGGTGGTTAGGAGGAAACAAATTCAATTATAGTGTTAAATTAGTTTTTGAAAAAAAATTGGTGTTTTGATGATTTAAAATGCTGAAAGTTTGAAAATCTGGATTTATATAGATGGATTTTGATAAAATTGTCTTCTTGGAAGTTGTATATGTTTTTACCAGCTTTCTAACGATATAAAGTTTGTAAATTTTGGATTTTGGAGTTGAAAAATACGAGTATTACAAGTTATAAGGTTGCAGCGTCTCAAAATGACGTCATCATCGTCTTAGAACGACGTCAGCATCGTCTTAGTCTTCTTTCGTCTTAGTTTTACGTCTCAGAATGACATCAGAATTGTCTTATTATGATGTCATCGTCTCAGTTACTGTTCATTTGTTTCGTCTCAGTTTAACTTTTTGTGTCTTAGTTTGACCAAAACACTTTCTGGCCCAAATTTGACCCTTTAGATGATAGAATTGGTCTTCAAGGTCTTCATCAAAGTTATAGATCTTGAAGTCCTCTTTCTATTCATACAAAGAACATCTAACTCCAAATTTTGCACAGAAAGTTATACCTATTTTTCCAATTCGTCTCAGTTTGACTTTTTGCGTCTTAGTTTGAACAAAACATCTTTTGATCCGAATTTGACCCTTTATATGATAGAATTGGTCTTTTAAGTCTTCATGAAAGTTGTAGATATTGAATTTCTCTTTCTATTGATTTAAAGAAAGTCTTAATCCGAGTTTTCTAGAGAAAGTTATGACTATTTTTCTAATTCAACTCACCTATCATCTTAGAATGACGTCAGCATCGTCTCAGTTACTATTTATTTGTTTTGTCTCAGTTACTGTTCATCCTTTCATCTCAGTTACTGTTCATTTGTTTCGTCTCAGTTACTATTCATCCTTTCGTCTCAGTTACTGTTCATTTGTTTCATCTCAATTACTGTTCATCCTTTCGTCTTAGTTACTATTCATTCTTTCATCTTAGTTACTGTTCATCCTATTGTCTCAGTTTGACCGTCTCATTTTTTATCCTTTTAGAGGCTGAATCTCGCTTCAAGTTTTTCATAAAAGTTGTGGATTTAGAAGTCTTCTTTCAAACCAACTAAAAACAAAGTCAATCAAACACTTGGAGTGAGAGTTATGGCATTTGCGCCAAAACATGTACAATATGAATAAAGACATGAGCATGTTAGATTCTTTTGACCATAAATTTTTCTCTAGACACCCAAATGACTTGATTCTTGAACCATTGGATTCGTAAGATATTTCTCTACATCTCTACAAAAAATCATAGCCCTCTGAATCAAATTGAGAAAATATTGAGTGAAAAGTGAAATGGGTACAGTGAGTGTACTATTAAATAGTATGAACTGAGGTTATTCTACTGAACATACTTCAGTATTTTGATAATTTCTGGAGCTCTACAGATCCAAAGGAGATAATTTTTGATTTGTAGTAAATTGGAGACATGGAGCTACAAATGATATGAAGAACTTGGGATCTAATTCAGTCTATAAGATGTTTAAATTTTAGATGGAAGTTGTGCATAGTATATTGTTTTGGATAAGAGCAGTCCAAAACTGTTTAAGGTATATCTTTCTATTTACTAAACCAATTTGAGCGATTTTGGTGCCACTGGATTTATTAGAGATAAAGGAATACTTTTCTAGAAGAGGGTATGACCCAATTATTTCAGCTTCACTTTCTAATTTAATGTGAATAGTAGATCCGAAAGGGGTGACTTGGAAAAACAAAGATGAGCTTTGATATGAGAAGGATCTTGAGATAAAATAGATGGATTGATACCCAAGGTTATCATGAACATGCATTATACATATTTCATTGCATTCATGTGCATTATTAAATACTTATGATTGTACAGATTGTGATAGATGTGTATGTTATTTGTTATAGAAGAGTAATTGGAATGTCAACCTCCAGACGTTGCTGGATCTTCCAGGCATTAGCTTCGGGAGAAACTTATGAGTCAACCTAGATGATTTCCTAGGATTGATTTGCCTTGAAATTGTTTGATGTGTTAGCTTCCAATTATAAATTATTTGTGATTTGATTTGAATGCTGGGCTTAAAGTCCGAGGAGTTTGTTATGTGAATATGGGTATTGGAAGTGCGTTGTTTTGATCTGAAATCCTGTATGATGTGCGATTTCTCAACGAGAGTTGAATGCCGGACTTAGGTCCGATGATAATAAGTTTATGATTAAATATCACATATGATTATCTAATATGACATAATCTGTATGTGGTGCATTTCATAAAATGCATACTCAGATAAAGGTGTTGTGACTTGAGTGGCCAATGAAGCGCTTCCATGTAGAGCTTTGCTCCGTGATATATGTTTTGTGTATAGAGCTATGCTCTATGATTCTGTTCCGACTGAGCCCTATGGGCCAGAAATTGTGTATGAGTATGTGATGGCACTCAGTCACAACAATAACAACGAATGTGAGTCTCATGCATATAACATTATAAGATTGAATCCATTGAATGAATATTTGTGAAATATGTGATATGTGTGTTTTATCCAGTGAACTCATCAATGATGGTTCACTCATTGAGTTCGCAAAACTTATCAAAATTGCAACATTGTCTTTTCAGGACAGAGGGGTGATTCATTTTATGAGGGACTTCACTGTCGTGTAGATTATGTTTTGACGAGTGAGGTTATGGCTCAAAGGTCAGTTAGCTGGGACTCTTGGATGGCTTAGATAGATTTGATACACTTCCTCTTTCACGTAGGACTTTGGTATTAGGATTTTGATGATGTATATAAGGAAAACGTGAAAGACACAATGTAATCATCGACTTTGTGAAAGGAAATGAGGAAACAGTGGTTTAAAAAAATATGTATTTTGATTTTCTTATGACTCCTTATAAGTGAATATTGGTATATATGATACCATATGAAGTGAATGTAGTGTTCAAACGTAACTCACCCTTAACGTAGGATATGTACCAGAGTGACTTCAGGGCGTCCCGGTGTGTACCCTACAGTAAGAGGGTGCTACAATGAATGCCATATGATGTTAATGATTGATTGTGTTGGAAATTGATAACTTGAATGTTTTTACTGAACATGCTTTAGTATTTTGGATATATTTTGATCTAAAGATTTCCAAATGAGATTATTCTTGATTTAATTGAACTAGAGACATTTTGCTACAATTTCTAAAAAGAAATTGAATTTGAATTTTGTCCTTAAAGGTCTTGAAATTGAGTTTTGGCTTATGCTATAGCCATACCTATGACAGAAATCATGTTCCGTTATTATCGAATGCAATGTATTGATGTCGGCCAAATTAGACAAAGTTGTCTTCAAAATCATGTAGCTTGTTCTCTTAGCTTTGAATTGGTATAAAGTTTGTAATTTTTGGATATTGTAATTGAGAGATATGAGCTATACAATTTGAATGCATGATCATGCCTAGCCAAAATTTCAAATGTAATCAATCTTTAGTATTTTGAGCATAACTTTTGGAATACTGAACTAGATTACATGATCTTAGTATCATTGACATGGGAGAATAATTTTCTAAAAGAAAGTGTTATCAAATTACTTCAATTTCTTGATGAGAATAATCATTCAAAGTGGACTGGAAAGTATATTTTTAGAAAAATCTTAATTGATCAATTGAGTATTGATATATGAATGAGTTTTGAGACAAGAATAATGTTAAGGAACCCAAAATTGTCATGAACATGAATTATACATATTCATTATACATGAAGGTGCATAAATGAATTCATAATTGTGCAAAATTGTGATATGTGTATGTTGGACCCCAAAAGTTTTTCTTTGATTTATTGATTGATTGATTGATTTATGGATTTATTTTATTTTCTTAGAATTTAGTCATTAATTTAGTGAGCATAAACATAATTAGTCAAAGCAAAACAAGCTAACTAGATTCATATTAACCACTTGTTTTTGGTCTCAAAATAAACTGTAGACAACATTGGTTGGGAAAATTTTTGGCAAAATCTCATGTGATTAGGATTTTGTCTTAGCTTCAAGTGATGACATTAAGCTCTTAAAGGTTTAGTACAAATTTCCATGGTAACTATGAACCAAGTTTCATTCTTTCCTTGTCTCATCCAATATGAAACTTTTTTGTGAAATTTCAAATGGTTTATTATGTGATCTAACTTTTGCCTTAGAAATTTTCAAAACTAAATCAAATCTAATTTGATTTAATAGTTTTAATATTAAGTTTTCATATTCTAAGTTTATGAAAAAAATTAACTCTTAACTTTTCAACTTTAGCTTTTAGGTTTCTAAAGTCAGAATCATATTGTAACTACTTGTGAATTTTTATCTTTAATCAAATCAAATTTGATTGTAAACAAGTTATTTATAAATAAGATATAATATGTTTGTCAAACTTTGTGTGTGTAAGTTTTGCAATTTTAGTTTCATAATTATTCAAAAACAATCAAGCAACTTTAATCAAGTCATAGAATTAAAGATAACATTGATACTATTGTTGGGAAATCAAACGAGATCTAGTCATTCGTATATTGAAATAATTACAAAACCTTTTCGTTTCATTTTATAAAAGCTTGGATCACTTAACTTCTACAACATGATTAATGCATAAAATATAATAAAGAATAAATTGTAATTAATACCTTATTGTAAAGCTTTATCCTTTTTATCATTTCTTTTGAACTGTTATCTCAACCATTATAACTACATATTTGTTGTACATCTAATGCTATTTATAGAACGTGTTGAAAAATCTTTAAAAGTAGTATCAAGAGGGTCATATAAGAAGTGTTAGCTCCTAGGCTTTGGAAATTTTAGTCATTTAATTCAAATATGATTCTAATTTCAATTAAAATTTAATTATGATTATAATTAAATGCTAGGTGAGCCTAAATAAAATCCAATATCTCACATTGATCCTTTAATTTTAAAATATCGCATTTAATTTTAAATTTTCTTAAATTTAACAATCAAGTCTATCTTGATTAAAACATTTTTCCTCTTTTCAATCTATTCTTTATGTGAAATGCATTCCTAAATATGTTTGTAATGGATAAATATAAATTATAACTCTAAATCATATTTATAATTAGATAAATTAAACACCTTTAATTTATCTTTAATTTCTTAAAATTATGTCATTAATGTATCATGACCACCCACATTTAACAATACCAAAATGATTTTTATTGATCTTTTCATGCATAATTTTTTAGTTATTCAATCATTTCATCATATAATATGCCAGTTAAACATACAATATAAAATAAATATATACTCTATTTTAGTCTTAATCATGTTAATTATTTATCAATACTAATTAAGAACAATAAAAGATTCTCTCTAATCAATTTAGAGTAATATTGATCACTTAAATATCTCCATATAGTTTTACATATTATATCAAATAACTACCAATTAAGCTACATTTGATAAATATAAGTCATAAGTAATATTAAAAACATAACAATCCTTACACAAAATACTTTACAAAATTATCATATAAGGTTGCTTTAGTAAATTTATTCTCTAAAGTACTCATATGTTTGTTTAAATAACAATTACTTGCTTTATAAGAAACATAATACATATTAATCTTTTTACAATCCATTAATATTCAATCTTAAAGAACAATGACTAGAAACAATTTAGAAATAATATAAAATATAATTTAAATCTCATAATTATGATGTTATCATAATTTTATTTACAATGTATATTCATTTTATGAATTTTAACACATATATTTGAATTTATATAATATAAATAATATCTTTAAATATCTGTGTGATTAAACTATAACCAATTGATTTGACTATAAGAAATAAACTAATATTTTTATCAGAAGCGAGTCATAACTTGGCGTGGCCAATGGCTAAACAAAATCCCATAGAGAATCAAAACATGCTTCAAGTTTGAAACAAGGTTAACTTAGAAAAACGAATTGAATACAACATATTAGTGTGCAAGAAAAAGGACAAACATAGTCAACATGGACTGTCGATAAACAAACTCATTGTCACTCCAAATTATCAGGATGAAGTAGTAAACTGAACCTCGACACCTTTTCCACCAATTCCAGCAGTCAAACATTGGAATCCACATGACTCGAGCTCCGTAATCACCTTGTAAACAACTGTTTTTGATAGCACTGATTTATACAGTAAAGGATAACAGCAAATGGAAGTTGATCCATGCGATGTGTGTATAAGCATCATTGTCATTATATGATAGTATGCATATGTTTTGTTTGCATGGTCGATCAAACCCCAAACTCTTAAAAACTCTACCCAATTAGCAACTATTACAAATACATTACGCGCTATAGATTTAACGATGACCATGTTGTTGAGATATTAATGAATTTTGACTCTTTAATACCATATTATCAAGGCATTTATCATTATAAAAACCGAAAAAATAAACAACAAAATAGAAATGATAGTACATGGATAGATTAGGCAGAGAACAAAACAGAAGGATACAAGATGGCAGAAGTGTCAATACACAACCACCACCTCCGGCTCCAGTCAACTTAGAAGCCAATTTATACTTTAAAGTTGTGCGTAGAATAGTTTCAATAGAGGCATGGCTTACCCCCATACATTGAAGTAAACCTTGATTCATCTCCATCAATTCTTCTAGCTTCTCTTCCTTCTCAGTTATAGAAAGTTCATCTGGAGTAGGTGACTGAATGATGGCAGACAATTCTTGGCTAATAAAATCAACAGCATTAAAAATAGAACTCATGACATCAGGATGTCTCAAAGTTCTCTCCGAAACACCAGCAACTAATGCTTTTGTGTTTCTGCCAACTCTTGTGTTAGTAATAAGCATCCGGAGAGGCAAGCTGGAGTTTATGCGTGTCAAATTGCCAGACTTGAACTTGATCATATTGCCTGTTATGCAAGAGGAGACATGAAGAATCGGCATACTTCTAAGCCTAAATTTTTGAAGTCACATGCAAATGTCAAAAAAAATTGTCATCCAGCATCTTAGTTATTCTTAAACTATGCACATTTAGATATTGGCCAACAAATGTTGGGGAGAAAGTTAAAGCAAGCATAGAGTAGAAAGGTGAAAAGGAAAATAAACTTTACCTACCAATTCATTATTCTTACATACCATATGTGCTAACAGTGTTGTCAATCCCAGATGGCTTTCCATGAATTATCTTTTCACCTTCGAAAGCCCATTTGTTCAACAACTGAAGTTCAGAATCTTCAAAAATAAGCCATCCCTGCTGGCTTCTATCCTTATTCATAGAGTCTGACAAAGAAAGAAAGACAGCTGAAAGAGAAACACAAAATGCAGCAGAAGAACCCAAGCCTGAGCCCAATGGAAGGTCAGAATTAATGACCACAGTTGCAGGCTTGAATCTGACATCAAAAGGAACTAAATCATGCATCAAATTGATCAGATAGGAACTGCCCAAAAAAGAAATGCAGCTTTAGAGTCGTACCCCTGGATAGATGTGTATAACCACAAAAAAGCTGACAATCCGGAAGCAAGTGCAATTTTAGCCTCTGGAATGTTTTGCTCTTCAACCATCATTGAGATTGATTTAAGTGATTCCGTTGGGCAAGAAATTGGTTTTGAAGAGAAAGGGCAGCCCAAATTAGATAATGCATCCTTAAGTCTTTCAATTTGCCATGAAAATTCTAGACCACTATCCTTGAGCCTAAGGTTCAGGGTATCATCATTCTCTGCAAGGACAAGAATGAATAGTTCAGAACTTACCGTAAAGAGATCTCTACCTTAATTGAACAACTTCATTAAAGAAGAGAGTGGCAAAAGAGATTACAACTGGAAATTGTTGACAAACTGGTTGCATACGAAGATATGGTCATCTCCAGCATCATTCACATTGCATTAAAACACGTCATTATATAGGAAAGGAGGAAGATAAGGCAGTGATTTTAAATGTTTACATGCATCATAGGAAAGAAAACATGATAACTCATTTATCGTTTATACGCACACCATATGCATATAAAGCCTTCTAGGCATTTTAATGAGAAATTAGTACAAATTTATATAAAACCAATAGGTTGAACAACCAGAACTATAGTTGGTGTAATATGGAATTCTTTATTTTCTCGTAGGGATTATTTCTTACATAAAATTTTTAAAAGGTCCCACTGCTCAATGTTATCATTTTAATTAGTTCATCAAACAGTTAAAAACAGAACAATGATGCAAGCAAGAGAACCAAAATAAGAAACAAAGCGTCAAATATCAGATTATCATTGGTCCTATACACGTTCTAACCAAATGCTAGTAGAAAGAGGAATACATCTTCAATAAACTCCACAGCTTGAAGCAGACTTGACAGTATATTTCCAACCAATATTTGAATTCACCCAAAAACCAACATGTTCACAGAAAGCATTCATGTTTAGACATCTAAGATCCATTACGAACCATATATGAAAATTAGCATACCTTCGCATAATATCAAAAGGGTATATCTTCAACAATCCCAATGGAAAATAAAGGCAGTACATTTCTCAAAAAAAGAAAAAGAACGTCTAAGCTGTCATAAAAGAGATGCTCTTATTATAATATCTCCACACACCCGTGAAAGGAAATCTCTCGATCAACATCCAAAAGTCACAACTTGACAAGATGAGGAAAGAATTACCAGAGGAAGGAGAGGGAAACGAGAGGGAGGCATATGTATAGAGATCAATGGAAGCAGCAACGGCGGTGCATCCATGAACCACAGCATGCTCACCCGAGAGTATGATCTTCCCTGGGGCTCTTGCTTTCACTTCCATTCTTTGATTCCAAACTCCACAAGATCCCCAACTCTCTTTCTGGGTATCTCAGCTTCTAACAATTGATTTGACAAAACCCGTCACAGGGAATCCATGGTCGGGGCAGCTAGCCGTATAGTTATTGGACAGATGATAGCAGATGTTGACGGTACAAGCGTTTTATGTTTTCGTTGTCATCAGTCAATAGTAGAATCATCAAACTACACATCCACGCGGTGGTTGGGGGCGCGTGGTCGGTTAACGGAAGTTAACCAGAGCTCTCAGACCTTATCTTACGTCTTATAATTATGGCTGAATTAATTATAATTAAAATACACATTTATCAAAAGACTCAATTGTCCCTAATGCCAAATGCTGCGAACGGATTTATTGTTTTTTTATTTTTGATATTTTTTGTTGAGTAATAAATTAAATTAAAAAGGAACATAAAGAACAATACTAAATAGATCATCAAGGCAAGTGTCTATAGCATTTGTTATAATATAGTTTAAGTTAGTTGTTGATCGTACGAGGATTGTAAATACTAGTAATGACCATCTTTGTATTAACTAATCTAATATAACAAATGATTAGATTGGAAAAGAAAAATAAACTAAACTAAAATAATAGACAAGAGTTAATCGGTTAAGGTGATAGATAAAAACAAACAAACATTTGATAACTAAGACTTAGATGCAGAGTTCTCCTAGAGCTTTACTATATTTGAATTGTAACATCTCACCCCCTGCTGGAAGGGTAAAATAGTAAATTTGGCATAGGATGAGAATGATAGGGACTAATTGGATAATGCTATGCATGCTAGCATTGGCCAAACAATGAAATTGTACACATGCAATAACTGTATATGCATTCATGATTATTTCCCGGTATTGGACCTAAATGGAATTTTCTTGTGGATAATGTGGAAATTGTATTAGAAAAAGTTATTGGACTGCATTTTAATGTGTTTTACAGTTTACGGGAATTATAGGAATTTTTCTGGAATTTTTCGGAGCAAATTCTCGGACCGAAAAAAAATCGTCAAGTGGCGAACCGGTTGATTTTCGATATCGAAAATTTTTATCTAATGGCACTACACTAGTGGATACATTATTTTGGGATTGTAATTAGGGCCATTGGACTTGAATGGGTCAGATTTTATTAGGGTTGCTAAATCCTATTACAAGTTTTTGTTTTTATCTCTAATTTGTCTTTTTCTTACTTACC
>JANZLD010000007.1:16103141-16114244 GCA_026413575.1 Erythroxylum carthagenense | reverse complement strand
AGGTTTGAATCTTCATACAGACACATAGATCCTGGCCTTCGGGAAGGTCCCGGTAACAAAAATTTTTGTTTTCCGCACCTAGTACATGTGATGTACCTCTCGGGATTTTCCTACAATTGTTGTATATCAATATTAAATATATGCCACAAGTGCATAACGTAGCTATAGCTAGCACAGGCAAGTATAGGTCAATCCCATGAAGACTATAAGTATGAGTAGTTACCATTTTTCTATCATATAAACTATAAGTTAGATTGTGGATTTTAATTAAAAATTAAATTAAACAAATAAACCAAGATTGAAAACAATAGTAAACTTGGAACAAGGAAAATACAAAGATGTCAATACCAAATAAAAGTGCCTAGGTAATGAATCCCCCTAAGAACCTTAATTATTAACCATTTACCATGAAATTAAATTATTGATTATTAGATAGGGGAAATTCCTATCTTATGTTATTATCTTTCTTAAGACTATTAACAATTAATCCATCAGTTATTAAAAGAAACCTTTCTAGTTAAAACCCCTAGGATTTCTTTATCGATTTGTGAATTTTGCTATTAGGTTTGACCCTAATCTAAAGGATTTATGTCAACCTATCTTTAGGTTTGCATATAACTCCTTCCAATTATGATAAATCTATTCATAAAAGAGGATTTCTCAATCTCAATCATATGAAATCAAATTATGCACTAATATTTTGAATATATTAGAACAGGAATAAAATGCATAATTGAATTGCAATAAATCAATCCATATAATTACATTGAAAAAAAGATGAAAACATCCCGACTTATGATTCATCACTCCTAGACACTAAATAGTTTCGTTCTTACTTATATATATATATAAAGATAAATATGTACAAAAACTAATAAAAAGAGAAATCATAATTCTAAATCTCCCTTTCTCTTCTATTTAATTTTCTTGTAAGTTTGGATTGGATGGTGTTATCTAACAGATCTTTTAATGTTATCTTTTTGTTTTCTTAGTCTCCTGATCAAAACTGTGGCCTCTCTATGTGTCTTATGTCTCAAAATTACTTAAAAAATTGATTCTTGTCTATTTGCCTCCAATCATGTCCTTTTATAGTAAAAACTATGATTTTTGGGTTACATACGACCATTATACACAGGCATATGAGTTACTGTGTATCTCCAAAAACACTTAACTTTGTAATTTCAATTAGTACAAAGACTTACACATTTAATAAATAAAATCATTATATCAACATACATAAGTGTGTAACTCCACACGACCAGAACTAAAATTCTTCAATCCCCACTTGTTTATAGCGATTTACATACTTACTATACATGGTCGAGTAGGTCCTTAGTTGCTTCAAATCTTCGCTCCATGCCATGATTTCATCCTAGTTCTTCTCCTTTTGGTCATGAAGGCATTTATTACTTATAAATGCACTTGAAGCTAGTTAAGTACCAAAAATACAACAAAACTATTAAGTATCAAGTAGAAATCATTAAATATGGTTGTATAATTATAGTCAAATAAACATTTATCAAACACCCACACTTAAGCTTTTGCTTGTCCTTAAGCAAGTCATAATCTAAATCATTATTCTTACAAACATTTATCCCTTATTAACTTCAACTTGTCTACCCATACTCTAAATCATAATATCATGTCAATCAAATTAATATATAATTAGAATCAAGTTATATTAAAACTAACTTGCATAAGGCAATATTAATAATAATCACATCAATAATCTTTTTGAAATAAAAAACACAAATCTTTACATCCTCACCAAGATTTCACTTAATCAACTCAAGTTTTTAGGGTGAAATGTATAAGAATTCTTAGATAAATACAAAGCATAACTCTTAACCTTAAGCTTGCTATATTATCATATCTCCACCACTTATAAATAAACTAGAAACAAAAATCAAAAGATCTTTATAAGGGTTTAATGGGGCTTAGGTAAGGTATGATTGGGACAATCAAAGGTTGCTAAAATTGAAAGAAATTTATGGTAGACAAGATTAGAAGAAACTTAGTCTTTCACAATATAGGTCTTACATAACATGAATCCATTGGTAACATAATTCAAACATTTCTTCTCTTCTTTTTCTTAATGCTTGCAATGTACTTTTTTTAATGTACCATAATTAATGAAGTATTATACCTTTTCAAATTTCTAAATTTAAGCAATCAAGTAGTTGTAACTACTTTCAAGTTTCAAATTGATAACAAGGCTTCAAGAAAAATAAGGTAAAAGCTAATAATGGTGTTATAATCAATGAAAAAAGGTGAGGCTCAAAATTGGTTATTCTTAAAGGATAAAATATGGTAGGGTAATTATCAAAAAGATAGGCTAAACAAGAATCTAATTACCTTTTTCATTTCAATGCTTCTAATTTAACATACATGGTCTCAATATGCATAATAAAAGTAAGTTCTGGAATCATCCAAGTATGTATGATAACACACATTAAAGAATAAAAGAACTTAAAAATTTACGTATTTTGCTCTTAGGCTTATAAGCTCATAAAAAAGATGGTCTTAAGCCTATAAATAATATGCAATTTTCATTCAAATTAACTACCTCAATGACTAATAATAATATGACTTATGAAAGTAAGTTTATTCTAACTTTCATCCTTTTACATAGTAATTCAAATCAATAATCAATAATGAAATAAAGTATTTATGGATTGATTTTAACTAGTTCAAAATATCAGGTAATAAGATTCAATGACAATAATTATAATAAACTTAAGTATTATAATCCCCTTGCACACACTTAAAATTGTACATTGTCCTCAACGTACACAATATAAAGCATATTAAAATAAAATGTGAGAAAATGGAGAAATTCGATGCTTCCTTGAGTAATAAGAATCTTAGATTCTAATTTCGATGAGGTATCCATCTGATACTAGATACAAATATCCTTGCCAAATATGTATGAAAGGAAAAAAAAGATAAAAGGAAAAAAATAACAATAATAACAAAGAAAGATTAAAAAACATTACACTAATGTTTAGACAAAATAAATAGCAACAAATAAAGAAAATACACAAATAGAGAGCAAAAAAGGAAAAAGTAAGGAAAATAAATTTTTCTATGGCCTATTGGTAAATACTTTTCTCTGGCCTGTCTTTAGACGAATTACCTTCTTACCTCTCTCTACTTTCTTTTTTAGGAGACTTAATTCCCATCCAACCCCTTTATGTATTGTTCATCTCCCACTCCTAAACTCCTCCACTCGATGTAGGCCTTCCTAGGCCTAAAGAATGGATGTGAATGGTTCGGCTCCGCCTCCCCTAGACTTAAGTGAATTCCCTGAACTTTTAGCAACAATCATAGACCAACAAATCATTTCCTGTGGAGCAAATCCATATGTACTCACTAATGAATCTTTGCAGACCCAAGGGGCTTATAAAAACAAATTCAACACTCAGCACAATGGTATGCTTAAACATTATCCAAATGTTCTAAAGGATGGAGTTCTATCTCCTCCAAAAGAGCTGCTCTAGGCTAGAGCCATAGTTTGGTCTTTAGCCCAAGTAAGCTATTTCTAGAGTAAACGCCTAACATTTCTCGTGGTGAAAGCTTGGGTCGATGCTTTCTGGTGTAGTAAGGGCCTGGAGAAAAAAATTTCAATGGAGGATGTAACTTCTTGTTCAAGTTCTTATCTCAACATCAGCTAGTGTGCGTTACGTTGGAAAAAAATATCATACTAAATTTAGCTAAATGGTAGATTTTAAAAACTTTTTTCAAAATAAAAATGTAGCAGAAGCATGATAACCAAATCAACATGTTTTAATCTATACATGATACGGTATTAGAAAAAAATAAATAACATAAGAATATGATCAAAATCCTCTCTTCGCTATTGTATCCTCAACCAATCCGATCTACCACTTGTTCTCCTTAGACAACTTGGTTAATAAGATCCTTTGGTGGGAAAGGAGAAGAAATATTATATAGGTTTCCTTTTATGATCACTTAGTTGAAAGAACCAAAATGAGACCCTTTCATTCCTAATTTTGGCTAGATCATGAAAGAAAGGAGGGGGGAGCCAAGCAACCAATTCATCACTTCATTCTTTTAATGAAAACGAAAGAGAGGCTAATAATGAGATATTCTCATTTGTTTAATATGGCTAGATGAAAAGACAAACAACAAAATAAGACACTCTTATTTTCGGTTAAATGATGAAAGAAGGGAGAGAGAGCAAGAAATGCACTAATTCCGTTCTTTAATTAAATGAATGCTAAAAGGTTTATATGTTTTTCTACATGCCAACATTAATTAACAACCATTAAACCATTTAATGATAAGACCGTTAAACCATTTCCTGAGGACACCATTAAACCATTTAATGATGATAAAGCATGATAAAAAGCCCACCCTATATTTAGCAATTCAATGCTAAATGTGCAACTTTCCATTTAGCTTTATAAAACTAAAATCTACATCATTTTAGATTTCACTTTTGAGCTCCGTTTGTCTTTACAAATATTGTTTCAATTTAATTAATCTAATTAGTGTAAGACTAATATTTAATCATAGGCTCAAAACGCAATTTAATTAACTCTTAATTAAATTATTTCGGTATTATTATTCTGAATCTAATTTGGTCCTTTCTTTTTTTCTTTCTTGTAACCTCTATTTATTTTTCTTACTTTGCTTGATAACCTTCCCTAGAAGTCAAGGAGGGAATCTAATTGGACTTATATAATTCAAGCTTCAATAAGCCCGGAACTAATTTAATCTCATTAGAATTAATTCCAACTTATTAACCAAATGTCATTCCACTAAAGACAATTAGTTGAACTCTTGAATAAATAAATATTATGAGAACATATGTTTCAAATTAGATGTCCAATTGCAAACTCTATTATGAACCATATTATAGTAATCCGCATAATAAAGGATAAAATTAACATTTTGTCTTTATTTTGGTTTTTTCCTTCTAGATCTCCCCACTTCACTCTATATGGTGATTAACACATAAGATGTCATCTTGGTGTTAAGTGAAATAATTCACTTGTTAATATAGAAATCCAATATAATATGTAATCCACACAAGAAGGGGGGTTGAATTGTGTTATCTTTTCGAAAAAATTAATCTTTTGAGACTTCTTGAATTTCTTTACAAAATTCCAATGGTCACTAAAACACTTTGCTAAAGTTGATAAGCAATGCAATTGCAAGTAATATTATCTACTCGTCTAACACAAGAAAATTAAAGATAAGGGTTAGAGAATAGACGTTACGATTTTATACTGATTCACCCCAAATCTTAGGCTACGTCCAATCCCCAGAGTTTTTATAAGATTTCACTATAGTCTTTCATCTTTACAAGTATTCTTTCACACATAGATCCTCTTCTGGTCTCTCTCACAAAGTATTCCTTATAAGCTATATTAGCCTCTCTAGGCTCTATCCTTCCTCTCTCTCTCTAAGAAAAGTATTTTTGAGCTTTTACATTACAAATGTGTTTGCTCACTTCTTTTGCACTCTGAATACAGAATTTTTGCTAATATAAAAAATGTTCATGAGTAATTCTCTATTTGTTTGTCTGTATGTATTCATTATGTGGTTTTCTACTCGAACTAATATTTATAGCCTAAGTCTCTAACCATCTTCTTGATAACCGCTTCTTGAATCTTCTAGAAACAGTTATTAGTTGAATCCTATAACGAACTCCAACTAATTAACTAACTGACATTCTAACATATCTTCCTTTTGTATTGTCTGGAATAACTTTTCTTCTGTTACTATATTTCGTCTGTTATTACACTTCGTCTTATGCTATGCTTCGTCTTATGCTTCGACTTCGTCTTATGTTGCAACTTCTTCTTATGCTGCAACTTCGTCTTATGTTGCGACTTCGTCTTATATTTTGACTTCGTCTTACATTGTGACTTCATCTTATGTTGCCTAGGTGATACTTGCATTTATCTGCACACTTAACAAGCTCATCAAAACAGTTCATGCATTTCTAAGATTATTATTATTTGATTGTCATCAAAATTAATAGAAGTGAAGTCCTCTTGACTTAACAATCTCTCCCTTTTTGATGATAACAAATAATCAAATTTTAGAAGGTAAAATGAACTTTATAGATGAATAGTATTTAAACGAATACTAAACCAAAGAAAAATATAAGAAAAGAATTACATATAAGACACATACAATGCTTTCTAATTATTCTTCTTGTTCTCCCCTTGTTCTCCTCTATATCTCCTTCTCCTTCTCCTCCTATTTGTTATCAATCAAAAAATTTCTCATTGTAAACATTTCAAGACTTAAGAAAACATATGTTGCATGTCAGTATGGATCATCTTGAGGTCTTTTTCAATAGTAACTCGTAGTAATGCTACTTCCTCATAAAGATCACCCATTGAGTTAGTGAGTTCATCTACCTTAGAATGAACTTCCTCAATTTCTTTTGCTAATGCTTTCTAAGCTTCCTTCTGACTGTAACTTGCTTCTGTCCAATTTATGAAATGTTTCAAATTCTCCGGATTAATAGTAGGATCTTGGTGTATTTCTTTAAGTGGATGAAGATTTTCAACAACAGATGGTTCTGAAGGTAAAACATCTAACTTTATAATTTTGATAGAGGGTAGACTGAAAGGTTGCTTTCCTTCTGGGAGATCAAGATCATTAGGTCTAGGTAGTTTTAGAATTGGTTACCCAAGAAGATGTAACACATCCTTGACTGAAGGTATGAAACCTAAAGGTCTGAAATGCATTATCAAAAGCACAAAGGTTTCTAAATTGAAATTGATACCTTCAACTATGATACTTCTATACTGTCCTTCTCGCATTTTCCCAACTACCATGAAGTTTTCATCTATAATTGAAACTCCAAATTTACTTTCTGATGCTTTTGAAATGTGGTGTGAAACATAGATACCTCCAGGCTGAGTTGCATTGCATGCATCATCTATGTTCTTCACAACTACTTGAATATGCTCTTCTATAAGATCATCTTTATTTCTCTCAGGAAACATCATGTTTATCCCTTTTTCATCGTTTCTTATAAGGGCTGAGTATATTGGTTGTACATCTGGCACAATTTTTATCAAAGTTTTGCTCGTAATTGGATATATTGTATACCGATTCTTTGACATCTTTAATGGATATGGTTCTACCTTCTCATCTCATAGAATACCATATAATCTTCATTCTTCATGCTTGGAAGATGTATTGTTTGATCATTAATTGGTATAGGTTTAACTAGTACCTTGACTGACTTTTTCGAAGGTTCTTTGATAATAATTGAGCTTTTCCTTCGAACAGGTACTGGTTCTTCTATAATCTTCATTCTTAAATCCTTTTTATTGAATGGTTGAGCAGGATTATAAGGTTCCAATTGATGTTCAACTGTTTTTTCTTTCTGTTGAACCTTAGATGAAAAAAACCATCTTCTGACTGGGCTTTACTTTCTTTTGTTCTTCTGCCAATTTAGAAGAAAGTTGTTGTTGAGGCTTCTTCCTCTCAAATACTAATTTCCTTTTAATTTTAGTCTCTCTAGATGATTTTGTTGATTGGCTTTGCAAAATAGAGACAATTGATCTAGTAGGTTGCTATCTTTTCTCTTGCTTTTCAGAATCTTCATCATGAATCAGAGATGTCCTCTTCTTCTGTTCTTGTTGTCATAAGGTCAATAGTCTCGGTGACCTTCTTGATTATTTGGATTTTTTTGATTGAAGTGTCTCTGCCTTTCTCTTCAATGACACTTGTTGTGATGATTGTTGAACCCAACTTTCCTCTTTATGTAGAATTGTCTTAGGTTTTATTGATACACCAGACGATTTTTCAGTCTTTTCTTCTATAGATGTTCTTCCTGTTGAATGAGGTTTTGCTGTTCTTACAGTCATACCATGTTCACTTTGCTCCGTCTTACTATGAGCTCCCCCTCATACCTTACTTTGGGAGTAAAACTACTATCCGTCTCTTCATCAACCTTTATCCACATTCTGTGAATAGTTGAAGCATTAATAACACTTTTCAAATCCATCTTTACCCTGTTACCTCTGTCGAGAAAGATTCATGATTCTCTAAAAACCCTTTTCAATATCATTCCATATAGTAAAGAGCTAGAATCACCCTTTGCCTTCATCATGTACTTTAAAATCAAGTACGGAAGATTAATGGGTTGGTGATTTAGTAGGTGATATAGACAATGTTCATCATTCATTGTCACAAGGCCCTTCGAGCCTACTCTTAGTAGAATATAGTGAAGAAGTAGTGAATAAAGAACCTTAGCATTTGGAACAAAAGTTACTGCCTTTTTAACTTCAAGATCACTATTTCCATGGAGTTGTCGATTAATGTGCATTCTATCGACACGACCTTGAGTAATCCATTATGTTTTGTATTCTATCGACACAACCTTGAGTAATCCATCTACCATTGATACTAAGGTATCATCTACCACCTTTGCATTCTTCCAAAATTCATATATCTCATTCAAATAGACCTTTTTATAAACCTTGAAGAAGTTTTTCCAGCCAAATGCTTCAATCTCTGGTTCAATGTCCATCTGATTTTCTTTTAATGAGATGAAATCAACGTGTCTTCCATAGATAAGCGATTGCTCCATTTGTGATCTGTAACAAATAAAAACTAAACACACAAAAGTATTTCGCTCAAAGTAACGTTGTTAGTTTCTAAAAGCATGAGTATAAGATGAAATGAACTTGAAGCTTAGAACAGAGTATGAATCGTCTTAGTTGAGAGCACTAAGAAAGTTGATTTCAAAGTATTTCAA
The DNA here is from genome assembly GCA_026413575.1 of Erythroxylum carthagenense. Classification (NCBI taxonomy): domain Eukaryota; kingdom Viridiplantae; phylum Streptophyta; class Magnoliopsida; order Malpighiales; family Erythroxylaceae; genus Erythroxylum; species Erythroxylum carthagenense. The sequence goes on along the minus strand of JANZLD010000007.1, from coordinate 16,105,489 downwards.
GAAAGTTCTAGAGTAGAAGGTATTTTAAAATCTTGAGAAGATCTCCTTCTTATACTTACTCTTGAAAAGTTATCGTTCATAACTTACCGTTACTGTTTACTTGAAAACTTACGACTTTTTATCTTCTTCTTGTATGAGTCGTCTGGTTCATGACGTGACAGACGAATGGTCATTCAGCATTACCATATTCAAGTTGCGTCTGAATTCCTTAAATCTATCTTCACACAAAGGTTTAGTGAAGATATCTACCCATTGTTGATTCGACTCAACAAATTGTAGACTAATGATTCCTCTCTATACATAGTCTCATATAAAATGATGTCTAACTTCAATATGTTTTGCCCTTGAGTGTTGTATTAGATTCTTTGATAGATTGATAGCACTTGTGTTGTCACAGAAAATTGGAATTTGATCTTCACGTATGGAGTAATCTTCCAACTGATACTTAATCTATAATGTCTGCGAACAACAACTTGTAGCTGACATATATTTAGCTTCTACAGTAGATAGAGCAATTGAACTTTGCCTCTTGCTTGACCATAAAATTAGGTTATGACCAAGAAAGGGACAACCTCCACTTGAACTCTTTCTATAAATTGTATCTCCAGGATAATCAGCATCACAGTAGCTAATTAACCTTAAATCTTAACCTTTCTCATACATTAAACAAAGATCAGTAGAACTTGCCAAGTATCTCAATATTCTTTTAGGATTTGCTTGAAATCTTGCACACAAACAAACACTAAACAATATATCAGGTCTACTTACAGTTAGGTAAAGTAAATAACCAATAATACTTCTGAAAAGGGTTTGATCATCCTTCTTACCTACTTCATTCTTAGATAAGAGGATTGACGGATGCATAGGAGTTGACATAGGTTTAACCTTCTCCATTTTATATTTGACTAATTGTTCTTTAATATATTTATGTTGATGAATAAAAATCTTTTCTTCAGTTTGGTTAGTTTGTAAACCAAGAAAGAATTTCAATTCAGCCATCATACTCATTTCAAATTCACTTTTCATAAGATTTTCAAAACTGGAACATAGTTTCTTAGAAGTTGCACCAAAAATAATATTATCTATATATATATCTGTACTATAATGAAATTATTTTTGATACACTTTCTAGACAAGTCTTATCTACTTGTCCTCTAATAAAGTCATTTCCTATCAAAAAAGAACTTAGATGATCATACCAAGCACGAGGTGCTTGTTTTAATCCATACAAAGATTTATGAATTCTATAGACATATTATGGTTTATCAGCATCTTCAAAACCAGGATCACATAATTGACTTACACCAATTAGATTATGCTTTAAACCGTCAACTCAAAACATTATCAATAGATGTAAAGGAATCTTTACTAATTTTGTTGATTCCAATTATTTTGCCTTGTTGGTTGTCTCCAAAAGTTACTGTTCCTCCTTTCTTATCATAGTGTTCTAGGAACATAGAACTTCTTCCCGTCATGTGTCGTGAGTGTCCACTATCCAAGTACCATTGGTGCTAACTGTTTTTTTCAATAAGAGAGATCTGTAGTATATATTATATCTTTCTTTGGTACCCACAATTTCTTAGGCCCTTTGAGGTTAGACTTACAATAATTCCTCGAATAATAAGAGTATTGTTTCTTATTCATTCTACTAGAAACACAATTCTTATTATAACGAACATTACTATTAGTAAATCCTAAACCACTCTTATCCTTTGGAAGTCTATATTTTCCAATCATCTCATTCATCCTTTTAGTACTATCAATAAATGTTCATAAATTGGATAAAAGACTATTAATCCTTTGTTTTAGTTTATTAATTTCTTCATATCTATCTACAGTTACTTTCTTTCTCATATTGTCTACTTGTTTCTTAAGAAAGATGTTTTCTTTCTCTAACACTTCCGTGTTCTTCAAGCTTTCAACAATTTTTTTTCAAAATTCTATATTTCTTTAGTATAGCATGCAAATATTCTAATAATTCTAAATATGCTTCTTGAAGATCATTAAGATTAGAAGTTACCTCATCATCACATTCTTCTTTAGTTACTAAGCATATATTTGCTTGTTCTGATGCTACTGAGTTGGAATCAGATTCAGATGAATCCAAGTCTTCCCACGTTGCCATCATGCTCTTTTTATTTTCTTTACTTTTCTTCTACCTTCTTTTGAGCACTGGACATTCAAACTTGTAATGTCCTGGTTTGTTGCATTCGTAGCAAATGATAGACGTTTTCTCATTCTTGTCTTCTTCTTTGCTATTCTTTTTAAAATAAAAATCTTTATTTCCTTTCATTTTCTTTTTCCACATCCTTCTAATCTTTCTTGAAATGAAGGATAATTCATCATCA
>JANZLD010000007.1:16070118-16085854 GCA_026413575.1 Erythroxylum carthagenense | reverse complement strand
AATAATAAAATAATAAACCTCCTGCAACAACCATTTTAATATAAGGGATATAAAAGTCATTTATTATACATTACATTTCATTCTATCCATCTTCCAAATAATATTTCACTACTTTACATTATGAACCTTTCCATCCTTCCCAAACAACTTTTTACTATATTACATTCCATTCTATTATAAACCATTTCGTTCCCTTTCATTCTATTACATTCCATTCCATTAATTAACATCTAACTAAACAGGGCCTAAAAGATGAACAATGGAGTGCAGTCGAGTAAATCAACGTCATACTGTCAGAATACGCGGTGACATTTCAAGAACCTATGCAACTACCACCGGATCGCAAACACAATCATCAGATCAATCTAAAAGAAGGTGAGGAAACCATTAACGTGCGTCCTTACCGATATTCAAAAGTACAGAAAAACATAATCGAACAAACGGTGAGCGACCTCATGAAACAAGGGTTTATTCGATATAGTTACGGACCCTACGCATTGGCTGTAGTGTTGGTGAAGAAGAAAGATGATACCTGGCATATGTGTGTAGATTACCGTGAGCTCAACAAGAACACGGTTAAGGATAAATTTTCGATATCGTTAATTAAAGAGTTATTAGATGAGCTGCATGGAGCGAGCTGGTTCACCAAGTTGGATCTATGTTTCGGGTATCACCAGATTCGGATGCAACCGAGGATATCTCAAAAACAATGTTTTGGACGCACGAAGGGCATTATGAGTTCATGGTCATGCCATTCGGCTTGACGAACGCTCCTTCGAAATTCCAGAGATTGATGAATGAAACATTCAAACCCTTCCTGTGACAGTTTATATTAGTTTTCTTCAATGATATATTAATTTACAGTTCATCACTCTAGTCATATGTTGAACACCTTTCAGTAGCTATGCAGATGTTGAAGGATAATCAGTTGTTTCTGAAGGGGAATAAATGTATTTTTCAAGCTCGTCAGATTGAATATTTGGGATATACGATCTTAGAGGAAGGAGTTGCCACAGATGTCCGGAAGGTAAAATGATAGAGGAATGGCCAGAACTAAAAGGGATTACAGAACTCAGAGGATTTCTGGGTATTACGAGATACTATTGTCGCTTCATTAGGGGATATGGGTTAATAGCCCGACCATTGACGGAACTGTTAAAGAAGGATAGAATAACTAATTGGGTTTGGTGACAAGAAGAGAAAGATGCCTTCAAGACACTGAAAAGAGCAGTCATTTCAGCTCCGATATTAGCTCTACCGAAATTTTCAAAACCCTTCGTGGTGGAAGCGGATGCGACGGACATAGGATTGGTGTGGTATTACAGTAGGAAGGGCACCCAATTGCATTTCTCAGTAAAGCATTGGCTAATCGACATCACGGACTATCAACCTATAAGAAGGAATTCTTAGTAATCATCAAGGAGATCAAGTATTGGCATCATTATTTAAGTTATAAACAAATTGTTGTTAAGACAGACCATCGCAGCCTCAAGTATTTGTTGGAGCAATGCTTATCCACTCCATTTCAACAATCGTGGCTTCCAAAATTTTCGGGTTACGATTTTAAAGTGCAGTACCAGAGCAGGAAGGAGAATGTCACCGCTGATGCCTTATCTCGGATAACAAGTATGGAGATGTTAATGTTTACAGTAACACAAGTTCAGGGGGAACTCCTCGATGCAATCAAGAAGAGTTAGGACGAGGATCAAACAATCAAAGAAATTGTGAAACAATTAGAAGTGGGACAAATGAAAACAGGGGTATATGAGTGGAAGAAAGGTGACAATTCTATTTACAACAAGCTCAAAATAGGATGAAACAATATGTTGATTCGAGACACTCAGAAAGGGAGTTTGAGGTGGATGAAAGGGTATTGTTGAAGCTCTAGCCATACAAACAGCACTCACATCAAAGAAGGAACAATCAGAAGTTGGCACCACTGTTATGGACGATACAGAATAACACAGCACATTGGTAAAGTGATGTACAAATTGAAGTTGCCTGCGGAATCAATGATTCATCTGGTGTTTCACGTATCACAATTGAAGAAGGCCATCGTGAAACATGACAATACGTCTTCGGTGTTACCCAAATGTATTGGTCCCATCGAATGAATACTAGTGCTGGTACTGGGAAGGTGAATGGTTAAGAGGAACAATCGGGCAGTAACTCAGTGGTTCATCCAATGGTTCGATGGTGATGATACCAGAGCGACATGGGAGTACCTCTTTGACCTTCAAAAATGCTTCCCAGAAGTTAATTTGGTGGACAAAGATGTTAAGAGGAAGGAGATTGTTATAGAGAAAAACGAAGAAGAAGACGATGACGTCATTAGTCGTTAGATTTTATTATGAAACATTGCATTTTTAAATAAGGTCCACCATTTTTAGCATACGACCTAAACTACGATACTGTATACCAGTTGTATATAAGCTGCATTGTAACGGATATATGACATGTAAAAACTGAATGACATTTGATTCTCTTCTCTCTCCCTTCTATGTGCTTCTGTGTATTTTTTTTCTCTCTCTGAACTCTCTCGAATCTCTTCTATACCTCACCTTCGATACGTGATTTTCTCGGTGTCCATTATTTCTTACAATAGGGAATGATCTTTAGCAAGGTTTGCACTTAGATGCTGATTACCGTGTAGCTTGTTGTTGATGTGAATGCTTTCATTGCTTTTAACACTATAATTATGTTTCTCCCTCTTTCTTCTGGTTCAAAAAGGAAAGAAGGGGTTGATTTGGTTGCAACATCAACTTGTAATTATTTTATTTTTTCAATCTACAAAGAACGGTATATTCTTATGGATTTATTATTTGCTTATGAGACAAGGGATGATCAGATTGTGCAGTTGATGCCTGGTGGATAATCGAACTTCCATCCGTACATTAGACGCAAAGTTTTATTGTTAACCTTACAGCCTTTCGCAATGCAATAGACAATCATGCGAACTGTCTGCGACAAAAGAACTATTTACTTAAAACGAAGAATCTAAAGAAAGGGTGTGTGCCACGGAAAGCAGGGTGCTCGAAAACAAAGAAGCCAATTACATAGCTAACGATCTACCCAAGATTGAAACCTCCCAAGTCCCATTTAAAGTTAATGTAAACAAGTTAGTTTTAATTTTATTTGAATTTTGATATTATCTTGTGTTTGCTTTCATATTAGTATAGGATTTTATTTTATGTTATGTTATTGCCTTTGTTTCTTTTTATCCCTTTCTTTTATATTTTTCAAGGATGTTAGTCTCATATTAGATGGATCCAAATCATAAAATTATCATAATCACGAAACTACCACTAAACCCTCTCACTTTTTCTAAATGCTTATAATGTATACATTAAGGTGCGGGTATAGGTTTAATGAATTTTTAATGATTTTCTTTGAACTTATTATAGTCATGATTATAATATTTTATGAATTAATATTTTGAATTGGTTGAGATCTATCCATGGGTACTATATGTTATTGTTGAATATTGTTGAGATCTATCCATGGGTATTATATGGTTAGAAAGAAATTAGTTTTCTAAGTCATATTTCTTGTAATCATTGATATTTTCAAGTTGAATGAAATTTGCATATTATTTACACACATATACACCCAAATTTTTTCGTAAGCTTTTGAACCTAAGAGCAATTTTTCAAAATTTTTAAAGCTCTTGTTATTCTTTCATGTGTGTGATATCATGTATAGTATGATAGAACTTGATTTTATTATACATATTATGTTGGACCCCTTTTTTCAGAGCCCAACTTCGGAGTCATGAAATGTGAGCGTAACCCAATGAAATCTCCTTAACCATCATCAATTAATTTTCATGCTTTGATATCAAAACATGTTAGGTCCCTAGGTCCCAATGGGTGGGTTCACCGATGCAAACGGACTAGAACTTCTGCAGAGATCTTTCGGGAAAAGTTCACCGCGACAAAATTTTGACTTCGCTGCAGTGAAGTTCCTATATTAGACCTATGCATCTCTCGGGACAAATATGACATGGCAAGAAGCTTGATTTCACCGTAGTGAAGATGCAAAATTAACCATAATAATACCTTTCGAGAAGGGTTCGCTGCGATCAACTATGGCTTCGCCGTGACGAAACCCCTGGAATCGCAACTCAGACCCCAACATCAAACAATGCAAAAATACATATATACTTACAACCTTAACATCCCTTAACCTACAACTTCCAATATCCAACAAGTTCATATTCTATATTGATTGAAAATCATGAGCAAAGCCCAAAAGATTTATTATAAACAAAGGAAACTCCTTCCACTCTTAATCTCGTCACTTAGCAAAACTATTCTCTCAACTCTAATATCCAAAATTTCACCCTCCATATCATTGGAAACTCACGAGCAACCCAATTACATTTCCTTAAAATCAAAAGAAAAGTTTCACAAAAGCTTTAATGACATTTCAAGCCAAAATACATCAATGTCTCAATATCTCAAAATAAAAAAATTACATGAACTAATAATCTTTAAAATGCAACTAAAGCCTTGTATTTACAAAATCTAGCTTAAAATACAAAACATGCAGAATTTAGAGCGATGCCGTGACTCTCTCACTCACTCGGTCTCTTCCTCGTCACCTAGAGATGGGAAGGAATGGGGGGTGAGCTTAAAAGCTCGTGCGTAGCAATTTTATAATCGGTAACAAGCAAAAACCATTGAAATATTCATTTCCTTTGTAAAAATTTACATTGAAATTATAAAGCACATATTTTCCAAATTCTCAATTATCAAACGATTTATAAGCAACATAAATCACCCATTCATCAAACTTATCAACATATAAGCATATCAAAATGGTTTGGGTGGGTCCAAAATAGAATGTACTATACATTTCCACCTAATGGTCGTATGTAGCTATGAGCAGAACGTACTATCGCAATCCCACTTAATGGTCTTGCATAGCCATGAACTTATGGGAGTCCATGAAGGAGCTCCATGTCATTAGCGGGCAGACGGGAGAAGCCTCTAATCAACGTACACTTAACTTAACTTAGGGGACCACCACAAACCTATATAATCATGCGTTTCACATCTTGTAAATATATTACCTAAAATGACACATTTTCGAAACTTGATTTCATAATCATAATATCGTTTCAAAATCATTTTCATTTTTTGTTAAAATCATTTTCATCATTCATTTCATAAATCAATAACATAATTCATATACAAACATGTAGCATGTTCTTAAAGCACTTAAAAAACAATAAATGCACATTTATAAGGTAGTTGGAAATAATTTAATTCCATTTAATTGAAAGAAACATTAATAACTTATTAAATCAATTATAAAAAAGTATCCCACCTTGAATTCCTTGCTTATAACTTGCTCAAATGTGCCTCTCCTCTTGTCTTTCTTGATTCCCTTTTCATAGGCAAAATCCCAAATTCAATAGGGTTGCAAAATTGAAAACCCACAAAGCATATTCAATAAAATTTATCCTAGATTACATAAACACATGCATTTTCTAAACTCCATGGACTAAAGCCCTTCCAAAAATCTATAGAGTTCAAAATGCACTTACCTTGAATCTTCACCAAATAATGAGTTTCTTGGCTCAAAAGAAAGCTCTTTTCTTCTTCTACCCTTTTCTCTTCTTAAACAATTTCGAAATTTCTCTTGAAGGCTAAGAAAATTTGAAACCTAGTTGGATTTCTTTTCTTTCCTCTCAAACCACCGAAACTCTCTTCCTTTCCCCTTCTCATTCACGCTTTCGGCTTCTTCAATGGCGAGACACCCTAGTTTCTTGCCTTAATACCCTTAATTAGTGTGAAATGTCCCTTTTACCCTTTCCTTTATGCCTTATGTCTTTTAACCTTAAGTAATCTTCCAAAAATGCCCTTTCATCAATACACTCTTACTAATTTAATTCAACAATCCAATGAAATAAATCCTACTAACATAGACATAACAATTAAACTCCCAAAAATAAATATATCAAAACCTCATAATTCATTTAAATCATGCTTAACTAGAGAAAAAATCTGGGGGCTAACATATTAAGACTATATTTTTTGAATTAGAAGCATTAATATGATGAAGGCATTTAGATTTACCAACTTGCCTAGCCTATGTCTTTGAAAGTTACCATACCTATAAAACTTACCTTGAGGAATAACCAAGTTAAGCCTTAGCCTTTTTCATTGATTTTACCCACATATTAACCTTTATCTTTTTTTTTTGAAGACCTTTTATGGTTTTGAATCTTGAAGGTTATTTGTATTTTTTGCTTGTTTGAGACTTGAAATTTTTTAAAAGTCCTTTATTTCTTTAATTGTGGTAGTGAATATGTGAATTATGATTAAAAAACATAAATAGAAAAAAGAAAAAATTAAATAAGTTTATGGTACCAAAATAGTTACATTTAAAGGACCTATGTGTGTTTGTAACCAAGTCTTGTAATGTTTCTTTGAGTAAATTTCCTTCACTTAAACCCTTTTTATTATTGTATTCACACTATACCTAAACCCCATTACAACCTATATACAGACCTTCTAATTTTTGTTTCTAGATTGTACATAAGCGGTAGGGATGTGATTTTACTATAAGCTTATGGTAAGAATTCTACTATGCATTGATTAAGAGTTTTACACATTTCACCTTAAACACTTGAGTGCATTAAGTGAAATCTTCGTGAGGGTGTAAAGAGATATGATTTTGATTTCAATCCGATTGTTGATGTGATTACTATTAATGTTACTTAGGAAGTTAGTTTTAGGATAATTTGATTCTATTTGTATATTAATTAGATTTAATAGGATATGATGATGTATAGTATGAATGGACATATTGAAATTCATGATGGATTGATGTTGTGAAATTTATAAGTTTGATTATGGTTTGCTAAAGGATAAGCAAAAACTTAAATGTGGGAATAGTTGATATATGCATAATTAATCATAATTTTACCTCATATTTGATGTATTCTTGCTTGATATTTTATACGTTTGGTATATATTTGGTACCTAATTCATTTCCAGTGTGTTTACAGAGTATAATTGCCTTCACAGACTTAAAGGAGAAGAATTTAGACAAAAATGAGGTGCAAAGTAGAGAATCAACAATATGGAAGCACGACTATGCATTTTCACAATTTCAAGCATTTTTGGACATACACGGATTGATACACTGCTGTAAACTAGATCATGTAAGCCACAGAAACCCTAGTTTTTAATATAAAAGGACGTTTTCTGCTGATAAAGAAAGGAGGAGACTTTAGGAGATGATTTCCAAACATGGAGAACATCCAAAAGGGATGATTTTGGTCCAAGGAATTGGAAAACACAAAGAAATCATCAACAGATCCATTAGAATTCAAGATCAAGGCTCTACATCACAAAACATTTGATAAAAGACAATTATGGAGATTTAGAATTATGATTCCATTGTTTTTGATTCATTTTTCATTCAATGTATGATTTCTTATTCAATCATATGTAACTAAATGTCAAGTTAGTATTTAGGTTAGATGAACCTTATGTTAATACTTTGACATGATTTGATTCTTTTATTAATGCAATTGGTTGTTTGACATATTGTGATCTGATTACACATTTTATTTATGTTCTAATAACTTGAGAATATTATATTATAATTTGACTTCATAAGTAGAGATTGAGAAATCCTAGTATGAATATATCTATTATAATTAGAAGGAGTTAATTACAACCTTAGAGATAGGATAACATAAATCTTCCAAATTAGGGTCAAACCTAATAGAGGGACTTATAAATCGGTAATGCAATCCTATAAGATTTAACCTGAGTAATTTGGTTTGAGACCTTAGGATTAGTTGTCAGTAGACTCAAGGTTAGCTATTAACATACCATAGGAGTCTCCGCAGTCTAATACGTTAATAAAAATTGCATGATAAAACATCAATTTGTTAAGGGTTTAAGGGGACTTAAAAAGAAATTATGAATTAAGGCATCATTGGGAGACAAGAATGAAGAATGAGGAAGAGGGAGGATGCCTTGTGGGTAGGTTAAGGAGGGGCCTCATTAAAAGCCAATTGATAACCTAGAGAAAAAACAAAAGATAGAGCATTAGCTACGGTTCAACAATAGATTCCATTCCAAAATAGGAACAAAGTTAGTGTTAAGAGTGAGTGAGAAAATAAAGTAGGTTAGTAGAGTTCAAAGACTTGGAAATTTTAAATAGAGGCTAGAGCCTCTATCTAAAGATCAAATATTCTTTAAATCTATAATTGATATTGCTTGCCCAATTAAGAATTTTTTCCTAGTTAGCATGATCACATTATTTTTCACATAGTACCACGGATTGCTTTCATAAGAATTAGAGAAGTTGTGTCTAAAGAATAGATGCTTAATGGATTTAAGCTCAATGTTGTAAAGGGAGACGAAAACTTGTCACAAATATTCTTCTAACTATGTTATGAGTTTTAAGCTTTTGCTTAGCAACTATCTATAAAATTAAAGAGGATTTTCGGAGGTTTCTTTTATGGGATTTTGGGATTTTGGGAGGCTACTTTTATGCCATACTAAGCTTTTTAGAAAAGGGTCCAATTGGATACTAATATTTTCGTCATAATTTGATTTGAACCCTAATGTATTATAAATTTCAATTAAACCCTAACTTAACATCTCAATTTTGTTAATTATTCATAAAAAATACTTGCTTGGCATTTTTTTTCTTGTAACTCTTCATGCTAGATGTTTATGTTACATGAAAGTGTAGACATAAAATTAAAAAGAAAAGGGCTAAAGAAAATCCAACTCATCTATCCCTAGCATTTTTAAATTCTAGCTCCTTCGTCTCTAATCATTAATTTACACATCTTCATCCATTCTTCTCTCTTCCTCTAGTAGTCTTTATCACCTCTTCTTATTTATCGATCTCTTTTCATCTAATTATCTCATTTGAAATTTAATTCAAGTAACTTTTCTTAGTTGCCAACGAATTTAATTATTACATCAATAATATATTGATGATGTGATGTCTCATATTGTTGATAAGAACAAAGTGTAAGAAGGAAACCTACCTAATTTATGTATAGATTTGAAGCTCAACATTGTACTCTAGTTATATTCTAGCCATTTTATAAGGGAGATCTCATTGGTGACATGAAGTCCTCATCTACAATGACACTTTTCAATAATCATATTGACATCATTTGATTTGTAAGAGAAAATTCAAGTTTCCAAGCACCAAAATTAATGCATATTATTTGACAATTGACTATTTCAAGTTAGGTTAGTATTATGTAGTGTTTGTGCAAGCTTTTATCAAAGACTTGATGAGTTTTATTGAATGTTAATTAGTTTCTTATATTTTTATGTCTTTCTATAGTTAATTTGGCTAAACTCAAAATAAAAAAAGCTTCAACACAAATTAATGAATTTTTTGAAGGTTATCATTACCTTATGGCTAAGCTAAGCTAATCTAATACAATTTTGACACTTATTTTATTACAGAAATAAGTATAGAAAAGAGAGATATGGAGTTATACATGCAAAAGTGAACCATTTTATTTTAATGGAAGAAGTATAAATGTTTCATTACATGCAATAATATATATACATAATACAATTACATCTTGTGTGTACTAATATGATATAAAGTGACAATGGGTATCTAATAAATGAATAAAACTTGTCTAAAGTTAGACTTGAATTTAAAGGCAGAGATACTTAACCTTTTGGTTTAAATTGAAAACTTTGACTATTTGGAAATGAAAACTTATAGTATTTAATTCTAAAAGGTTAGGTTATTTTTCCTCCTTTTTTAAAATAAAATGTTTATCCTTATTTATCATATAAAACACACATTTGGCATGAAGGCTTATAAAAAAAATTAAAAAATTCCAAGCAGGATTTTATGATGGAGAATTAATAAAGATATTAAGTTGGGAAATAAATTGAATGTTTATAAAACATTATTGTTCTCTTTAAATGATTTGAAATGTTTTAAAAAAGAAATAATGCTAGAGAGGTCTAATTTAATGCTCAAGCAGGTTTTGCTGGTGAAAGTGAAGTGCACTTCAATTCACAACATCTTCTTTATTTGTGTTAGAATTATAAGTGGATATATTTTCATTATGTTGGAAAATCTTCTTAAATCAAAACACCAGTAACCACCTTAAGTCACTTCTCTTACCAAAGCTTTTTTTGAAATTATATGTGCTAGGGAATTGAAGCCAGGGGTCTTATAAGGTCCATAAGGTGTTATTTTTAAGCTTGTAACTCTAGAGATTTCACTATCAAAGAAATGAGCATGAATCCATTTAACTAATAGGAAAATCATTTTCTATCATGATCTTCCAAATAAGCTTGGATAGTAGCATTTTATCCATAACATTAATGAAGATTATTCTTAAGCCTCCTTCATCCTTTGGAGTACAAACATTAAACCACCTAACTTTTCTTTTGGTATTATTATTGTCTTCTCTAATCTAGAAGAAGTTCTTTAGTATTCTTTCAATAGATTTGATTAGGCTTGAGAGGCAAAGTGAGAGCTCCAAATTAAGATCACTCAATATTGAGATAATTAGCTACAACCTACCTACATAAGATAGAATTTTATTATTTTAGCATCAAGTTTTTTTTAAGATGGAGTCAAGATGAAGTTAGCAATATCTAAAGTTAATCGTTTTTAGTAGTCGATCCAGCCATTTATATCAAAGATATTGGACCTCAACAGTATTTGTAAGGCCCCAACATATACCTTAGAAGCATTATAGCATGTCTAGGGTGTACTAAAAACTGAACATAACAAATGAATTAAGTGCATCTAAGTACAGTAAGAGACATAATGATATTTAATGTAAAAGACTTAGGTAAATGGGATAATTTGTTCATTTTGGCATAAACATACTTATATAATTTGGCAGTACCTTGGTCTATAGACTCCAAATTGGATAATTCTAATTGGAGATTAAAATAGAGACACAGATATAAAATTTCATGATGGAACTAAAATTTACAATATAGGAAGTAAAGGAAGTAGGACTAATAAGCAATTTTTCTAAAGTTAACACATGGACCAATTAGATTAAGGCAAGTGTGATGAATAATAATAAAGCATGCATTTCCAATAGGAATTAAGCATATGTGTGAGTCTTGAAAGTGTTGCAATTGGCATAGGGGGATGCACGAAATTTTTGGGGTTCTAAGTTCAGATTTTTCTCCTCTCCATTTCACCTTCTTTATCCCATCATTTTTCATGTAAGAAATCAAACCAATCTTAGGTGGAAATCAAGGTAAAAGTTAGAGATTTTCTCTTCACCTTTATCTCTTCTTACTTTGCTTATGAAGAACTGAAATTATAAGGTTAGAAGTAGGATTGATAAGAGTATTTGTGATGTTTCTAGTTGGTGAGTCAAGCAAAGCCAAGAAGACTTTTGGGCTTCCCTTATTTAATTTTCCCTTATTCAATTTTTGTACCTGTATATTTAAATATGTAAAAAAATTCATTTGGATATGGAATGACTGTTGGGATGATACTTTGATGTTATTTTGCTGTTATCTTGCATAGAATAGGTTGAATAAGACAAGAGAGTATTGTTTAGGGGAATTCTGTTTAGGATTTGTTGAACCAGTAACATTGTTTGCATCATAACTTAGCCTATAGACCTCTAAATTGAGTGCTTTTAGTTTCATATGAAACCTAAGACATTGAAATAAAAAATATATAGAAGAGACTTTAACTTAATTCTGGCTTTATGATGTTGGAAATTGGAATAGAAAATGGTGACCTAATGTTGCCCCTATTGTGGAGCAGTATGTGATATTTGGTCTATAGCTCATGTGTTAGAAGTTAGAATTGCTTTATCTTTAGTGTTTTGGAAACTAGAGACATAGATGGACAAATTTCTAGAAGACCACGAATTCTAACTTTTTATATACCAATATTTAGGGATAACTAGACTCCATCATGTGATTTGTTTATGGACTAATAGTTTGCCTATTTTTGGACTACTTTGGTGTTTAGCTCAAATTGCACGATTTTGAGTTTGTTTTTGTTTCTAATTTTTTTGAATCTTAATTGAACTCTTTTGAATGTGTATGAAACTTTTCAAACACCTAGAAATAAATGAAATAGGACTTGTCATATGTCAATTGAGTGATTGAACATTGGAATATAAGATTGAGCATAATGCATTCCAAAGAAAATTTGTGTGTACATAAACGATTTGTATGCATAGTCATTACTCATATGTGTATAGTATGATTACAGAAGTGTGATTTTGATACCCTTCTAATGGTGGTAAGCCATGAATTGCATGTATGAATGCAAATATAGATTTTATGCTTTGAAATGTATATCATATGATTTGTTAATATATGAATTATGAAATTGACAAATGGTTAAAGGAAATGTTATACTGCCTGCTCTATTACCTTGGTGTGGATAAATAGGCATGCTTATAGGGATATAGTGAAGCTGCTACAGTTTGACGCCACCGGTGTCCACAGTTCAATACCTTTGGGTATCCACAGTTCGATATCTTTGGGTATATGCACTTTGATGCCTTCAGGTATTCACAGTTTTGATATCTTTAGATATCCATAACTCATGTTATCCACACCAATAGGAATGTGCAGGCCTAACACATAAAATAAAGTAAATAGATATAAATAAGAAATGTAGTATGATAATATAAATAATCAATATATAAATGAGCATTTGCATTTATACTGATAATTATATCATTAAGTGTTGAATATCAATGTTTGAGTTTTCAAGGTGAATTTATGGTATATAAACAACATATTGAAGCATGCTTGCATAATTTATTTGATTAAGTATGCCATCACTATTTATATTTGTGTTATGTTCATTATTGTATGTAATAGCTTGTTTTTCATATTGAAGGTTAGAGCCTTAGATTATTGCACATGTCCATATCATTGAGAATTCATGAAATGCATTTCATTCATATTCATATCATTAGCATACACATATGAATTATGATTTAGTAATTATTGCAAAGATTGTATATGCACTCAATTGACATATTCTGAGGTATCAAAGGTTTTAAGTGATTATGATGTGATTGTGTATTGATTATATCTTGAATTTTGGTTTAATAAACTACAAGTAATAAATTGGAATTTATTGTTACAGTTGGGTGATTGATGAAGTGATGTAATGGAAAGACAAATTGATACATGAAAATTTAGGGTGACTAGGCATATAAAATAGTGACTCAAGGCATTAGTACTAGGGTGACAAATGGCTTAGATAAATGAGTGACAAATGGTGGTATAATTGGGTGACAAATGGCTTAGGGAACTATGAGACAAATGGACCAAATATTAAGTGACATTTGGTGGTTGGAGTAGAAGACATGTAACATGCCTCTTTACTTGATAAGTGTTTGGACAAGTGTCTAAACCCTTACCACACACCCACACCGACAATTTCCATACTTGAAAGACCATCTTTTTCTTGTTTTTTGGTTACATGCTCCCTTCTTATTTCTTCTCACCATCAACCTACACCTATAACCCTCATAGCTTTGGATATTTTAAAAAAATTTGCACCTTGCCGCTTCAAAATTATGCTACCTTCATCTTATTGTTGAAACCCCTTTGTGTTTCCAACTTGTTCTTAGAGTATGGTTGCAAGCTTGGAGGGCTAAGAAATCTTATTAGTTGAGGTAGAATTATAATTAAACAAGTGAGGTAAAATTATAATTAAACAAGTAAGTAAAATTCTGATATTGTGGCATGTATAATAGAAATCTTATGGTGATTAAATTGAGATGGGATTCAGTAGGGCTGATGATGAGTGGTGCTAGAATTTGACAGATAAATCGGTTTTATTTTGATGTATGAAACTGTAGGTTAGAGGTTGTTTAATAGGTGATTTTAGGTTGGGATTTAAAGTATAATGAAGGTGAATTTAGGATAGAGAAGTTTGTTAGCGTAGTGTTCTTGAAATGGGAAAAAACTAGGACTACATATATGATAGTTTTTATTTTGATTTTTTATGCATGAAAGACTAGTTTATGAGCTACTAATTGAATAATTTTGAATTGGAATTGGAGATGAAGTTGACGAGGAAAATGAAGTACATTAAGGTATAATTAATGGGCTATTATGATGGTGTTAGAATCTAGAAAAAAACTGAAGGAATGGATGGTGAACTTTCTATTCACCCATCCCACGATTGCGGGAGTTGCATTATGTCCTTTTCATGATCGTGGGAAATGCTTTGATAAGAGCAAATTTTTGTTTTATCTTTCCATGATCATGGAAAGGTACCCCATGATCGTGGGGAATGTTCTGAAGTGAAACAAAATTTTGTTTTGTGTTATTGTTGAACCAACTAAGGATAAGTTATTTTACTTTGGTGTATTTGGACTTGATTAGGGCTTAAAATGAACCTAGATGGTTGCTTGATCAATTAGTTAAATGTTTGATAAGTCTAGGTTATTAATTGATCTAATAATTTAATGGAGGATTTTGGGCTATTGATGATGGAGGGTGAGACTGGTGTCACTTGATGCACGTTTTGGAGATCAAGCCAACGATATTGAACAAAGGCGCTGCTTGGGAAGCAACCCAAGGGGAGTTAATTTCTATCTTTTACATTTTCGCATTTGTTATTTTTTTTAACTGCTTCATTTCTTGCATTTGATTTTACAATGAGGACAATGTAAGTTTTAAGTGTGGGGGTGGGGTATACTAGTTTTTATGTATGTTTTTTAGCTTAATTATAGCTTATGTGACTTCTTAGGTAGTTTTCAAAATCAAATGAACAAAATTAAAAATTTTATTATTTTTTATTGCTTTTAAGATTATTTATTCATAATTAAAGTGTGAATTGATTAGAAAAATACATAGAAAAATTTTGCATGTACTTCTACTCTTATGATTTGTTAAAGTGCATTATTCTTAGAAGAGCGGTGACTAGTGGTAGACAAAACAACAATGAGGTTTTGAGTTGTATTAGACTGACATATCTATATCAGTCTCACTATTTTGTTTGTTATATGTGACCTTCATGACATTTACTGTTGGAACCCGATCTGGAGACCGGATCCCAACCGGAAAACGAACCAAAAAAGCGGAAAGCAAAAAACCAAAGGAACGGTGAATCGAAAGGCGAAATACAACTCAAACAAACGGATCGGCAAATCGAAGCACAAATTGCGGAAGCTAAATCAAAGTAAACGCGTGCGGAACGGAATACGATCGGAAACAAATGAATGGATCGTGAAGCCAAACGAATCGAACGCAATTCAAAGAAACGGTTCGAAACGAATTGAATCAAATTCTGACATCCAAAACGTACAACTTAGGAAAAACTAAAATAGCAATGGAGACCATAAGACTAAACCATCCGAAAATCCGGTATAATTTTTTTTTCTTATCTTTCTCATAAATCAAACTCATACAAGGCAATCTTATTACCTTTTTCTTAGAAGTTATCCTCAATCCAATTCTCAAATCATACCAACTTCTTATACATGCAAACAATCCCAAAATTCATCTTTTAAACATCTAATTCTTATTTTTATTCAATCCTTGCACAAAACCAATTTTATCGAAAATCGGGCAGCATAACAGCTGTATTTTGCCAAACCCAAAAAATCTGCAAATCAAAATCCCACACTTCTATAATCACATCCAACCATAACAACCATCATCGGACCTCCTGTCTGTATTTCCAACAGAAACAAACACACATCTAACCCTAACACTTCAATAATTCTTAATCAGCCAACACAAACAATCTCATT
>JANZLD010000007.1:16002345-16012632 GCA_026413575.1 Erythroxylum carthagenense | reverse complement strand
GGAGAGGGCTGCGTCTGCGGGAAGAGGAGAAGAATCGCAGACGCAGCCCTAAATAATAACCAAAACGACGTCGTTTTTGTTTAAACCAAAACGACGTCGTTTTCATTAACTGAAGGGCGAGGAATTCACCGTCGCCTCACCGACGGAAATCGCGCGTCAGAAAATATTTCAACATATTCACCGACCGAATCGTTTTCGGTCGAATAAAGTTGAACCCCACCTAATTTTCCCGACCGTTACTTTTTTTCGGTTGGCATTTCCAATGACTTATATACTGTCGGTATTTCTCTTTTTCCTTGTAGTGTGTGTTAATACGACAAGATAATATATGATAATATAATATATAAATGTGAAGTAAACTAATATATCATAAAGAAAATAATTTTCTCTCAATATCTTCAATATTTAACTAACTTTAGGCACACATAAGATCTTTCATAGTATTAGGATGAAGTCGAGCAAGATAAGGAATAATTATTCGACCACCAGTATTAAAAGTAGACTCCGAAGCAACAGTAGATGTTGAAATTGCTAAGAGATCCTGTGTAATTATTGCTTGCATGATCAGATAAGCAATTCCATATGCCTTCCACCATAGCAATACATTGAACCCTATATTTTCTACTTCAGTCACAACATCTGCCTCAAAATTATTATCTAACTCCATCTTATTGTAGTTGTACGAAATTTTATCCTTTTTTTAGTTTTTGAAAATGTGGGTTTTACACTGGTCTTAGATGAGGATGAACCTGAACCTGAACATGAACTAAAGTTGGAGTTGAACTACTACGATCCTAATTTTTGTTTGATATTAGTTGACAATTAGTAAACAAATCATATCAAAATTGTTTAATGACATTAACATACTCTTGAGCTCAGTCATCATACAACATTTCATAATAAAAATAAACCTCCTCCATCTTGTATCTCTGGTTCAGCATAAAAAATAATTGTCATAGTTTGTCCAACCATATACCAGATAGAACTTTAACATGACCAGAATTACCTTATGAGAGTCAAATATCCATTCAAATATAATTTCTTGATCTCACATATACTACTAAAACAACTGTGCCAAACTGGATATTTTGTTCCTAAGAACAACTCAATAGCATTATAAATATTTTTTAAATTCGCACAAAGTGCTTTAGCTAACTCTCATTGCTCTTCTATTAATAAGTATATCAAGAATCTATTTGTGTCAGCCTACTAAACATTTCAACATATTTGGTTATTGTCTCCAACATCTTGAATGTTGAATTCCATCTAGTAGGACAATCTAAAACCAAATTCTTCGTGTAACAAATGTGTAGTTATCATATTGTTTCTTAAAAATTTTCTACTTTTTTAAGTGTTACAATCTAATACACTTTATTATTTTTGATTGACTCTACCACACTCTAATAAATCACATCTATCTCATCCTTCACAACAAATTGACATATGCACACAACAACACATGAAATAACCTCCCACTAACAAACAAGCTCCCAACCAATTACCTATTCTTCAACTCCCTGATCATTGCATTATTCCTTCTATAGTTATTAAGAGTTATAATGGATAACTTGGTATTAATATTTTAATCTATTAAACAATCCGCTAACACAATTGTCAACCTTTCACTTATATATGATGTCGACATATATATAAACCTACCATTTCAAAATATAAACAAATATCAAGTATAACATAATCAACAAGTAAATGATGACAATATTTAAAGAATATAATTTACCTTAGTAGTTGATGGCATAAAGTCAATTCATTATCAATATAGTGTGACGTCACTACCTAACCCTTCTTTTAGTTACCAGTTGTTCTATTAATACTCCGCCAGGTCTTTAATAATTCTTTCTTTTAATCCTCATGTCTCTTCAAAATATCTTTCTTTAAGGTATTCTATGTTAATATCTTGAATATAGGTTAGAGTAATGTCACAACCACTAAAACTTTTTGCTATCGACAGTGGAAAAATGGTTTTTCATCATCAATAATCATATTAGTTAGTAAAAATTTTGATTTATTGTTGTCGTAAGTTGTGTAAGTCATTTAACTTTCTCCTCTCATTAGGTCAGGGGTAAAAAAATGTTCGAACTCCTAATACAATATTCTTTTTATTATAGGAATACATATGTCTCTTCAAATAAGCATTAGAACTTCCAACCAACATCTTGTTATAATATTTAAACTTGGTTTTTCTACATTGTCCCTTGATTTAGTCTGATTGAATTGATCCCAAATATTAACCTAATTAATTTCTTCATTTGGTATCAAATTAGAACTCTTCACTTGTATATTATCCGGTACTAGATAAGAACTCGCCTTAAAGGAATATGTTCATCCATTTAAAACAATCATGATATAGGAGTATATAAGTTATTCATGGATTTTACATGGATACATATACTTTAATGAACATTTAACATAAAAGTATATAAGATAATAAAAGCATAATTAATCATAATCATATAGTGTGTTCAAATCACAATTTCATAACAATACTTGATAACTTTTGTTACCATAAGACAAAGAAAACAAACATCAAATAGCTAACTTGAACAATATATTCATACCATATTAATCGTTTATTAATATCCAAATTAAAAAGAAATGTTTTTAAATTGAATTTTTTAATTTGTAGATAATAGGATTCTCTAGGAGCAATTGCAAATAAAGGTTTAATTCCAATGTTATCTAACCAAGTTTTATTTATGAATAACAATTTCATAAATAATGTTCACTACATTAGATTTTTTATAACGTTAAGATGCAAGAGACATTTTTAAATGCTAAGGTAGCAACTTAATTTATTAACAGAGAAGAACTCTTGTAATTAATGGCAAACTGCAAAGTAAAGTAGGTAATGTAAATTGGTCATTAGAAGCGAGTTGTGACGATGCTATAACTCTAAAAAAGGGTTATATAAGTTTGAATGGAATATTATGCCCAGAGGACTCTATAGAGTGCAACATTGACATTTCTTTTAAATATCAAGTTCACTCTTATGTCTATATTTCTCTTCTCTTCCTAGCATATTCTTTAATCCATAATGAAATCTTATTGTCTTATATGCTAGAATGTGCATAGAAAGATGATTGGTCTTTTCTCTTTAGGTTAGTTTAGAGCTAATGTTCATATTATGTTTGGTTATTGTGATAGAGGACTTGAAGAAAGAGAAGGTGATATTGATTGAAGAAAAGGTTAAACTTGAAATTCAAAGTCAAATTTGGCAAAAGAAGGAAGCTTCATTTGTAAAAGAACTAACCATAGTTGGGATATATATCTTGGCCGAAGAAGTAACTAAACTACCTTTTCATAATGATAAGTCGACTAATGATCTAGGTTCTGCAATAGAGGCTCCTAATAGAGCTACGTGTTTCTAGTTGTCTATTCTAAGTGATTCTAAAATAAATAGCTATGATGGCACTAAAAGAACCTAAGGTTATCTTTTGGTGGAGGAGTTGCAAAAGGAATTTAACTTAACATACCAATTAGAAGTTAAATCGAGGCTACAATTTTGAGAGAAATAAAACAAAAACTTAATTACAAGGATGACTAAATGAAGCTGAACAGCATAAAGAAGCTTTAGAAAACAAGCTTGCAAATATGTAGGTGTTGGTGGCAGAGACCAAAAAGATTCGCAATGTAGAAGAAATGTAATCTGATGCATCTAATACTTCTCAAGCTATTCTTAGAAATGTATCTCTAATGCCTAACATTCATTAAGCAATATCTTAAAGATATAACTACATATGAAGAATTAAAAGTAAGCTACAAAACCATCAGAGGTCAACCAAAACTTTTGCCCTTAGATTACAACTAACTAGCCTACTTTTTCATAAGATGTTGGACCAGACAATAAGATGTCATAGTTCAAGCAAAACAATAAATATAAAATATAAAATTAACATCTAAAAACTATAAGTTGAAATAAAACTTTTACCTTTGAACTCTATTACTAAAGCAATGCAATGGAAGTTGTAACTACAATTCGAACTATAGAGGCAACTATGACTGGAACTAGGAATTGCAAAGAGAATGGAGACTAGAGGAGGTGACTAGTGAGGAGTGGAGTACTGGAGCAATGACACTGGAAACTACAAGAAGGCAAGTAGGTCCAATGAATGGAGGAGGTGTTAGGAAACCAACCATGATTGAATCACAGGTGTAACAAAAGATTTTTCAGAAAAAAATTAACTCGAAGCTTAGTCAACATTAGCTTGGCAGGGTCGCCATCTTTAAATTCATTAAGTCTAAATTTTAAAATTTTTATAGTTTCCAATCAAATCATAATAATTGAATAACTTGAAAAATAAAAACCATAAAATATGAAATTATACTTAATTCGATATTCCTGCTGAAATTCTTTTAAAACTTTTTTTGTGTGTCAACCACAAGCTATTCACACATCTAACCTTTAACAGTATCCATGGAACAGTACAATGCCACTCAACTTGTAGAGAGGAAATTGGTGGGAGTGCTAGCTCCCTTACATTTATTCTTATATATAGAAAATGCATTAGGGATTGATTTTTTAAATTAAATATTTCTATTATAATTAAAGTTAAGCTCTAATTGTAATTACTTTAATTTTAGTAAAATTAAATATCTCATATTTTATCCCTAAAGTGTCTTAAACTTTACAATTAATTCCAACTTAACTGAAATTAATTTTCTCTTTTAAAACGCTCTTCATGTGTGACCTATTAGGTTCCTAATTTTTTGGCAATGATTCTAAATTATAATTATAATTAATAATTAAAATTAGATAAATTAAAAATCTTTTAATTCTCTAGTAAAAAAATTTATAATATATCAAGATTGACGTTTCGCAATATGTCATGACCACCTAAATATTAGGAATTTCAAAGTGGTTTGACTTAACATGTTTATGTATGGTTATGATATATAATTTAATTGTTTTATCATCTAATGTTTCAATTGGATAGAGAATGATATAGTGTCTACTCTTTTGAATCCAATTATGCTTGTTCTTGCTAATTAGTAAATGATTTATGATTCATATTTGAAAATATATTTTCAAATGTCAGTTCCCTCTAACTAGAGAATTCCTTAAACCATTACTAATCAAGAATAGTAGAACATTACTTTAGAGTGATGAATCCTTTATCAACTTACTCAACTATCTCCTTATAGTTCATACTCTAAGGCCCCAACATATACCCTAGAAGTATATAAAATGTATAGGGTGTATTAAGAAGTGAAAATAACAAATTAAGTGCATCTAAGCATAGTAAGGGACATAATGATAATTAATTTGAAAGACAGGGATAAATTGGTTATTTCATCATTTAGGAATGAACATGAATAATTATATGTGAGTTATGGACTAAAATGAAATCAATTGATGAATTTATATGCCAATGTGGGTATTAGAGGAAGAAGAAGGACCAAATGTTCAATTTTGCCAAAAATCAACATATGGACCAATGGGATTGAAACATGTGTGTAAGACTAGAAACTTCTTAAAGTAAGGTATAGAAGAGTGAGGAGAGGGACGTGTATGGAGTGTTTTAACTCTTGAATTTTCTTTTCTCACCTCCTTTCCATTCCATCTCCTTAATCACATCATTTTGCATAAGGAATGAAGCTAATCCTAGGTGAAAATTAAGTTAAAAGTTTATTGTTTTTCTTTTCATCTTCATCTCTCTTGCTTTGCTCATGAAGATCTATAATTATAAAATTTTGATATGGTATTGAGATATGTACTTGTGGCATCCTAGTTGGTGAATCAAACAAAGCCAAAGGGGAAGAGAAGGAGGAGTACTAAAAGAAGAGCTAATTGGCAAATTTTAAGGTTTAGGACTACACTTACTCTAATTTCTCTTTGTTTGTATATTTAAATGGATTCAAAGATTCATCTGGATGTGGAATGGTTACTGGGATGATGCTTTGGTATTATTTTGGTGTTATCTTGCATATAATTGGTTAAATATGGCAAGAGAGTATCGTGTAGTGGAATTCTATCTAGGGTTTGTTACACCAGTCACATTGATTAGGTAATAACTCAGTCTATAGATCTCTAAATTGGGTGATTTCAGTTGCATATGAAAACTAAGACATATAAATAGAAATCTCTAGGAGTGACTATGACTTAATCTGGCTTTATGACATTAGAAATTGAGATTAAAAATGGTGACTTGATAATGCCCTGGTTTTGGAGCAGCTTGTGATGTTTGGTCTTATCTCATAACTTAAAAGTCCAAATGGCCTAATCTTTGATGACATGGAAACTAGAGACATAGGGAAACAATTATTTAGAAGATCTCAAAGCCTAAATTGAATTTTTTTCTATATGAAAATTTCAAAACAATTTGAGACTATCGTGTGATTTACTTCTGGACTGATTTGTTTGTCTATTTTTAGACCCACCATCTGCTTAGCCCATTTTGCACTATTTTGAGTGCTTTGCTTCCCTTTTTTTTCACTGAATCATATTGGAAGCTTTTCTAATATTTATTAAAATTTGCAAACACCTAGAAATAAATGGAGTATGACTTACTATATTTCAATGGAGGGGGGGACATTAAAATTTGCCATTGAACATAATGCATGCTAAAGAAAATTTAAATATATATAGATGATTTATATGCATATTTATTGCTTATATGCGTATAGTATGATTATATAAGTGTGATTTTGATACACTTTGGTAAGTTATGATTTGTTTGTATGAACTCAAATACAAATTTTATGATTTCAATTGGATATCATATGACATGTCAATATATTAATCATGAAAGTGGTAAATGATTAAAGGAAAATGTTACAGTGACTGCTTCATTGTCTTGGTGATGGATAAATAGGCATGCCTATAAGGTTACAGTGCAACTGCTACAGTTGACACCAATGGTTTCTTCGTTTCGAAACTATAATGTCTCTACAGTTTGATACCTTCGAATATCCATAGTTCGATGCCTTCAGGTATCCACAGTTTGATATTTTTAGATATCCATAGCTCCCGTTATGCACACCCATAGAAAATGTGTAGGTTTAATATAAAAAGAAAATTTAACAGTCATAAATAAGAGATACGACTTGATAGCATAGATAATTTATACTGATAAGCTTTGAATGTCAATATTTGTCTTATAAATTTGCATTTTGCTATATGGAAAATATATTGAAGCATATTTGCATTATGTAATTTGTTTAATCATGCCATCATTATTTACATGAGTTTATGATATTCATGAATGTGTGTGTGTACTTGGTGGATGATTGTCATGAGTGGTCATCCAAACTAAGTATTTCCCCATTAAACTTTCAAGCTTAACATGGGTATTAATATATGTAGGTCCAAGTAATAGGAGTAAGGCACAGGGATCATCTGCAGAGACCAAGGCCAGCTGTTAGGAGTAAAAATACCTTTGGATTGTACATGTAATAAAGGACAATGTAATGATTTCTTTTGGACTATCATATAAATGTAATGATATAATACTACTTTTAAATGATAATGTTAAGGGATATGAAATTTTGTAATATGTATATATACAACATTGAATAGATAAATGAGTGATGACAATCCTTATAAATGAATAAAATTATATAGCATGAATGTATGTACAAGAATTTAGGTGTCATATGTGTAGGTGATTATAGGTTCCGTATAGGAGGTGTTACATTTTGTGGTATAAGAGCTCGGTTTAGGTATTCTAAACAATAAAAGTTTAATAATGTGTGATATGGTTTGGTATTGTGTTGGCTTAATGCAGATGTCCCTATTTTCTTATTGATAGTAAAGATGAAAAGAACTCATGAAGCTGTTGATGAGGGGTTAGCTGATAGTGTTAACCAAATTGCGAGTGTGTGATAGAATGTTATCAGCATATCGACTGGCTTATAATATACACGTGACAAGTCCCTTAGGCTATAACATATATTTGAATAGAATATATAGAGATTGCCCTATTATGATCCATGGGAAGCAGTTTGCTGCTGATCCGATATAGTTACCCTTTCATGAATTTGACTTGATCTTGTACTAGATTATTTGTCCAAACACCAAGCTATAGTTGATTATGGGTTGAAAATGGTTGTTCTCAAAGATTCTGATGGTTCATAAATAGTAGTGCATGGTATTCTATCTAGTTCTTTGACTAATTAAATATTAGTCATGCAAGCAAGAAGACTTCTTAGAAAAGGTTGTGAGGAGTATTCAACTTTAATACTTGATTTAAAAAGGAAGAAGGCAAACTTATAAGACATATCAATAGTAAATGAGTTTCCTTACATGTTTCTAGAAGAGGTACAGAGTTTTCCACCTGAGAGGGAGGTAGAATTATGAATTGAATTTGTACTTGGTACTACTCTTATTTCTAGGGCACCTTATAGAATAACTCTTATAAAGTTAAAAGAGTTAAAGACTCAATTACAGGAACATTTGGACAAAGGTTTCATCAAGCCCAATGTATCATCATGGGGAGCATCGGTCTTTTTTGTCAAAAAGAAGGATGGTACCCTACTAATATGCATAAATTATAGACAGTTGAATAAGGTGACTATAAAGAATAAATACCTATTGCCTAGAATAGAAGATTTGTTTGATCAATTGAAAGGTGTAGGAGTGTTCTTCAAGATTGATTTATGATTGGGTTATTATCAACTTTGGGTAAAAGATGTAGATGTTCCAAAGACTGCATTCAAGACCTGATATGGCCACTATAAGTTCCTAATGATGCCTTTTAGGCTAACCAATACACTATCCATTTTCATGGATTTGATGAATAAGGTGTTTCAACCATATTTAGACCAATTTGTTGTGGTGTTTATAGATAATATATTGGTCTATTTGAAGAATAAAGAGGAACATGCTCAGTAATTGAGAATTGTGCTCCAAACTTTGAGAGAGAAGCAATTACTTGCTAAATTGAGCAAATGTGATTTTTGGTTAAAGGAAGTTTCTTTCCTAGGGCAAGGTATTAGGGTGGATCCTAGAAAATTGAGGCGATTGTCAATTGGAAGATGCCTCGGAATGTAACAAAAGTGAGAAGTTTTCTTAGCTTAGCTGGTTATTATTGGCACTTTGCCAAAGGATTCTCAATAATTGCTTCTCCAATCACAAAATTCCTTCAAAAAGGTACTAAGTTTGAATGGAATGATAAATGTCAAGATACTTTTGAGTAGTTAAAGAAGATGCTCACTGAAGCTCCAGTGTAAACACAACCAACTCCACGAAAAGAGTATGCCATGTACAATGATGTTTCTAGGAATGGTCTAGGTTATGTACTAAAGCAAGATGGGAAAGTAGTGGCCTATACCTCATGACAATTAAAGCCACATGAAAAGAACTACCCTACATATGATTTAGAATTGGTAGCAGTGGTGTTTGCCTTGAAAATCTAGCAATACTATTTTTGTGGGGAAAGATGTGGAATATACATGAACCACAAGAGTCTCAAGCACCTGCTCATACAGAAGGAGCTCAATTTGAGGCAACGTTGTTGGCTAGAATTATTTAAAGAATATGATTGCATAGTTGAATACCACCCAGAGAAAGCTAATATGGTAGTAGATGCTTTGAGTAGGAAGTTTATGTCTGTCATTACAACATAGTAGATGGAGATTTATACCAGGCAGAGTTATGATAGCCCAGTTAAAAACACATCCTAACTTGAGACAGATGATAATACATGCACAAAAAGATGATGCCAAGTTGCAACAAAGTGTACAAATAGTACAAGAAGGGAAATAAACTAATTTTATAGTGAAAGATGACGGAAATCTGTACTTTAAAAGTAGAATATGTGTACCTGCAGTAAAGGAATTGAAGAAGAAGTTATTACGTGAAGCCTATAATAATATCTTCACCATGTATCCTGGGGGTAACAAGATGTACTAGGACTTGAAACAACATTATTGGTGGCTAGGAATGAAGCATAATGTAGTAGAGAATGAAGCATAATATAGTAGACTATGTGTCTAAGTGTTTAACTTGTAAACAGGTGAAAGTTGAACATCAAGTCTCATCTGGCTTATTGAATCCCAATCTAATTCCACAGTGGAAATAGGATAATATCACCATAGACTTTGTAACAATTCTACCCCTCACACAGAGAAATCATGATGCGGTATAGGTTATAGTGGATAGACTCACCAAATTAGCTCATGATGTGGTATAGGTTATAGTGGATAGACTCACCAAATTAGCTCACTTTATGCCGATCGAACCTATTATTATATGTGTAGCACCCCCTTACCATAGGGTATACACCGGGACGCCTGTAGGTCATCCCGATACATATCCTACGAAAAGGGTGC
>JANZLD010000007.1:15940838-15951195 GCA_026413575.1 Erythroxylum carthagenense | reverse complement strand
TTAATAAATGTCAACTTAATTTTATCTATGAAAGCTTTAATTTCCTTTAATCATGCTTAATAACATAAAAAAAATTTCAGGGGCTAACAAACATATTGTCTACAAACGTCAGTTTCTAGGTCAGAATAGCCATACAAAACTGATCCAGAAACCTATCCTGTGAAAATAGTTGTTTGGAGGTTTTGGGTCACTTATTCCATAATTGTGGGAAATGATTAGGAAGGAGAACAAAATGGGATTTTATGCAATTGATGAACTATATAAGGTTAAGTTAATTTATTTGGTATAATAGGGCTTAAATGGACATGTTTCAGGTGTGTTATGAACTTAAATTGGTATTCAATTTAATTGAGTAGCACTTAATTTAATTATTCTTTATTAATTGGGATGATAATATAAAGAACGTATGGTTTAATAATGATGAATACAATATTGAATTGCTTGGTGTGTTCATAAATGAATGAGTTCTAAAGGCTTATATATTATGAATTAGATATGGATGCTTGTGAATTAGGAATTTTTGCGATGATATTGTGTTAATTGTTGGACGATCAAGTGTCCGAGGAGTTTGATACTTAGGATTGTGTTGGAAGTGCTTTCAATTTGTGTGAATATACATAATCTGTGATGACTCAATACCTTTATTGATGCAGTGTTGCACATACTTGTAATTGTATGACATTTTAGTTTGTTTGGAAACCAATGATTATGTCAAGATGAAGAAAACATAATAAAGTGGTATGTGTTGCAATATATTCCTCACATGAGAATTCTAAAAAGAACCTGTTTTGTTTTAAAACTGTTAAATCCTAGACGTGGGTAAATAGGTATGCCTAGAAGGGTCTGAAGCTACTTCTGTGACACGTCGGTGTCTCCTGTTACTGACACTTCAGTGTCTCCTATTATTCAAAGATAAGTCTCTCTTGTTTTATGATACTGATTACGGTATCTCTTGTATTAGTCCCGTGACCCACTTCTGTATAAAGGATTAACAGACTAACTTGTTTTGTATTCTGTTATATGCTCAGTTTCGATATAAATAAGTTTGATCTGAAACATCTAAGCTTTGTTCTTAAATAAGCAAATTCTATTTTGTTACAATCAAGTTTTGTTTTGATATTATAATATTTAACTTTGAAATCGGTGAGTTTTGCTCAGAAGCTAATATGTAACCTATTCTGATATGTTATATTTTGTTCTGAGATTCATGATATTTTGGTTCGGTTTGAAATGGATAAGTAAACATTGCTTATAGTCTTATGTGATTTTGAATATGTAAATGATTAGATGACTGTTTGAAATAGTAATCAGCTTATATCCTGTTTAGTTTATTCCCCACTAAGCTTTCTGCTTTGCATGGTGGTTTTACCTCGTGTAGGTTTAGATAGGAGGGTTTAAAGACTGGGACAATAACAACCGTAGTGGCCAATGAAGAATGTGTTTTGTTTTGGGAATGTATGTTTGAGTTGTATATAATAATATGAGACATGATGTATTTTGTTAAAAGTTTGTAAATATTGTAATATAGAGTGTATGAACTTCAGATATGTACTGTTTTATTTAAGGGTTTGTAATGTAATAACTTTAATTCAGAATGGTGTTATAATTGAAGCATGTATTTGGATAAATTTAGTGTGCTGGTTAAATTTTGTTTAAAGTCGATTATAGATGGAAAAGTAATGATTGATTGTTTGAATTTCTGGCAATGCTTTGTATTGTTTTGATATATTTAAATCTTGTCTTAGGTAACATCCGCATATCCTTCCAGGGGGTATGTGCGTGTTATAGAACATATTTTATTGAATTATTGTTCTTATACCTCTCCTAATAATTATTAATCGTAAGTTAATAACAAACTATGTTAATATCGGTTTTCCTTTAGGTCTAATTTAATTAAGAAGAGCTTATTAATTAAACCTAGTTATCGAACAACTTAAAACAGGATCTCTAGATTTAATTAGGCAGCTGCATTATGAATTAGGAAAACAAATCAATCAAGGCAACAACCTTCTCACTTTTTTTTTCTTATATCCACCTTTTTATGCTTAATCTAAGTTATTGACATCCAATATCGAAAAAAGGGAAAGTATTAAATTAATTGAGAAATATATGTATGATGATGACTAAGGATGTGAGGGATAACATAAAAAGAGAACAACATGGATTCTATAACTTTGTTCAATTTTTTCCAATTCTACCTCTAACAAATTTGTTAATTTTATACAATACTTCTTAAATTGAACATAGTGTTTTCATCTGATCTTTAATATAGATGATTCAAGATTCTACAGAAATCATAATAAGAAAAATAAAAATGTCCCCGTTGAGGTTATTGAGAAAAATGCAAAACAAAGCTTGGGATATGACCATCACTAGAAACAAAGTTTTTGACAATGTAGAAAATGCCTCTTAAATTGGAAGTAACTCTCTCGTCTGACCTCTGATGGAAATGAATAAAGATTTTGTTGAAATCATAAGAAGAAATCTAAATTTTTCGTAGTTGTTTTAGAAAAATGAAGAATATAATATGGAATACAATCATGCCCTAGCCTCTCTCTCCTTTTAAAATAAAAATTGTGACAATTTGAATAATATTTCTTAAATTCGGTATAAGTTCCTCATCTAACCTCTGATGGAGATGAGACAAGATGATATGGAAAGCGTAAAATAGCTCTAATATTTTCTTCTTTTGAGCTTTTTAAAAAATTAAATAACACAAGTATATTTTATGTCAAATTACTTAACATACATGAGGTAATAATATGTTCACAAAGCATTGTCACAATCTAATAATAATTTTTAGTAAATTGAATTAATAACAAAATATCATGTTTATAATTTTGTAATGCAAACTATTTTCAAAAGTTAAAAATCTTATAATTTGGAATGGACTTTTAATCATTCAATTAGTAGAGAATTTTCACTTTTATGAATAATCCATTCAGATATAGTAATAAGGTCACAAGTTTTGCCATGATATATCAAAATGTATATATTTTCTTCAACAATTACTTTTTTATTTATTTTTACTAATGTTTAATAAATATTAAATCAATCCAAACTCCAAGCAAATTTTTTGAAATTGAATTTATTAGACTTAATTTAGTTTTTCATATAACTAAAAATATTATGGTTTTTTTTAATAAATTAGTCTACTATGATATGAATGAGTTAAATTTTAAATGGATGTTTTAGATCAAAACCATGCATTTGCACTCACCGGACATTTTTCATTGAAAATATCTTAGGTTTTTTTTAACCTTTGATTCCATTGCCATTTACCTACTTGTACCTTTTGATATTGTTTGACATTAAAAAACTAAAAATTCACCTAAGAGCTTAATTTAAGTTTTTTCATAGACTCTAACATTCTTCTCCCTCCATTGTCAAAAATGAAACTCTAATATATAAATAGGGATGGAAGTAATTGGCTTGATCATGTCATTGATAATCCACTTTCATAAAAATCCATCCAAGGCTTAAATTTTTTAGTTGTTCGTATATAAATAGTGATTGCAAACTCTTATTTTTCTAGTTCTTATTGGGATTAAGATTCTTGGATTAAATATTACACCAATCTTATTATTTATTATTTATAATATCTTAATTATAATTTATGAACATTTTCAATGAATTTTCATTATATAAAAATCTAATTTCTGTTTTTCTCTTCTTGTGGTTTTCTTTACAAGAAGCTATGGGCTTTTGGCTTCTTTGTTATATGTTCTTAGGTTTATTTGGTGCGTCTATCTAAGATGCAAAAGTAGTATAAAGGTCATGATTGACAAATTTGATGATTTAGAAGAGAAAGGAAGATGAAAGTAGTATGAGAATCCATTGTCATTAATAATAATGATGAGAGTCCATCAACGAATAGGATTGATGAACCAAATCATATTAAGATAGAAATTGTCAACTATTTAACTTATTCATTAAACACTTAATGTTTTCTAGACATTCTAAAATTAATTTTTATGCCTAAACTTTAAGTGATCTTTGCCTTGCTGTGTGACATCTTAATACCCCCTATTCAAATGGAAGTAGCATATTTGATTGTCATAGATATTGAAATCTTGGCCATTAATAGCTAATGAAACATTTTTGTTTGAAGTATTAGTATTTTTATGAGGTTTGGTTTTATTTTTGGGTATAAATTGATTGTTTTTACAATATTAGCTAAAGGTATTTTAGTGTAATGTAATGGAATTTTGTATAGATTTGTGGTATTTTTATATGGGATGGAATTTTTTTTATATAAATATATGGTATTTAAAATATGAATTGGTGGTATTTACAATACTGACAAGAGACATTTTTATATAATTTGGTGATATTTTATATATAGAGTGGTGGTATATTTTTATATAAACATATGGTATTTTCATAGGGTGTTGATATGTTTTTTATAAATATTTGGTATTTGGACTATGAAATAGTAGTATTTACAGTATTGACTAAAAGTATTTCTTTAAAACATAATGTTCTATTTTTTGCTATAGACAAGTTGTAATTTTTGTATAAAAACATAGTTTTTGTAAACACATGATATTTGAAAAAGAAACTAATGGTATTTACAATATTAAATAATGGTATTTTTGTATTCCTTATTGGTATTTTTTTTACAAAGCAGTAGTATTTTTTGTATAACATAGTTATATTTTTTATAGATACATGGTAGTTTAAAATATGATTTAATGGGATTCACAATACTAACTAATGGTATTTTTGTATAACCTAGTGGTATTTTTATAGACATTTGATAGTTGTATATAGAATGGTAGAATTTTTATAAATAAATAATATTTGGACTATGAATTGGTGGTATTTAATTATTAACTAAAATTATTTTTGTATAACCTGATGGTATTATAGGATGGTGCTATTTTTCATATAAATTATAAACTAGTGGTATTTACAATATTGACTAAAAATACTTTCGTACAACTTAGTAGTACTTTTTGTATAAAATGTGGTATTCTTTTATAGGACTATGATACTTTTTTATATAAACACATAGTATTAACTATAAGTTGTTGAGCAAGTTTTAATCTTATAAAACCCTTAATATTTTTGCAAGTGCACGGGTAATAGCTTAGTATACGAGGTGTCGATCCACGAGGAATTAGTGAACTAATTGAATCCTAATTTGTCTAAGGCCTAAGAATGTAATTAAAATGAAAATAAAAATTAAATAGAAAAGTAAACAATCGAATATGGGGTGTTGAAATGAGAATTCTAAATTAAAGCAATAAATCAAAATTTAACACCACCAATTGACAATTGAGATTCAAATAAAGAAGATTAACAAATTATGAAAAGGGTAATTATCCTATCATTAATGCTAATTTAGTTACTTTTGTGTTAATGCGGTGTCGGTCCTAGATTTTCAAAAGGTGGATTAGTCTTTCTCGAGTTGTAATCACTAAGCCATAAATCATAAATCCTAATTAAATTGAGCTACTGAACATATAATCTCTCGATTAACAAAACAACCCATAAACTAATTCGATCTTAAGCATTCCAATAAACAACCAGGTCCTCATACAAGATCTCTCTCCGTATAATTACTGATTTGTTTGTTTGCATGTTGTATTGGCTCATTTAACTCTAATTAACTAACTTAATCATTTTGCATTCATTTAACTTTCTCGATTTATTACCAAAGCAAGCAATTAAAACAAATAATCACAACACTCAACATCATTAACAACAAAAGCAACTAGATTAATATTAAATCAAGTATAAATCCTTAAAAGAAGTTAGAACATCACCAAGGTTCATCATCATCAATTCCATCTTATACATAAAATGAATGAAAAAAAAAGATGAAAAGAAGAAAGGATAACTTGGAGGATTGGTGGTTGAAGTAGTTGAAGCTCCACCTTCTTCTTTCTCTTCTTCTCTCTCTTCCTTCTGCCTCTTAGCTTATTTTCCAAAGTGGTAAATGGAGGATTGAAAATTATGGTTTTTCTCCCCTCTCTATAGTCTTTTCTATTTAGGGTAAATATAAGCTTTACCTAGGCCCAAAAAATATGAAATAATCCTGTAAAGTTGAGTTTTACAAGTAGGTTTGCATCTGTTGTAGCTTGCTAAAATGCTCTCTGTCACAATCATGGTAGAATAGGCCACGATTGTGGCTCCCCCAAAATGGTTTTGTCACGATCGTGAATAAGCCACGGACCATAATCATGGTCTTGAGTCTTCTTTTGAGCTTCTTTCGAATCTCTTCCATTTTTTAATATTTTCTTTCAAATATTAACAAATACATTAAGGCACCTCAAATACACAAAATTAAAGTTCAATATCATGCTCTAACTCATATAACACTCAAAATATAAATATCTAACTAACACAATTCTAAACCTAAATATGCATGAATCAATTAATGAATAACTAAAACTATACTAAACATGCCTATTAAAATATCATGCAACTTACAATTGTTAGAAGTATTTTTGTATAACTGGGTGATACTTTAACAGAGTTGTAGTATTTTTTATAGACACGTTATAGTTTTTGTATATTATGTTTTGTATAAACATGTGGTATTTGGAATATGACCTAGTATTTACTATATTGACTAAAGAGATTTTTATATAACACTATTGTTTTTTATAAATACTTGGCGTTTCTAGATAAAGTGGTGGTTCTGTTTTGTATAAACACAATGTATTTAAAATATGAAGTGGTGGTATTTATAATATTGACTAAACATATTTTTATAATCTAGTATTATTTTTTTGTATAAAACATAGTTTTTTTAAATAGTCATATGGTATTTGTAATATGAACTAGTGGGGTGTAATTTTAGTATTGACTAAAGGTATGTTTTGAATAAAGTGGTAAATGTTTTAATAGAGAATTATTATCTTTTATAAAGTATATTGGTCTTTTGTATAGGATGATGGTATCTTTTTAAATAAAATTGTAGTATATTTATATAAGATTATGGTATTTTTTATATAGCATTTTGGTACTTTTGTATACAGTGATGGTATTTTATATGTAGTGGTGTTATTTACACCAGTGAAGTGGTGTATTTTGTGTGTGTATGAATCAATTGTCTAATAATACAATCTGGTTTTGTTAGTTTAAGCACTTTCATTGCCTTTAGCATATTTTAATTTACAGTTTTTGCTAAAATATTGCATTTATAGAGTTGAGTGAGAATATTAGTGAATATAATAATCATAATACCTATAATTAATCTGAAGCTAACCGGTAATAGAAAATTTGTGTATAAGGTCCATGATTTAATTCCCTTAGTAAAAAACACAATGTTTGGATAACTCAACTCGTGGTTCAATTTAAGGCCCCAGAGACATAGGTTGACATTTATTTGAAGTCAGGCATCAACCTCACAAATAAAGAGTTAAATTTAAATTTATAAAATGGATACAAGATCCCATAAATACAAGTATGGAATGGTGTTCATATGCATACGCAAATTTATGTTTAGGTTGCATGCTTTTGCATCTGTTAGCATGTCTTTCAAACTATTGACAGCAAGAACTATGAGTGAAATTTCTAGTTGTAGAATCATTCGCACTTGTTAACTTGAATTCTAAATGTGTCAACAAAATAACAACCTTGAAATCTTAATAATGAGATTCCTTCATCTTCTTCACCCCCTTCATTGAAAGAGTTAGCACGAATGTCTACGTCAACCGCCCCTTTATTAACCCATCTTCAAAGCCCTACATACCAAGAAAATAATTGAATTCTTTTATTTTAGATTAAAATAAAATTACAAACCATCATGTCTACATATTCACAAGATGTGTAAGCACTTGACTAAGCAGCAAAGACTATCTAATTTTCCAGATCATTTGGCTTTGAGTGTTGAAGCTGAAATCATGATTGAAATCCATGCTGTGATGTTTAACCTGTTACATAAAGTTTGAAAAACTCTCTTTAATGGTAGTACTAAGTTATACAAGAAAAGTATCTTCCACTCATTGCCTTTCATTAGTTCAAATTTAATAGACGCATAACTTCAATACAAATGAAGACAATATTGCAAATTTAATTTTCAAATATCAGGAATGCTCTGAAGTATATAGGCAAAATAACTATATAAAAAAAAGATGGATTCAGGTAAAACTGAATCTTTCCTAGCTCCATCATGTATGGATCAACCAGAGCCCATTTAGAAAAGATGAACCTGATACTAGAAAACAATGCATGGCAATTGATCCCGTTCTCAATGCCAAGTGTTTGCGGACACTAATCTATTCACTTTTGTTGGCTTGTTTACGGATTCATGTCTTACCCAAACTTTCATGTGACATTTTGCTGTGTGTGCGTCACTCTTTCTACACATCATGCACAAATCCACAATCTCAATATGTCCCTTCTTCATATTTGTTAACGGACTATGTCTATATATGACACCAGATGTGTTCAATAATCTTACCATACCACATCCTCGCAAGCTTTCCTTGCTAGCTTCTCCAACAATGGTTTCTTCGGTTCACAATCATCTCTTCACTTTCCTTTCCCTAACTTTTCTTTTCTTACGTTCTGAATGTATATTCCAACCACCCACTTTCAAGCCAAACAACCTAGTGCTACCTGTGCGCAAAGATGGTGCAACAAGTCTTCATGTAACTAGCATCCAAAAGAGAACCCCGCAAACCCCAGTGCAGTTTGCTGTTGATCTGAACGGTAGGTTCCTATGGGTAAATTGCGAGAAGAACTACTTGTCAACGACATACCAGGCACCTTTATGCCACTCTACTCTGTGTGTTAGAGCCGGTAGTGACTATTGCCACACATGCTTATCATCTAAGGCCAGATACGGTTGCCATAACAACACCTGTGGGCTCGTTGCTCTCAACCCTGTGACTCACCAAACCGCCATCGGTGAGCTAGCACAAGATGTTCTCGCTATCCAGTCCACAAGAGGATCTAACCCTGGTCCTGTTGCTAGGGTTCCCGACTTCCTCTTTGCTTGTGCACCTTCCACTCTATTGCAAAAGGGCTTGCCTAGAAACGTACAGGGCGTAGCTGGTATAGGCCATGCACCTATTGCCTTGCCCATCCAACTTGCCTCGCACTTTGGATTCAGACCAAACTTTGGCATATGTTTATCTTCTTCTACCAACAATAATGGTGTGATTTTCTTCGGTGAAGGCCCTTTCAGTATGCTTTCAGGTGTTCAAGTGTCAGGTCCTGTAGGGTACACGCCGTTGATTATTACCAGGCAAGGAGAATATTACATACAAGTTACTTCGGTCAAGATAAACAAAAAACCTGTTCCAATAAACACAACATTGTTGACGACAAACAAACAAGGATTAGGTGGAACTATGATAAGCACGACAACTCCATACACAATACTCGAGCACTCAATATACCAAACATTCTCCAAATTCTTCACTAGCCAATTTCCTGGGGTGCCCCGAGTACAAAACGTGCCACCTTTTAGTGTATGCTATGACTCGAAAAGGCTTTCCAGTACTCGAGTTGGTCCTAGAGTTCCAAACATCGATCTTGTGTTCAGCAATGCCGCTTGGACGATTTTTGGTGCAAACTCAATGGTTCAGGCACGCCCTGGAGTGTCTTGTCTGGCTTTTGTTGAAGGAGGGTTGAAACAAACTAGAGCTTCAATTGTAATAGGTGCTCACCAGATTGAGGATAATTTTCTGCAGTTTGATCTTGCTAGTTCTAGGCTAGGTTTTACCTCATCGTTGCTACTCAAGAGGTCTAACTGTGGCAACTTCAATTTCACCACCACTCATCCATAGAGCGTATATAAGTATGGTGTTATATAAATATACATACATACATATATATATATATATGTATATATATATATGCATATATATTATGAGTGTGTGTTTGTCTTAATCTATATGCTTGACCTTCTTGCCTCTTCGTATTAATGGAATAAAAGGGCCGTAGATCTTAGGCGTCATGTACGACCATGTACGCTCGATTCACTTACCTTTACAAGGTCTAAAATAGCTGATGTTCTTAATTAATAGAGATTGTGTTGATAAAGATTGATTATTCTCTACTTTAAAAAGTTAACTGAGATGTATTGCAAATATCTAACTAATTTGGAATTGTAGAATGCAATTATTCATATAAAAGCAATCACAAAAATTACTTCGAATTGAGTACCGCATATGGTTTTCTTTCCCTTTTTTTTTTAGAATAAGGAAATTGAATTAATACAAGTAGAGCAAGAGTCAAGGGAACAATTTGGGTTACAAAATGAAGCTTATGGAGTGGCTTCTAATATTCTATGTTTAACCAACAGAAGTATTTGTTGGTTTTTTTATGTGGAGAAGAATCTCTCAATTTTTATTGAATAGAAGCTTGTCTATTTATACAGTCTTTTTCTAACTAA
>JANZLD010000007.1:15855593-15868960 GCA_026413575.1 Erythroxylum carthagenense | reverse complement strand
ATATTTAATTCCTATCATCTCAATTAATGCTAACTCAATTTCTTAATGTGTCTAATCATGCTTAATTAATTAAAAAAATTTTGGGGCTAACACTCTAAGTCATCATCTGAACAGATCTCTGAATTGTCTAGTGATTCTTCAGCCCAGCTAGCTAACCTATCAGAATTATCATAAGTTATGATGATTATGCCTGAACCTACTGAAGTTGAACCAGAAATAAATGAAACAGAATCCACAAGTACTGAACCTTTCAGACTTGATCTAGCACCACAAGCAGCATCTGCTCAACCAATTGTTTAAACCAAGCCTACTTCAGGGCCTTGGTTCATTTTTGACCATCTACCCCCAAAGAAATGGAGAGATCGCTTGCATGAATTTGGTGTATGGATAGATCTACAAATGATTCAACTAAATAATCCTTTATAGGATATTTTGTTTGAGTTTACATCTCGTTTCACTGGTACTTTGCAAGAATGGTGGAAAAGTATTAACAATTATCAAAGACTTTAGTAAATCCAAGCCACTACAACAGAATCTCTTCTTGGAATAATTTATAAGGAATTCATTGGTGACTTTCAGCTTATTGATAAGCAGATCCGTTAGAAATGTTTTGCAATGAAATGTTGTTCACTTGACAAGTGTGACCTACAAAAGCATTATCAACGAATGATGGAAAGTTACTTTTATCTCAGACCTTCTAGATCAACTACAATTAGAGTTACAAAGCACTATTGTTTCTTTACAATGAGAGATGGCTAATATATCTCTTGGAGAA
Source organism: Erythroxylum carthagenense (assembly GCA_026413575.1). NCBI lineage: Eukaryota > Viridiplantae > Streptophyta > Magnoliopsida > Malpighiales > Erythroxylaceae > Erythroxylum > Erythroxylum carthagenense. Next base: position 15,868,185 of record JANZLD010000007.1, on the reverse strand, counting down.
ATCTACCATCTTGCTTTAGCCTCTCTTGATAAGTTATGTGATCAACATGCCTTATTCAAGAACATCATTAAGAGTGGTCTAGTTCTGAAATGGGCTTGCAAGAAGCTTGATCTTCAAATTAAGTACAAAGAATAGAAAACTTGTGAATATCACAATAAGAAGAAAGATTATCTTAAACAAGTCTATCATAGAAGAAAGTTACGCAGACAAATGGAAGGCTATAAGCCTCTCAAAAAAATATATGAGAGAAAGAATGGCAAGAAGAGAATAATGGTCAGATTCTTCAAGAAATCCTCTTATTGCTAGAAAGCTTATTGTTATTTTCTCTGTGGACAACAATGACACTTTGCATGTACTTGTCCTTATAAAAAAAAGAAGGATGTCATGTTTTTGAAGTAGATGCAATCAATTTTGCCTATTCATTGCTCCAATAACTTTTTGAAGAACAATCTCATGAAGATGAGGACACAAAGTTTGCTTTTTCTGTCATGACCTCTGAAGATGAAAAATCCTCTAACTTCTCTACTTCTCTAAAGGGTGATTCTCTATATATGCTGCAACAGATTTGTATAAAGTTAGATTATACTTCAGTTTAACGATCATACGTCTAGATCCAACTTTTCCAATAGGATAAATATGATAGACCCATCAAAGCTATTGGGTTTATAAATACTGGATCTAGCCATATGATCATGAAGCCTAACATTTTACCCTCTGAAGCATGGACCTCACATAATGAGTATTTTACTGCTACAAATGATAATTCATTCAACATAGGGCTTATTACAAAGCGAAAGATCAAGATACGATTCTTTCCACAATGAATAGTTTGAACTAAAGTGTTTAGAAACAATCTACTTGCCCCAGATATTCTCATTGGTATGGATACATATAGTAAAGCCTCACCTTTATAGATCCTAATCACAGGCCTCGGGTATCGATCATTTTTCAGTCTTTATACTGACGTAAACAATGTGTTTGAGCTTTCTCAAGTTCCTACACTATATGCATTGCTAAGAGATAAACTGTTGGAATATTGTCCTGAATCATATGCACAGTTTTCTCACCCATATCTTTTGTGAAAAATGTTGAATTTTTCTTAAGTCCACCTTTCAAAAAGAATGAGGATATCAATCCCACAAAAGCCACATATCCAGGGATGAACCTTGATGATCTAAAGCTTACACAAGATGAGTGTGCTATCCTTTTGAAGCAAGGATTGACTGAGCTCACAAAATCAAACTAGACTTGCCAGATGTTTTATGTCAAAAAACGTTCAAAACAAAAGAGTGGAAAAAAGATATTAGTAATTGACTATAAGCCTCTGAATTCATTCCTACAAGATGACAAGTTTCCTCTTCCAAAGATTAGTACTCAAGTACTATTTCTAAAAGAAGTTGTTATCTTTTCCAAGTTTGATCTTAAAGTAAGATTTTAGTAATTGGGTATTCATCCAACTGAAAGATACAATACTACATTCTGCATTCCCAATCCAAAATACCAATGGGTTGTTATGCCATTTGGGCTTAAAGTCGCCCCATCTCTGTTTCAAAGAATAATGACGAAGATTTATGAGCCTATCTACAGTGCAATTATTTACATCGATGACATTCTCCTGTTCTCAAAAACCCGTAAGAATCATCAAGCCTTTCTACAACAATTCTTGGATCTTACTAAACAGTATGATATTATGCTTTCAGCCTCAAAAAGCATCATTGACACTAAAGAAATTGAATATCTGGGTATGCATTTCAAAGATGGATTTTACCAGCCTGATCCATATATTACACAAGAGCTATTACATTTTCCTAATGAACATCTCATTGTGAAATAGATACAACAATTGCTCGGGATTGTTAATTACATGTGTGAGTTCATACCATACGTGGCAGCTCATCTTTCGTGTTTTCCAAGCTACTAAGGCAGAATTCACCTTGGCCTCCTGATAGACACAATCCATCTTAGCCTCCTACTATTTTCCCTTCCTTTTTTCATTATAAATATTCGCTTTAGCCAAGTATCATTACAACTATTTCATCTTTAAATTATTTTGCTATCAAGTTTTTATGACTATTCAACCTCTCTTTGCCTTTACAAAGAAATATTTTCCTTCCATTACTAGTATACCCACTAGTGTTGTTGAAGTTGTCTCACTTGCTCGTATGAGTTTGTTTTATTATTTACATCAATTTCTTCGTGAACATAACTCTCTTAGAAGTCCCACAATATTCAACCTCAAAGCACCTTACCTTAATGTGACTTTTCTCTATGATCCTCTTTCTGAAAACATATTATGGTACACTCTCTACCCTCTATGCTTGTGTTGTCACTATATCTCCTCTTCAGCTCTATTAGCATCTCTGTGATATAAACAATGGAAGTTCTTCATTATAGACATTCTTGGAATGGTTTCAACCATTGTTTAAATGGTGAATTGATATGTCATAAATTCTAACTCATTTGCATTTATGGAATACTGCCTTGACTGATCATAATGTTTATGCCATCTATGTTCTACATCGACCCTACTGTATGAGTACTTCTGGACATTTGTGTACTCTAAATCATCTTCAAAATTGGTGAATCACTCTTGATTAGTCTACAGAAGGTACACAATTAATGGGAAAATTACACTCCTTTTTGGATCAACTCAATTAGTTCCTAAGCAATCCTCCTTTAACTATCTGTACATCCCTTGGTCCATATTTTGCAGACATTACTTTTCTCACTTACTCCATCACCTTCTCAATGGACATTAGTATCCTCTTTTGATGTTATCAACATTCACGCCAGTAAAGTACCTTGTCCACCATATCACTATTCCACAACTTCAAGGCCTATATAGGAGTCTACTTCTGTTTATAGCCTAGGACTTTTTACTTGGACTCTCACTAATTTCAGTCCACTTCTTGAGCAAATTGATGGCGACTTGGCCCTAACAGATGTTTCTGGCACTAATGTTACTTTATCTCTTTAAAAGTGGGGCTTGTTTTTTTAGGAGTGCTTTTGCTTTTGATTATTTTGATGAAAAGAGAATCTTTGTGGCCCACAAACCATTGTACTGTTGGGAAACTAGATTGATATTCGATCCCAACTGTAGCAGAATAATCACGAAAATTTTTTATGAATTTGATTTCTTGAAAATCAAGATCTATTTAATTCTATAAAATGATTAACAAATCATAATAAAATGAAAACTTAATTTGTACTTTATTCTGAAGCTTAATCTTTATCTTATCGTATCCCTCAAACTGTTCCCGAAACTAATCCATCTCAACCACTGTAGCTACGCTAAGCCAATCATTAAGTATCTTATACCATATCACCATATGACGTTTATTCTACTACTAGAATAGTGGTTTAATGAGATAATTCTACAAGATTCTCTTTAGTGGGCACATGCTTAAATGTATAACTCCCATCTTAATTATCATTATAATTAAGATAATTTGCTTAAACACATTCTTAGATCTTTGATGAGAAATTAGCTCTTTATGCATGCTTAATAGCTCTAATGTTCTATAATACATTAATGTCTTGAACAATGCAAAGAAACTATATCAAGTTCACTAAAGAACTTGTTGTCCCAATTAATCATTTCTACTAAAAGAAAAATGTATTATGGCTTAATTTGCAACCAATTGCTACATTGGAACTTTTTCAATCCTAAATGATATTGTTCTAAGTAAAAAAAAACCTTAATTAGGATTTACTTCTAAAGTTATATCCTTATCATCTTGAACTCAAATATCAACTCACACATAGAGTAATGAATATCTTTAATACTTCACAAGTATCTGATATCTTAAATACTAATCATCTTTAGTATATTATCTGTGCACTTGGACTTAGAATAAGTTAACAACATCTAATCTACTTCTATAGATCTAATTCCCATAATTAAGTTGTTACCTGTTATATCCAACAAGATTTGTTCTTGGAAAATTATGTGTTCGATAATTGAAAGTTAGAACTTTTATTCTTTATGAGTAATATCCATATAATCCCACTGAAGAAGAAAATTATACTCCCACTTACCTTCTTATAGACATGATAAATTCATAATCATCTCCAAAACAAACCCTTTGAATTCATTGAGAAAGTGAATCTTTCAAAATCTCATAGTCTTTCAGCTATACATCAAATGTATCATTAAAGGCATTAGTTCTAATTAGATGTAATGTTATGAGATTTGAACTTTTCAAATTCCTTCTTACTTATACTAATTATCTTGAGAACCATTCTCCCATAAGTATACATTGAATCAAACCATTTGTTTAATAGGTCTGTAAGATTATATCTAACCCTTTTTATATCTCAGAACCTTTTATCACTCAATTTAGTTCTAAACTAAATGGATAATATATGCTACAGTTAAGCATCATTAATTCATTAGCTTTAACTATTTCAAAGACTTAGCGTTTCATATCTAATAAGAAATCTTGTTAATTGATTTAATTGGAACTATAAAAGGTAAGTCATTGTACCAGGCATTATATAATATCTCATATTGTATTTTACTCCTTGCATAAATCCATACTCTTGTGAATTTAGTTGTGGAGGTATTCACTAGAGAATCTCATTCCTTATAGATAACTGATAATTTCAAACTTACCACAACAATCTCATTGAAGTGCTTTAGCATTCTCAATGCTTAATTTCTACTTAGATTCAAACAATTTGGATTTTTAAAAAATTTAAATCATTATTTCATTTAATACCTATGACTATATCATATAAAGTCATTAGTAATCTAATGAAATATAAGTATTATCCTTTTTATGAATTATTATTCTATCTAATACATCACATATATAAGATTTAACAATTCAATACCATCATCATCCTTTCACCAAAGGTCAATTTGGTTATTCTTTAACTTGACAAGTTTCTTATGATTCATAATCAAAAGGATACATGTATCCTTATATGTAAATTTATGATTCTCGTTTTGTTGATTTAACCAACATGACATAAAAGGATTCTCTTAGTTATCCAACTTTTAATTCTTGCCATTTATGTTAAACATAAGTCTCCTTTGATCCAATACATATACAAACTATTTACATAAACTTAACAATTTATTTCTAACCATGCATTGAACATTACAATAATGTTGAATCTAAATTCAGTATCAAATACTCATAAGCATGAATTAGAAATACATGTGATCTTTATCATATCACATATAGGCAAGAAAAGTCATGCAATCATTTTCTTTTAATGAAAACTATTATCATACTATTGTTAAGCCATTAATTGTAGTCCATAATTATGCTTTTAGTAGGCTAAATTAAATGGAACAATTTCATCAAGGTAATATAACTTTTAGCTATACTCTATGCAACCATTTGCATCTTGCTATCATGGTGTTGACATATATCTTACATGTTGTCATCAAAGTTTATAAGACATTAATCAACTCAAAATGTTAATACATTTTGTCATCTATATGATTTTGACATATCTCTAAAACTTTAACAGCAAATCCTCAACAAGGAATATAACAAATTTGCATAATAGGCATACAAATTTCTTTTCTAACTTTTGAAAACTCTTCTCAAACATAACCTATATCCATGAAATTTGGTTCACCAACTTAGCATCAACTATACTAAACAAGGTAAGTTTCACTAATAACAAAATATAAATGTAAGACAAGCAAGTAATCAATTATATACCATGACTACCTAATAAGATTAAGACTTTAATCATGCATTTAGTTACTCCCACTATTTTATTCGAAATAATAGCCCTCACTATTATTCAGAAAGATTACTCTAATCTGTCTAGTGGGTTAGGATCCCATTCAAATATAATAGACCTTAAGTTTGCTTAACAAACAATCTAGACTTAAATTAGGTCGATAACAACTTTATCAATTACATCTCATGTAACTCCTAGATTTGTTAGGTAACAACTCTTGCCAAAATATATCTTATATATTATTCCTAACCTTGCCTCTAAATTCACGTGATCATGAGTTTGCTCATTCAAATCACACAAATTTTGTTAAGTAGAACCCACTATCATATGATTAAACATGTTTATGTTAAAGCGGCCTTGAGTTTTCTCAACAAGCCTACAATAAACAGAACTCTGGTTTATTCTTATAACAATGTAAGGCAACAATCACGTTCTTAATGTATACTTAAAATTTTAACGAGGGATTTAACTTCTTTTGTCTTATCAAACAAAAATTGCCTGTAAAATATCACACATATAAAACATATAATTATCATGCATCCAATATATATATATATATATAAACCATATAAATAAAGTATGCAACTTATGCACTCATAATCAAATTATAGGCATAAAATATCAAGCTTCGTTTGATTCTAGTTATTGATCTTCATAATCTAAAATAACATTTCCAACTCTTTGGAAAACTTAAACTAGATTAAAACCATTGATTCCTAAATAAATTAAATTCCTATTCGAAATCAAAATTTAATTTGATTTTAAAACAATTTTCAAATCCATTTGGAAACAATTTTCAAATACAATTGAAAACTACTTCCAATTATCTTGACTCCTATGATAAAATTTAATTGAAAACAATTTTCAATAAATTGTACTTCTTAGTTATTATAATTTAGAAAAACTTTCTTTTCAAAATTATATAAGTAAAACATTCGAATCCAATTAAAAAACTATTTCTAATCTAATTAGAAATTACTATTTTTAATCTCATTAGAAATTTTTTTTCTTTAATTAGAAAACTATTTTCTAATATTAAAAGGAAGCTACTTTCAAAATTAAATAAAAAATTTTAAATTTAATTAAGAAAGTTATCATATATTATTTATTTAGAGATTTATTTATTGACTAATTAGAAAACATTTCTTTAATAAGTTAGAAAACTAATTATAAAAAATATTAAAGAAAACACACATTTTTAATTAATAAATGAAAACACTTTTCAAAATTTAATCAAGAAAAATACTTTATCTAAAAATCAAGAAATTTATTATTCATAAATAAAGAAGCAATTTCTAAATAAATTAAATAATAATTCTCTAAGCAAATAAAATTATAAATTTAATTTATCTCAATCAATTTGAAATAAATAAATTTAATTAAGAAATAATTTGCTTAATAATTTAAGATGTTTTCTTAATGTCAAGAAGTCTAATTAATTAATTTCAATCTAATTGAAAATAATTAATTCTAATTTTAGAAATAACTTTTCTAATTAATTAATTTCAATATAATTGAAACTAATTAATTCTAATTTTAGAAACTACATTTCTAAAATTAATTAGGCATCAATATAATTATTAATAAGAAAATAATTATCTTAATTTTGGAATTGATTTGATGATTAATTTAATTTAATAATTTAACATCTTGAAAATTAAACTAACTTCCAAAGCATTCCTAATAAATTAACCCTTTGACGGTAATTTTCAAACAAGTAGAAACACCTTTTTAAACCCATGTTTCTGTTTCTCTACGCAAGCTTCTTATTCACATCTATTGTTCAGAGATGTGATAAATAAAGATGGTTGTTGCACCCCACTCCTATCTGACACATGCATGTGCACCATTCAGACACACATGCACATGCCCAATAGAAATGATATGTTAACCATTTCACTTTCACTATATCACATGACATTGTAAATAAAACCATAAATAACACACTTTCTAAAAACCAAAATTTTTCTCATTTCATTTCTCAAACTATAATTCACACTGTAGCATTAACCATCATCCATATTTTACAATGTCAACTTAGAGTGTTTACAACTCAGTCTAGATAATATGCTACATACATAAGGAAACTAAATAAAAATTAAAACAAGCCATTTCTTTAGTCCCAGTTGACTGACCTTTGAGTCATATCTGAACTCCAAAAGTTGAACAAAATTGTTTGTATACAGTTTTAGGAGCTAGGACGTCACTCTCTCAAACCTGAAATTGTCAACGTTGTAATTTTGATGAATTTTGCAAACTTAGTAGAGTAACCATCCTCGATGGTTCACTCTTGTCATACAATACAACAGTTCATGTTATCATGTAATTCACATCAACTTGGTTACATCAAGTAATATTATGAATCACTTGTTCACAAATCTCATAATTCAAACACAAGTTCATACTATTCATTATCACATATTCATATAAGGGAAGTCATCATAATACTGCAGTTATTCAATTTATTCATATCATATTTAAATGCAATGTTTATAAGGCTCAATTCATTTATTATGTTGTTGTGACTGTGTGCCTTTGTCACTATCCCGTATCCGTTGTGAATATCAAACTCGTTCATATTATCCCTTATCCGTTGAGGATACAAGGCTCTTTAAACACATTGAGCCTTAGACTCTAATGACGAATGTCTAAGCTTTAAGCTCTTTTTTTTACTGGCAACATCAGTTACAACTGCCTTTATATTATATGCATTGAAATAAAATGCATGCCACAATTTAGTCATCACATTCAATCACTTTCAATCGCATTCATTTTCTTATTTATGTATTAACAATAATCATCGGGCTAGGTCCGACATTCAATTTTTTAGTTAAGAATTAAATAGTTAATCTCATTCAAATACAAGTAGCACTTCCAATGATATTTACATACAAGTAGCACTTCCGATGATATTTACATGTATCAAGCGCCCCGGACAATTATTGTCCGAAATTCAGAACACAATTAGCGCATATCAAATTCAATTCAATAATAAATAGAACAAATTAAGGTGAGATCATCTTAGGTTACGCACTATTTCTCCTTTTTTTCTTATTGCCTTGAAGTTCCGGTAATATCTGGAAGTGACCGCTCTATTTTCTCTTTTGTATGCAATCAAATACAATTTTATGTTACCACATTGTTCATGTCACTGAATATGCATTTTTAAAAATGTATTATGTAACATGCATGTTCAGTGACATATGCCTAGGTATACTTCTATAATAAACTGATGCAAAGAACAATTGTACTCCAAATGTGTCAAAATTCATACACTTTTTAACTATTCTAGCTTTCTTGTCAACACAGACTTTCGGGTCTACTTTACATGTTCATTATGACAAGGAAAATGGTGTATTTTTGTAACACTTTTTTCAAATGTTCCCCTATGCCTTACATCAAGATCATACAATTTGGTTCATTATTCTATAAGTTATGCTCAAAATACTACACACTGAGTACATTTGAAATTTTGGCTAGGGCATGATCATGCATCCAAAGTTGTACAAGCCATATCTCTCAGTTGAAATATAAAAAAATTACAAACTTTATACCAATTGAAAACTAAGAGAATAAGCTACAACTTTTGTGAAGACACCTTCGTCTGATTCGGCCTATAACAATACAATTTATTCGATAACAATAGGATATGATTTCTATCACAAGTAGTGTTATAGCCTAAGCAAAGACTCAATTTCAAGCTAAATTTCGAGACCCTTAAGGATAAATTTCAAATTCAATTTCTTCTTAAAATTATAGCCAAATGTTCTAATTCAATTTAAATCAAGAATCATCTCATTTGGAAATCTATAAATCAAAATATAGCCAATATATCAATGCATGTTTAGTGAAAACAATACATCTAACATATTCCAACAGAATCAATCATTAACATCATTTGGAATTCATCCTAATTCATTATCATCAATTCTATATTATAACATGCCATAAACACTAATCTTTTGCGTACTTGTTTAGTACCAATCCCATCTTAAAAGTCACTCAAAATCAGTTCTCCAACCATGTAGAAGCTTCACAAATTCAAGGTGGAACTTGTAAGGATTTCAGCTAGGACAACAAGGAAACTATATTTTGATTCTCTACTTAACTTTGTGAGAGTGAAGCACAAATTATTGGTGCAAAAATCAATCATGAACATAAACAAACATACGGAGGTGTAAGGAAGAGTGTTTCGGTAATGTGTGAGAGGGAGGAAGAAGAGAAATGACCATAGCTAGAGTTGCTCCTGCTGAAACTTACACCTAAGGTGTTTAGTGTCATCTAATGGAATGGCCATACGCCTTATGGCTTGTTCAGCACTTATCAAGGATAGGTGCTGCCAAATGTCTCCAACTAACTAGGTCACTTGTCCATTAATCAACTATGCCATATGTCATCAACTTGCCAGCCAATTTGTCAAACAATGATTGATCCATTTGTCAATTAATTACTAATCCATTTGTCAATTAATTTAACTATGCCAAATGCCACTCAATTATAGGCTAAATCATTCAAATTTTTCATGCATCAATTTATCCTACCACTTGGCATTTGTTCTAGTCCAAATGTATCCCAAATTTTTAGAAAATTCCTAAAATTCACCAAAAATTCGAAAACAATAAGTATTAACACCAAATCAGTGTTTAACACATTTAAACCACAATTCTCAATATAATCACATTTATAAATCAATTATACCTTAAAAATGTCAATGAATACACGTAAAATTATTTTAATGTGTCAAAAATCAATTTTCTCATGTATGTGTATGCCACATTATGCATAAGCATGAAATACTCTTTCTAATTTCTCATTTACCTCACTTGTACACTAATTTAGCCTTATCATGAAGAATAGGATGTTACAATTCTCCCCTCCTTAAAGAAATTTCATCCTCGAAATTTTTACCTAATGTTCAAACAGGTGGGAATATTATTTCCTCATATAATCCTCCATTTTCTAAGTTGCTTCCTTAGTCGAGTGATTTCTCCAAAGGACTTTCACCAATGGAATTTATCGGTTTCTTAGCTGCTTTGTCTTATAACCCACTATCTTGATCGGCTCGTCAAAATAGCTTAGATTACTCGCAACCACAATATCTTGAGCCGATAACACATGTGTTGGATTAGATCTGTATCTTCTTAACATGCTCACATGAAACACATTATGCAATTGAGACATTTCATTAGGCAAAGCTAACTTGTATGCCAAAGATCCTATCCTCTCAATGATCTCATATGGACTAATGTACTTAGGACTCAACTTGCTCTTTTTACTAAACCTCAGTACTCCTTGCCAAGGCAACACTCTCAAAAACACTCTATCTCCTACACTGTATTCCATATCCCGTTGATGCTGATCCATATAGCTCTTCTATCTATCCTGAGTCGCTTTTATTTGACTTCTGATTAGTTTCACCTTATCCACAGTGTCTTGTATCAGTTCTAGACCTGCAACCATTCTCAAGCCCTCTTCATCCTAATACAGAGACGATCGACACTTTTTGCCATACAATGCCTCATATGGTGCCATTCTGATATTACTGTGATAATGATTGTTATAAGCAAATTCAATCAATGCTATATACTGATCCCAAGCTCCATGAAACTCCAATATACATGTCTTGAGCATATCCTCAGCAATCTTGATTATCCTCTCACTTGTCCATCCGTTTGAGAATGAAATACAATACTGAAGTTTAACTTTGTACCCATAGCTGACTACAAACTCTTCCATAATCTCGAAGTAAATCTAAGATCCCTGTCCGATACAATGGAAACTGGAACCCCATGCAGTCTGACTACTTCATTCACATACTTCCAAGCTAACTGGTTTGGTGAGTTATTCTCTCTCACTAGTAAGAAATGGGCCGACTTAGTTAATCGGTCCACCACAACCCATATCACATCATTTTGTCTTGGAGTCTTAGGCAACTCAAAATGAAATATGTAGTGATTCATTCCCATTTCCTCTCTAGAATAGACAATGATTGAAGTTTCCAAACTGGAGCTTAATGCTCAACTTTAACCTACTGGCATGTCATACATTTAAAAACATATTGTGCAATCTGCTTCTTCATTGTAGGTCACCAAAAATGCTGCTTCAGCATGATATACATCTTGGTCGTGCCAGGATGCATAGTATAACATAAGCGGTCATATGAGCTTCGTCAAGTATTTCCTTTCTCAATTCATCCATATTAGGCATCTATAATCTCTGTTTTTAACTACAATGTTTCATCTTGCAATTCAAATTCAGAATCAAGATTCATCTTAACTTTCTCAATCAATTTTCACCATTTCTAGATCTTTACTCTGAACTCTTCTAATTTGATCATGTAACATCAATCTCAACTTTAGTGTAGTTGTCAATGCTTCATTATGCTTTAGATTCAACTTCACATTAAAAGCTTTCAACTGAATCAAATTTCGTAATCTCAATAATTGAATCTGAGCTACGCTGCCATGTGACTTTCTACTTAATGCATCAGCCACTATATTAGCTTTCCCCGAATGATACTCAATCATGCAGTCATAATCTTTTAATAATTCTATCCATCTCCTCTTTTTTATGTTCAGCACTTTCTGACTTAACAGATATTTCAAACTCTTAGGATCAGTGTAAATCTGGAATGTCTCTCCATATAAATAATGCCTCCACATTTTTAGAGCAAAGACAATTGCAGAAAGCCGTAAATCATGTATTTGATAATTCATCTCGTGAGACCTTAGTTGTCTTGACGCATAAGCTATCACCTTGCTAAATTGCGTCAACACACATCCCAATCCTTGATAAGAAGCATCACTGTATGTAGCGCCCCCTTACCGTAGGGTACACACCGGGACGCCCGTGGGTCGTTCCGATGCATATCCCACAGCAAGGAAGT